>OU896711.1:58507879-58877590 GCA_918026855.4 Phaedon cochleariae
AAAAATTTCTGAAAATTGCAGATTGCAAAAATTCCTGAAAATTGCAAAAATTGCAAAAATCCCTGAAAATTGCAAAAATTCCTGAAAATTGCAAAAGTTGCAGAAATTGCAAAAATCGCAAAAATTCCTGAAAATTGCAAAAATTGCAGAAACTCCTGAAAATTGCAGAAATAGCAAAAATTGCAAAAATTTCTGAAAATTTGAAAAATTTCTGAAAATTGCGAAAATTCCTGAAAATTGCAAAAATCGTAAAAATGCCTGAAGATTGCAAAAATTGCAAAAATTCCTGAAAATTGCAAAAATTGCAAATATCGCATAATAAATGCCTGAAGATTGCAAAAATTGCAAAAATTCCTGAAAATTGCAAAAATTGCAAAAATTCCTGAAAATTGCAAAAATTGCAAAAATTCCTGAAAATTGCAGAAATAGCAGATTGCAGAAATTCCTGAAAATAAAAAAAAATTGCAAAAATCGCAAAAATGCCTGAAATTGCAAAAATTGCAAAAACTCCTGAAAATTGCAAAAATCGCAAAAATTCCTGAAAATTGTGAAAATTGCAAAAATTCCTAAAAATTCCTGGAAATTTGCAAAATTTCCTGAAAGTTGCAAAATTAGCAAAAATTACTGAAAATCGGAAGAATTGCAAGAATCCCTGAAAATTGCAAACATTGAAAAAATCGCAAAAATGCCTGGAGATTGCGAAAATTGCAAAAATTTCTGAAAATTGCAGAAATTGCAAAAATTGCAAAAATTCCTGAAAATTGCAAAAATTCCTGAAAATTGCAAAAATTCCTGGAAATTGCAAAACTTCCTGAAAATTGCAAAAATTCCTGAAAATTGAAAAAATTACTTAAAAATCTGAAGAAAATTCACTAATTCGATGTCGATATGAACGTATCTGTGGTGAAAATCCGTGAATTTTGGAAGATTGAGACGTAGTAGTAGTACCGGAGTGCACCTATTGGCAATGGAGGAAAGCTGCCTTTGAGCGCCTATATCTCAAAAACTATCTGTCCTATCGGGCTGATCATAGTCTCATTCGATTCAGCGTGTCATTTTCTACTGGAAAAACAATAAATCGCGTGAATTCCCGCCGTTTTCTGGCACTCTTGGCCGTTCGAAGATAGCTCGGTGACTATATCGTACTGAAGTCTCAGGTGGGGAAATGAACATTTTTATTTAAAGAAATTGCAGAAATTGCAGAAATTGCAAAAATTGCAAAAATTGCATATATTCCTGAAAATTGCAATAATTGCAAAAATTCCGAAAAATTGTAAAAATTCCTAAAAATTTCTAAAAATTCCTGAAAATTGCAAAAATCGCAAAAATGCCTGAAAATTGCAAAAATTGCAAAAACTCCTGAAAATTGCAAAAATCGCAAAAATTCCTGAAAATTGTGAAAATTGCAAAAATTCCTAAAAATTCCTGGAAATTTGCAAAATTTCCTGAAAGTTGCAAAATTAGCAAAAATTACTGAAAATCGGAAAAATTGCAAAAATTGCAAAACGTTCTGGAAATTGCAAGAATCCCTGAAAATTGCGAACATTGAAAAAATCGCAAAAATGCCTGGAGATTGCGAAAATTGCAAAAATTTCTGAAAATTGCAGAAATTGCAAAAATTGCAAAAATTCCTGAAAATTGCGAAAATTCCTGAAATTTGCAGAAATTGCAAAAATTGCAAAAATTTCAAAAAATGCTATAATTCCTTAAAATAGCGAAAATTACTGAAAATTGCAAAACTCGCAAGAATTCCTGAAAATTGCAGCGATAGTAAAAATGCAAAAATTCCTGAAAATTAGAAAAATCTGAAAATTGCAAAAATCGCAATAATATTTTATTCAGATCATTTTGATGTTCCATCTTTAACACACTTATCATCTATTTTAAATCATGTATTCTTGTAATATAATTCATCTATTTCTGCACTTTAGTGATTGAGGTGAAGATTATCTTTATTTTCAAGCACAATGGCTATTGTAATTATGACTTGCCGTACATGTAATATACATAACATGGTCTAATAAACTACTCTACTCTACTCTACTCATGGCGGTTGGAAAATTTTCAAATGAACACTGGGTATGTACCTACCTATACTAGCATCCGGCCTAATATTATTATCATGCGATATATCCATCATAATGTTGAAAACAATTTTAATTTTATTACTCCATACTCATATTCCATATCTGCCTATGCATATTTTTACGGAATACTGATGTATATTGCCTAATTAAAGCACAACTTGTAAGCTGTGCCTGTGGGACTTATTCGGAGAATTCAGACGACCGCAGAAGCCTCAAGGGGTAGCACTCAAGGCCGCTTTTACTATAAATGTTGGAATATTTTAGGATAGAATGAGTTGGAGTGAGACACTAGACTTCCTTCGGTATCGGGCCCCGCCTCCTTCGGACAGGATTTTTACTTCCCCCTTTACACCTTAGATTTAGTTTGACCTTTTTCAGAGGGTAAACCCCTCCTTAAGGAAGGTATGAGGGTTTTAGTGAATGGTGCAATAGTAAAAAGGTGAAAACACCAAATGAAGAAATATTTTTGGCTCATGTCATAGAAATGTCTGAAACCTAGAGGCCAAACACCATAAGCATGCTGGCTTCCGCAATAAACTTACCTACATAATGCTTCAAATGGTACACACAATAGATATATCACTAATTATTAGAAGATAGAGAATATATCACTATTGTTAGTTTTTCAATTTGCAGGAATACTTGATTGAACGAATCAATCAATTTTCTATGCTTGTAGAAAAAATATTGTTCCTAACTCATGCGGAAAGTGTCTTTCCCGCACTGATAGTTAAAAGCCTCGGGATATAATATTGGTTCCTGGGTAATATTGATATTCTATACTACCTTGGTGTATAATAGTAGATTGTTTTATTAGGATCAAAAGTGACACTTTGTTTGTCAAGCGAATTTTGCATTTGCGAGGCGGAGCGTTCAGCGAAGCCGAGCGAAAGCAAAATTTGCGATTTTTCTGCAACCGAAACAATTAACTCAAATATACAGTGTGACCCACTTCTAATGGAACCACCCCTGTATCTCACGTAATCGCTGGGTAAGGATCCTGAAATTTGCTGGAGCGGAAGATATACCAAAAATGCACTCGATGACCAAGTGGGGTCATCTTCAGTGATATACACTGCTCGCCAACAGCCATGAAACTACCCCAATTTTCGGAAAATGATATTAGGAGTCAAAATAGGTCGAAAATCACTTCAGATTTGGAATCAGGACGCCCAATTTACTAACTGTTCAAATTTTTTCTGGAAAATTTTCAGTTCGGAAAAATGAAATTTTGTCGCATTTTTTATGGAAGCACCCCCGTATCTCACGTAATTATTGAGGTAGGGTTCTGAAATTTGCCGGAGGAAGAGAAAGTCCAAAGATAAAGTCAATTAAGTGGGATACAGGGGTGCTTCCATAAAAAATGCGACAAAATTTCATTTTTCCGAACTGAAAATTTTCCAGGAAAAATTTGAATAGTTAATAAATTGGGCGTCCTGATTCCAAATCTGAAGTGATTTTCGACCTATTTTGACTCCTAATATCATTTTCCGGAAATTGGGGTAGTTTCATGGCTGTTGGCGAGCAGTGTATATCACTGAAGATGACCCCACTTGGTCATAGAGTGCATTTTTGGTATATCTCTCGCTCCAGCAAATTTCAGGATCTTTACCCAACGATTGCGTAAGATACAGGGGTGGTTCCATTAGAAGTGGGTCACACTGTATATGTGAAGCGAGATGTGAAGTAACCACCAATGCCGTGCCATATGTATGCAATGCGTGTGGTGAGAATATTCTACCTGCATTAACAGCAGGTTTATTCAATTTCCAAGGATGTTCGAATTGTAGTTTCAATATAAATACAACCACAGAGTGACATATTTGTGTATGGATCAGATGCTCTAATGGCAAATACCGCGCCAGTGCCAGGTATAGGAACAAGACGTGGAAAATGTTAGGTTAGTATCAACAATAATAATAGTGATTATTTATTTATCTCCATACTCCACTGTGTTTGACTTGATAATCAAATGTAGGTAAACAATATCGTTGTTTGAGACAAAGAATTATTGGTGGCCGTGATTATTCAAAAACTAGTTATCCATGCCGAGAATAGCGAATGAAATACAGATTAAGCAAGTATGTGAATTTTGAGGGCTTTCCTGATCAGAACAAAAATACTCACCTATACCCTTGATTATACAGGGTGTCCTATTGGGAAACGGAAAAACTTCAACGGTGGATAGAGCTCATCAGGGTGGTTCTGAATATACCATATTTGTGGAGTCTCACAAGTTTTATATCCGAGATATAGGGTGTTTTATCAATTTTGCCCAATTCTTTGTGAAGACATAACTTACGAACCACTTAGTATATTCTTTTGCAATTTGGTACACGATTCCTTCTTTTTCTACCAGAGCGACTCACTTATCAGTCACGAAAAAAATCCAGGTCCGGATTAACAAAAGTTGATAATATTAAATTTCTAGACACCAAAAAGAACACCCTGTATTTTCGAATTCTCAAAATCCGCTTACATATTTGGAAAGTGCGCAAAGAGCTGAACCGAATGGTGTACTTTTCATTTTCCCACATGCAATTCCACAAAGGAATTCCTGATTTTGAATTCGAGGTTTTATGCATTTGAATAGGTAAAAATAATATGTTTTGAGTTTTTCCAATTGAATAATATTATCACAAACCACCCAGTATATTTTTTTGGAATTTGGTACACGAGTTCTCCTTGATCTACCCAAGCCCCTCACTCATCATTCAGGAGAAAAATCCAGGTCCGAATTAACGAGAATTGATTACATTTCTGGGCCCCAAAAAGAACACCCTGTATTTTCGAAGTTCCATAATATGCTTACATATTTGAAAATTGCACAAAAAGCTGAATAGGATTGTCTACTTTTTTATTTTCATACGAATGCTATTTCACTACTGAATTTCTGGTCTTGAATTTGAGATTTTATGCATTTGGATAGGTAGAAATCGAGGTAAAATGGAAAGTTTTGAGTTTTCAGAATCAGAAATCAATAAGTGAAAGGGCATGCGGGATATTGAAAAGTACACAATTCGATTCATCTCTTTGTGAACTTTCCAAATATGGAATCGGATTTTGAAAATTCGAAAATACTGGGTGTTCTGTTTGGGGCCCAGAAGATCATAATTTTTCGTTAATCCGGACCTGGATTTTCATCGTGTCTGATAGGTGAGTCGCTGGGGTAAAAGAAGGAGGACTTGTGTACCAAATTCCAAAAGAATATACTGGGTGATTCGTGATAGTTTTTGTTATTTGATTGGGAGAACTCAAAACATTCCATTTTTACCTATCCAAATGCATGAAACCTCATATTCAAAATCAGAAATTACCTAGTGAAATAGCCGGAAATAGCATGCGGAAAAATGGAAAGTACATCATACGATTCAGATTTTCATGCACTTTCCAAATATGTGAGCAGATTTTGGAAATTCGAAAATACAGGGTGATATGTTTGGGGTACAGATATATGATCAATTATCGTTGATCCGGTCCTGGATTTTTCTCGTGACTGATAGGTGAGTCGCTTTGGTATAAGAAGGCGAAATTGTGTACCAAATTCCAAATGAATATACTGGGTGGTTCGTAAGTTATGTCCTCACAAAGAATTGAACAAAATTGATAAAACACCCAATATCTCGGATATAAAACTTGCGAGACCCTACAAATATGGTATATTCAGAACCACCTTGATGAGCTCTACCAACTGTTACCAAGTTTTTCCCTCGGTTTTTTCGTTTCCCAATGGGACACCCTGTACACACTAGTGTGAATACTCAAAGACTATACTAACTAAGATGTATTTATATCTTCAGTATGGGTATGAAATGCCAATCAGACCTCTTGTACATCCTTCAGCTCCTAGGAACTAAAGTTCAACTTCAGCTCCTAATCTCTGGCTCCTAGGAACTGAATGTGTTGCCCAGCAACATACCTATTTTTTGTCAGTAATAGAAACGTCAATTCAAGAGCTAATTTTGGTATTAAAATGGACGACTTTTGTGTCGGTTGCAGAAAAATACTATTGTGTGCCCGCTAAATGGTATGGCGCGCACCTGGAATAATTGGCGAAGTCGTGGAAGGAACTTGTTGCTGGTTTTACACTGATCCTGAATTCTTGTATGCCAAAGGCCCCAGCGTAGTTTAAGGAGGCTTTGCCAAGATCCCAAGGTAATATTTTCATATATTTACCTCGGTTGATGGGTAAAGTATATCCAATATCAATTGCAGAATATCCCGCACAGTGCGGCGTCGGCGTGTTTGAAGTTTCCTTTGAAGTGACTGCAGGTGCGACACGAGATTCTGCAATTGTTTTTGGATAAACTATACCCGATTAAATCATCAAATTTGCTTACCAATTTCAATAGTACTGCATAAACAGGATAGACGATTCAAGTTGGAAGAACTGGAATAACAATCACAACAGCTTCACCTCGAAATTCACATAGGAATAAAAACATTAATAGGTTAAACAATAAACAAAACACAATCTTGCCTTCTTGAAGCTTAGTAAACAAAGGAAAGGAAAGCACACCGGCCGTCGGGCCGACAATTCAACGTAAAGTCGAAGTCGTAAAAATTCAGTCAACCATGACTTGCGTATAGACGCTTTTCAAGACCAATCGGAACGATTCTAGTTAATATCGCGCTTCTTCAACCGCTTAAGGGGAGTTCTCAATGCATCGTTTTTGCTTAACGCGTCGCGCGTTATGCAACCTGATTGAGTGATTGATGTCGCTGAATTCGAAATTATGTTCCAGAAATCTTAACATCACTTTGACAACAAAAACAGTGTGAGTGAACACCATGTACAGGGTGTCCCATTGGGAAACGGAAACACTTCAACAGTGGGTAGAGAGCTCATCAAGGTGGTTCTGAATATACCATATTTGTAGGGTCTCGCAAGTCCGAGATATAGGGTGTTTTATCAATTTTGTTCAATTCTTTGTGAGTACATAACTTACAAACCACCCAGTATATTCATTTGGAATTTGGTACACAATTTCGCCTTCTTCTACCAAAGCGACTCACCTATCAGTCACGAGAAAAATCCAGGACCGGATCAACGAAAATCGATCATATACCTGGACCCCAAAAATATCACCCTGTATTTTCGAATTTCCAAAATCCGTTCACATATTTGGAAAGTGCATGAAAATCTGAATCGTATGATGTACTTTCCATTTTTCCGCATGCTATTTCACTAGAGGTAATTTCTGATTTTGAATATGAGGTTTCATGCATTTGGATAGGTAAATATGAAATGTTTTGAGTTTTCCCAATTGAATAACGAAAACTATCACGAATCACCCAGTATATTCTTTTGGAATTTGGTACACAAGTCCTCCTTCTTTTACCCCAGCATTGTCGGCTAATGTGAGAAAAAATCAAGTTGCCTGCAACTTGATTTTCTCTCACATTTAGCCGACAATAATGGCCGCATCGATCGAGGTTGATCGACATTCCAGTCAACGTAGATCAACATCGATCGGCGTCGACTGAGAATCAAAAATTGTCGGCTCTCATCAAAGGATATTGGTCGAATGAAAATTATGTGGACGGATTGATAGACGTCGAACGAGAAGTTGGTGGTTTGGTACGTCAGTTTTGATTTGAATGTGATTCAGGAAGGGTGTGTGTTAAAATAAGTCGCATCTGTTTAATTTATGAAATGAGTTTCACTAATGACACTTATTGATATGTATCGAGTTCGCCCAATACTACGGAGTCCTACTCAAATGGAGTACAGAAACAAAAACGAAAGACATGATATGATGATGGAAAAATAGTGGTGGCATTGGCAATAGAGATAAAGGAGATGTAGAAAGGAAGATAACAAATTTGCAAACTACATTTGCTCGAGAAAGAAAGAAGCTGAAGGATTCACGGAAAACGGGGAGTGGATGCGAAGAAATATTCCTAGTTTGTATCAAAGTCGATCGACGTAGTACAACCTGTCTACACTACTTCGATAGTGTAGACGTGTTGTTCGTGTTCATTGGTCGTCGCCGATCAATGTCGATCGACATCGATCGACGTCGACTGACTATAATGTGGACGCAGCTTTAGCAGCAGCAATCAGCAGTCTACGGTCTTAGCCCTTAGCCAGGGCCTACTCTATCCAAACAAATCAAAAGGAATGTGCTGGCCAGTCGCCTTATAGAGCAGAGGCCATTGGAAAGAAAGAAGAAGAAGAAGAAAAATATTATTGTATTGTAAATAATCACGATTAAAATAATAATAATTTATTTCAATAATGCTCAATTATGTTTCTATAGTATAACAATGTTTTTTTCTGATGTGCCTATTTCCAATTCTAGGTGCTATTTGGAAATATAAGATTTCACACTAGGACTTTTTCCTAGAAAAAAACAGTTCAATTCAGAATGGTTTGTGATAAATGCCAAGCAAAATGTGGAAAAGTTATTACTCCCGATCCGTGGAAAACAGGTGCCAGAAATACTACTGAATCCGGAGGTCGAGTAGTGAATGAGAATAAAGCTCTTACAGCTTCAAAGAATCGGTTCAATCCATACACTACCACATTCCAAACTTGCAGGTGAGATCATTGGACTATGAGTTGAAGGAGACTCTCCTTTAAGCTAAGAAAAACTATGGAAAGTGAATTTTGTTGCAGGATATGCAGACAAAAAGTCCATCAGGCAGGTTCTCATTATTGCCAATCTTGTGCTTATAAAAAAGGCATATGTGCTATGTGTGGAAAAAAAATTATGAGTACAAAAAACTACAGACAGTCTTCAGCATGAAAACAATTTGGATTTATTTTACTTAACAATATACAATGTTTTTCTTGAAGGGAGGATGATTGAAAACATGCAGTATATCATTGTTGAAGCTTTCCTGGGTTGGTATGATGTAATGAATGATTAATAATTACTATAGCTTTCCCTTTGACTTTCCCTAATAGTTTGGTATGCCTATCTTGGCTGTCTTTACCAGTTTTGGGATAATAATTACAGCTGTTTTCCAAATGCACAAAATATACTAATATTCATTAATTGCCCTGTATGTTGTCACCAGGAAGGCTGTGATTTTGAGTTTTCATGTTTTCCTCTGATCATACAAAGATAAAACAGGGACTATAAATCCTTTCTTGTCTCAAACCAACAAAAACATGATACACTATTGGGGATTTAGGAAGATTTTTGTTATATTAAAACTCACAATTTATAAATAATTTGATATATTTCAATATATTTACAAAATATATATTTAATTCACCATTAAAATCTGTAGAACCTTCAACAATACTTATAAAATATATAGGCATCAATACAATATATACAAAAATATCATTAACAACTGTAATAAAAATATTTGAGCATATGTAGGTTTCACAATCATATATGACATGACATACTTATTTGTTTTATTTTAAACCTATAAAAAATATTGCTCATTCTACCTAAAACTAAATATACTCATTCACTTTAAAATATGCCACCCAATAATGCCTAAATTATTTTTGCAATTTTAGCATACAAAAAATATTTTAAAATTTTGAAAAGGACAATACTCACACTTTAAAATGTGCCACCCAATAATGCCTAAATTATTTTTGCAATTTTAGCACACAAAAAATATTTTAAAATTTTGAAAAGGACAATACTCACTGATTTAGAATATTATGTTTGAGTTATGATAATAAATTCATTGTAGAGGTACTATATTTTGTATTGAATTGGACAGAAATGTATATTCTTAGTGGATATTCCCAGGATAAGAATTCTAGGTCGACAAAATCTTAGCACAAATTCCTGAAGTCAAAATATGCCGATTCAAACAACTCACCTCAGAGTAAAAAACTACACTGAGAAAAAAGTCTCAACCATAAGAAGTGAATTGGTAAGCGCCCTCTAGAGGCAACAGTGAAAAGGTGTTCATACTCGGGTTTCAGATCGATCTTTTCATCTAAAAATATCAATCTTTTAGATCGATCTTCTTGTGTTCCATCTTCATCAGGTGAATGGATTTTTTTCACATAAAATCCAATCCAACCAAAATACACACTGAATAATATATCTGACTATAATGAGAAACAAGTTTTTTCACTCAACTACGAGAGCTGTCCAAATAAAATGAGGTATTATTAATGTTCTCTCAAGCTAGTTGGTAATTTCTGATCATTCAATTATCATATTTTCAGGAGTCAAGATCTTTTTCACACTTCTCCATGTATATTGTTAAAAATTTTCTATGATTTAATCGAGGATCGATATTACTGAAAATTGATTATTTACCTTTGAATTTTTTATCGTTCCTTTTTCCAAAGATCGCCATTCCTATTTCACATCCCAAAAAACAACCTGGAAACCAATTTTTGAAGTAAAATTCACTCGAAAATTTTCAAAAATTCTGAAAGGTTCGATTTCTATTTTTAAACTTGACCACCCTGTATCTTGGAAACGAAGCAATTTCGGACAAGAGTAAGTTGCTTTAAGTCAGCTAATCTTGACCTCAGGAATATGTGCTGAGATTTTGTATAGACCTCCCAGAGGGGCACCCTGATATAGCTATAATACTACAGAGGGTTTTTTTATCAATAATTGGACATCCCTCTTTGCCATAGGTACTTGGTACTTCACTCAAATGCTATCATAATAGCTGGATCTTATGAATCAGACAAAAATTTAAAAAAAAATGTAGATACCTAGATCTTATAGTGTTTAAGGAAAGTTAAGTACTTGATTCGCGCGTAAAATGGTTGTTACTAAAGCGTAGAAGGGCCATCTGAAAAAATGTTGAATGATTTCACCTTACACCTTGCAGTAATTCGAAACTTCTGCAGCCTACAGACTGCGTAGTAGCAGCCATGAAACATTTGAACAAAGCGCCAGCCATCATAACTGGCGCGAGCCTCTCGTGAATTCGAATTAGTGCAAGTTTCAAATGCAGAATTTCGACTAATTGCAAGTTATAAAGTAATTCGTGCTTTTTTATTGGCATTTTCACGCATTCGTAGATAAATGATGAAGTAGAAACTAAAGTTGAGAAACTATCGGTAGTTTTTTGAAAATGTCCACTATCGAAACTACCGATAGTTTGCGAAAATTAGGTAACCGATAAGTTTAAAAATGACACTACATCTCCACCTCTCGAATAATAAAAATATAATATATTTAATTTAGTGATCTCATTCTGGGTACCATGGTACCATGAAATGAAAAAATACGATGTCATACGCAATAACATCAGTGATGTATGTGGTGATATCGATCATAGTAAATATTCTCAGGACATATTCCGAAGATGTTCTATGAATATTGTCAAGAATATTTTCTTATGGATGTTCTAACATTCTCGAGAATATCCTCAGAATCCTTATTTGTATAGTTGTCTTTGTCTATGCGTAACACATTTACTAAATATACCTGATGGCTGCAGCTGCTCTACTTGCACTAGTATGGTTCGAATGATGGAAATCCCATAAATTGTGTTTTTCTTGTTTCTGATAGCGAATTCCATTGGCAAAACTGGCTCGTACTGAGTGCATATCTCGAATTCCACTGGTAAAACTGGTGTCGGGTTTTGAATTCCATTGGAAAACTGGTTCACGTAGTACAGAGCTCAGTGCAACAATTCTCGCACGAGCTCTATTTTAGGTCGTGCGAAGTCAGTGCAGTTTTGAAAATGGCGGAAACATTATGAATAGTTTGAAAACCAAATTGTTAGTGGCAATTTGATTATCATCATCGAATAGTGACGAATAGTTGGAAGTGTCGATAAAATAAAGGAGATTACTTACCCAGAATTCAAAATTATTTTCATGAAACATTTACTTTGTTCTTAATTGAAGTCAAGAAAAAATTTCAGGATGAGGACTTGTTATAAACAATTAAAGACAAACCAACTTTCCCGATTTAACCTCCAGCAATAATTTTATTATATTATCATTTCGTATTCCATTGGGAATGCACCAGTTCACATTTTCACAAGAGAAGTAACGTAGTGCGGGTGCAAAACCGAATGGAATTCGCTATAAGTGCCTGCAGACAGTTCCCGCACATCATCCATTATTTGGCTTCCAAAGTTAAACTTATTATTAGTCTATAAGAGTCGTGGCATAGACTTCGGGAGGAGGTAATTCAATGTTCTGCGTGGCATATAGCTAGGAAAGTAGTTGTTTTTCTCTCGTTATCAATCAGTTTCGTTCATTTTTGAACTTTTGTGGAAATGCATTTGAGATTTATATATTTATTTAGTAATATAAAGAATTGAGGAAGTTGAATATTCTCTCTGCATACAGACGACAGCTTATTATAACTCACAGTGGAAAGATTAATGATAAAGCGCGGACTGCTGTTCACATTCACAGTTTTATAGTTCTACTGAACAAATAACAGCTCTTTTTCTATAAAATGTTCAAACTGCTACATTTTTTACTTATTGACCTTGAAACGAACTTTCTATCAGTAATAGTATTATATCATTATGATCAATCCATCTGCACCTAGCATTAGGAACGATGCTACTTTTTTTTAACAATCTAACCCAACTCAGCCTAAATCTACCTTCCTAGCAATATTTTCGGGAAATTACTTGAGAAAACAAAATTGAAATAAAACTATTCATGATCGATCCCCAGACCCCCGATATTTGGACTGATCAGTATGTCTGCTCGCAAGTATCTGTCACTTTCAATGAACTATCTGGATTTCGGAATGAAAAGTCTGCATATACAGTACTGTCAGTTGATTCGGAATATAGCCAGTAATTCACATTTGAAGAAAGAATTTAAATCTCGCATTGTGTGCTTTGAAAGCCAGAATACTGTATGTATTGAACTGTCGAGAGACACTCGTTGAATTTTGAATCAGTGACTTCTGATCATATATCTACTATTTCTATATATGGCGCATCGCCTATACGATATCTTAACGAAAATGGGACCAAAATTAGAGGTACTCTTTGAATCTGTAAGGACGGAAAGTGAAGGATGGAAAATTTGAAATCAGTAGCTATATTGTCGTATTATTTTTTCCCTACTTCAGCATCAACGCCTATTGATCGATTTCGTTACAGAGACAGAAGTTGGTCCCGCTTTGAGGACAGCTATGCTTCATATATGAGTAGTAGATATATGCTACTGACATGATCACTGACTATCTGACGAGTGACGACTGACACTTGATAACTATTCAGCAATAATAATTGATAATTCGTATGATGATTTGGTTCTTAAAATCCATGGAATCGCCAGAATTCGATCATCTAAATCATCTGATTATGAACAACACTAACAGTTGTTAGTTATTACGCTTCCTGCATAATTCTATTCGCGCCTGTCGTCAGTGACAGTGACGTTGGTGACGTTCGACGCGTCGAACACCCACCGCTTGAAGGGACTCTCGGGGCCATCACTCGGACCTCGACTGCCGCCCGAGCTGCCCTCGGTCTTGCGCGGGGGCGACCGGCCGCCCCCGAGGGTTGGCAGGCCAGAGGGCAGCTTGGAAGGGGCGGGGCTTCTGATCGACGTGACAGTCACGTTCTTGGCGGGCGGCTGTCTGGGCTGGAACTGAAAGGAGAGGCATTTTTTAAAATTTGTTTTTATGTTCTGGTTCCAACGATAAGGGATATCCTGTAATGTTCAGAGAACATCGTGAGAACCAAGGGAAATAAAGTAGGAATTGGTGTTCTTCTTGAATTTCTGGAGGTTAAATGCCTCGGGGAACACCTCCCTTGGCAATGTATTCCAGAGCCTCGCTGTTCGTTGGATGAACGAGTCTTTGGAAAGAGATGTTCTGCAGGTCTCTAAAGTGACCACGAAGAGGTGGGAAGCCTCAACTCGACGGGTTAATCTCGCGGGGACTGCCAAGGTAGGAACAATTGTTGATATTTCAGAAGAGTATCGTCCATGAAAATATCTATAAAATAGAGCCAGATCGCCAACTTTTCTACGGTGTCCCAGAGAAGTGAGTGAGTTTGTGAGCGATGCATCACCCACGAGACGAATTTCCCTTTTTTGGACAGAGTCCAACAGTTTCAGGGTATGTTTGGGTGCTGCACTCCAAATATGGGAACAGCATTCCAGGAGAGGTCGGATTTGTGCCTTATAGATCATAAGCAGCTGACTGGAAGTGAAATAGCTCCTGGCCCGAAACAGAAAACCAAGTTTTTGGGATGCCCTTTTAGCAATTGATCTCACGTGATTTTCCCAAGAAAGATTATTGCTGATAGTAATACCAAGCATTGAAATGGATGTCTTCAAAGGTATGGTTACTCCTGACAAGCTTATGTTGTGCACAGTGAGATCGGCTTTTCTAGAGAAAAGGTATTCTTGTTTTTTTTTGCATTGAAATCTACCAAGTTATTGGATCGCTATTCGAAAATTGTTGCTAAGTCCATATTTATGTTGTCAACATTTCTCCCTCGTTCGTTTCTGATTTGCCTGGCTGGTATTGGAGCCCTGGAAGAGAAGGCGGTATAGGGTACTATCATCCGCGAATCTGTGTACCTACTGGACATGAAGTTGCTTCCAACAAATCGTTGATATGGAGAAGGAATAGTGTTGGTGCTAGAATTGATCCTTGGTATTACTATCAGCAATAACTTTCCTTGGGAAAATCACATGAGATCAATTGCTAAAAGTGCATCCCAAAAACTTGGTTTTCTGTTTCGGGCCAAGAGCTATATCACTTCCAGTCAGCTGCTTATGATCTATAAGGCACAGATTCGACCTGTCCTGGAATACTGTTCCCATATTTGGAGTGCAGCACCCAAACATACCCTGAAACTGTTGGATTCTGTCCAAAAAAGGGCATTTCGTCTCGTGGGTGATGCCTTGCTCACATACTCACTCATTCTCTGGAACATTGTAGAAAAGTAGGTGATCTGGCTCTATTTTATAGATATTTTCATGGACGATGCTCTTCTGAAATATCAACAATTGTTTCTCCCGTGGCAGTCCCCGCGAGATTAACCCGTCGAGTTGAGGCTTCGCACCCCTTCGCGGTCACTTTGGACACCTGCAGAACATCTCTTTCCAAAGACTCGTTCATCCAACGAACAACGAGGCTCTGGAACACATTGCCAAGGGAGGTGTTCCCCGAGGCATATAATCTCCAGAAATTTAAGAACTCCAATTCCTACCTTATTTCCATTGGTTCTTATGATGTTCTCTGAACATTACAGGATATCCGTTTTCGTGGGAACCAGAACATAAAAAAACATACAATCACCAAACAAATTTCATGAAAATCACTCATTTCATTATCCTTATCTTTTTATCCGTTTTAGCCTTCTACATTTTTTTGTGTTAGTCTTCTTCATAGATATAATGATATGTAAGTGCTCTGTATTTTTATACTTTCGTTTTGTAAATTGCATAATTGGCTTGTCCGGTAATAAATAAATGAATAAATCTCGGAATAAATTAATAAATAAACTTGCGAACGACTCACCTGGTACTTGGCGGGCGTCGAACTGACCGACGCCGCCATCAGCTCCAGAATGGCCTCGTCCTGCTCGGCGTCAAGGTGACGCGAATCGCGACGCTCCGGCGACGTCGGCGGCGTCTTGTGCGTCGTCGCTATCGGAATCCTGGACTTCGACTCTTGCCGCTGCAGCTTCGGCTTCTCGAAGTTCGATCGGAGATGCTCGATGTTCGAGTGTCGCTTCTCAGGGATCCTGCAAAAGTGAGGTTGTTGAAATGTACGAGCGGATCGCGCAAGTAACTAGGTAACTGTTGGCTGCTGACTGGAATGGGAGTCAACACTAGTGACTTTATGAAAGGAAGAGGCAATGGTTATGCACTTTTTGATTGATCAGACCTCAACTATGGAGGTGCATCTGCCTGTATTGTTTTGTCCGGCATTCCTACACCTGAATTCAACTGACACTACTGAATCTGCTGATTTTTCATTCAGAAATCAAAAAAATTCACTGAAAATTACAGATACTTGTAAGCAGACATACTATCCACTCCAAATATTTCGACTCAACATTTTGCTGAAATTGCTGACTATCAAAAGGTAGTGTGGCTTCAGTGAACTGTCATTATTTCAGATGAGGAAGGAATATACCGGGTGGCTACGGAAGTATTGCCTACGGAATATCTCAGTTATTGTATGAAGTAGGTTTGTGAAATTTGGAGCGTCGATATAATGACATAAGAGCTAGAATTTGAGCATATTAACATGTCGAAGTTAATTTCCGGTCTGACCGGAAGTAACATCAACTTTCTTATTTTGAATAGAAACCCTAATTTTTTTCTTTTCGCTTTATTCAGCATTCAATTCCCTTTCTAATGACATATCACAAGTTGGCATATAACCAGAAACTAGATCAGAAAAAAATTATTATTGAAATTCACCGAGTAGGCCGTGGAAGCAAAATGAAAGCCAAAAATTGAAAAGTTTGCTATGGAAACCATACGTCAGTTGATAACAGTTGCTACTACTGTGATATTTTATTTTCATTCGTCGGCGTTATAAAAAGCCGCCAAAAAAAATATTGGAAAAATTGGGAAAAAAACAATACTCTGTAGGTCCATAACTTAAATAGGAACTAAAACTTTTTCTTGCCTGTACTATTCAGCATAACCATTTCTTTCTAATGATATAATAGAAAGTCATTTTTTGAAATGAAATACCAAAAAATCCAATAATTATTCTTCAAATAACAAAAAAACGGATTTATCGAAAAAAAAATTCAAGATACCAACTTGTGATATGTCATCAGATAGGGAATTGAATGCTGAATAAAGCGAAAAGAAAAAAAAATAGGGTTTCCATTTAAAATAAGAAAGTTGATGTTACTTCCGGTCAGACCGGAAGTTAACTTCGACATGTCAATATGCTCAAATTCTAGCTCTTATGTCATTATATCGACGCTCCAAATTTCACAAACCTACTTCATACAATAACTGAGATATTCCGTAGGGCGTAGGCAATACTTCCGTAGCCACCCGGTATAATTTATTTCGGTTGTTTCTGAAACATTCAGTCTTGTCTTATCAATAATAAATCAATAATATCATATTTGATATCATAAAATGTCTGTTATTGAAATAATTGACGCTGAGAATGATATTCAAATTTCACCTGATCAACTGCTGCTGATTACTGATGGAAACCATGGAAACGTGTTCGGAATTACAACACTGATTTTGATTTTATATTTCTGAGCACAGATTTTCAGCAGAGTCGGTGGATTTACTGACAGTACCTACTGACCAGTTGCATTCGGAATATAGCCTATGTCACTTTGAACATAAAACATCAATCAATCAGACATTGAACTCTATACTTAGTTACTTTGGATATTCACTATTAGAGTTCGTCTTCTGGGACTCGTGAGTCTCAGAATATTTATTGTGGATGATGAAATGTAAATAACAAATATAAACCTAACATCATGTGGGCACTTCGAATGCGCAAACTCATTACTTCTTGGGAGATACCCTTAACTTTTTTAGCTATTCATTGTCTTGACCAGGAATCCAAATTTAAAGGATTAAAAAGGAACTGTGATTTGAGCTTTGTTTTTCTTGATTTGCATACAACGGACTATACATACACATATCATAAACGTACCTCCATATTTTTCGATATAATTCAGATGATTCAGATTTATGGAATTGTTTACAGAGTAAAACATGAAAATATTTCATTGATGTCTGAAAATTCGTTGTAATAATGAAATATCGATGAAATTATTAAGACAGGCAATATTCTATTCTCATTCCATCATGAATCCCAATTTATACATTTCATGCACGGTGATTTAAAAAATTGGTAACACATATGACCGATTCTTTCAGCCACATTCTTGCTGACTTGTGACCATATTTTTGTTTGACGGATACTTCAAAGTGACGTGCGAAGTCAACTTGCCTACTAGTAGAGAATTGGTAGACTGAAAATTACATACAATATCATAAATAAAAGATTTAAATCTAATTTTATTTCAACACGAAACAATGAAATTCATAATTATCAAACTAGACAACATGGTTTATTTCATCTTGATATCGCTAATACTTCTATAGGCCAAACAAGATTCACCCACGCTGCTCTCTTGGAATATAACAAATTACCAGATAATATAAAAAATTGCAGAAATATTATAAAATTCAAATACCATCTTGAAAAATTTATCATTTCTGAACGAAACAAATGACTTTTTTTTCTCAACTTTTGATTCATATTCAAATTGATTTTTGCTCACCAACATGAAATGATTTGTCAAAATTTGATAATTAATGTTTTCAAATATTATATTATTCATTAGTTTATTATAATTGTATAGTTTTAGGTATTATTGTTAACTATACTTCCTTATACCAGAACTTGATTCATACTGGAAGTAACATTTCCAATAAATAAATAAATGAATAAATATTTTATTCAATCGAAATTTTTCATCAAAATTCCAAGAAAGTTTTGTACGTGACACGCTAGGAAACATATTTTGTGTAACTTTGCGTTTTGTGGGATCTCGCGTTTTCTAACTGGTTACGTTGAGTTGAAGTGTTGTCATGAACGTTAACGTAAACGTAGAAATTGACAGCTACGCATGCGCATTTTCCAATTTTTCACGTTTGCGTTGTTAGTGGGCTTACGGGTGTACGTTATCTCACGTTCCTTCACGTATACCTTAAATATCAACGTACGTTAACCAAACTATACTCGAAATATGCCGATGAGTCAAAATTATCAAATTCGAGATCACCAACGAGTTCTGCATCAAGGAGTCCTCTAATTTTGACAGGAATAAATATTCGAATCTAAACACACAACCAAAAATGACCAATACAAACCGAAAACAAAATGTATTATTACGTTATAATGACAGTGACGACCAAAGTGGCGACTTCAACTCAATTTAACGACAATACGTAAACGTTATTTTTCGTACGTTAACGTCTACGTGGAGGTCTACGTACAGTGATTACTTCAACTCTCTAATATCAATTTCATTCCATATTACGTTATTATGTTGATTGTTTCTCCGAGTCATCTTTTCTGAAGCTTCATGATTCTCGGTTAGAGGATACAAGAATGATGATTATCTAATTATTCTTTTTCACACCTGTTAATTAATTACTTAACTACTAAACCACTAATAGTTGGCAAAAACTGCACTTTTCCAGGTATATCTACCGTTTTATTTCTGAATCCGCTTTTTTATGTGTATAGCCCATCTTATTCTCGATCTGGCAACACTGGCGAATACGATAGAACCGACCGAATCAGTCTGTATAGCTATATTGCCATCCACATGTCCTATATGTAACGATTAGGCGAACGACTGTATCAAAATATCATGCATTCAAAATATGAAAAACGATATTTCCATAATCCTACCTGGACGGCTCATAGCTCGAAGTGGTGAACCGCATCTCGGGCAACTTCTTCAACTGCCGCTCCGCGATCTCCTTGATCTTCTCCAACTCGTTCTCTTCCGCCGCTTCTCCCGATTTCTCCTCCTTTTCCCCCTCAACTTTCCCATCCGCAACCGCGAAACCCCGCCCAGTAGGTACCGCGCCACTTTCGCCCGAACCGTTCGGCGTCACTCGTATCTCCGTCACGTAACTCCTCTCCGCGTCCGCACTACCTAACCTCAAAGTCGACTCCACAGCCGTGCTGTACAAGTCGCTGTTCTCGTTGACGCTCAACTCCAAGCTGTGCAGCTCGTTGTCCCCGTTCGATATCTTGGTGACGTTGACGTTTGTCAAGGATTTGACGTCGTCCGGCACCAGATACGACACTTTGACGTCATCTGGCACGTTGGTGATGCCGTATGAGTAGGAGTTGAGCTGTTCCGTGTAGAGGAAGTTGTGCGTGAGGCCTGCCGTGTTCAGCGTCGCTGCGGTTTTGGTCTCGTCCGAGACGTTGCCAGCGCGGGACTCTCTCTTCTGATTGGCCACCATGGAGTTCAGGAGCGGGATTTTCGATAGAACTTCGCCGGGTTTAGCCGGTTCCCGTTGGTTCGGTTCAACGTCCTCTGGCTGCCGTTGTCTGCGATTGGTTCTATCAGGTATTACGGCAACTGTTTCTAAGCGATTCGATGGTTTTCTATCCTCGTTCATCGGTATTTCGAACGATGTGTAAGACTTGGTTCTTACACTTTCAATTGGAGTACTTCCGTACGAAGCTTCATGATCGTTCGAAGCTGTTTTATCCTTTACGGGCGAATTTTCTCGGTGAATTCCAAATCCAGCTGTATTATTCGAGGCTTTTGTATCCTCTGACAGCGGAAATTCGATAGATGTGTAAGACTTAGCGTTCCAATTTTCAACGTCACTTGGAGTTTTCTCAACTTCAACTGAAGGTGAGTCGGGTGTGTTAGACATTGCAAAAGGCTTCATTTGCCTGCTTTCCTGTGGCACTACGTGAACAGAGTCCAAGCCGTTCGAAGCTGATTCATCATCGTCCAATGAGACTTCCAAAGACGTGGAAAACTTTGCTACGTCATTGGTTACCGCAGTTCTCTCTTGGTTTATTCTATGTGGCACTATATTGACGATTTTTGTCTCATTTGAAGTGTTATTTTCGGCTGTTGAAAATTCTTTTGACTCCTCACGACCATTTCTATACTGCACTTCGTTGATAGGTTCAAAGACTTCAGAAACTGTTGAAATCCCAACTACTTGAGATTCAGGTGCGGTGATGGAGTCATTATATTTCATTGCTGTTTCTTGGTTATTTCTATGAGACACTACATTAATAGTTTCAGAGTCTTTCGAAGCTGTTTCATACCCGGCTATAGTGTTTCCATAACTACTTCCATGTGGGACTATTTTTACAGTTTCTGTCTCTTTTGAAGCTATTTTATTTTCATTTGCTGGAAATTCAAGTGGAGTGAGGTGAGGCACTAGATTAACAGTTCCTGAGTTATTCAATGCTGTTTCATTTCCAACTACTTGAGATTCAGATGTGAAATAATTTTCTATTGAATTAGGTAGTACATCAACACTTTCGGAGTCTTTTGCAGCTGTTTTATGCTCAGCTGACTTTTTCACTTGAAAACTGTGTGGCACTATATTGACAGTTTCGGTCTCGTTTAAAGCTGTTCTACTTTTAGCTGCTGGAAATTCTATAGAAGTGTAAGACCTCACGAAGTCATTATTTTTTATTGTCATCTCTTGATAATTTTTATAAGGCACTGCATCAATTGTGTCTGGGTCTTTTGAAGCTGTTAATATTCCAACTGCTTGAGATTCAGGTATGTTAGATTTGATAAAGTCATGACTTTCTATTGGATTCGTTTGTTCATTTCTATGAGGCACTAAATTGATCGTTTCGGGGACTTTCGAAGCTGTTTCAAGCTCGGCTACAGTTTGCTCTAGGCTACTTTTGTTTGGCACTATGTTATCAGTTTCTTTATCGGTTGGAGCGTTTTCGGCGAAGTAGTTATCACCTCCCGCGGCATTATCTTGAACACTTCTATGTGGTCCGAAATCAACAGTATCTAGATTGTTCGGAGCTGTTTCATCCTCAACTCTCGAGAACTCGGGTAACTGACCGGAATAACCGGTTCTTGGCAGCTTCACTTGATCCGTGTTAACGGCTTCCAAAGAAGCAACAGCCTTGGTATTGCTTCTTGCAGCTTCGAACGGTTCGTCGATCCTGTTGTTCACAGTTTTACGAACTGGCGGCGGTAACGGCTTTGTAACGGTTTTTTCGGCAACCGCTCGCTCTCTCCTCACGAAACCGTCATCTGAGACCGGTTTCTCAGCTCGCTGTGCCATAGAACCGTTCAAATGTCCATCGAAGCTGGGCCATATCTGATTTTTGATCTTCGGCTCTTCCATTCGGCTCTCCCTTCTCAATTCGTTAACTTTATTGATGACGGCATCGAACTCCTCGTCCGGATCTTCTTCTTTCGATTTCAAAATGGCGTCTTCGAGCTGCCCCCACTCTGAGGATTTCTTCAGCCTGTTGCGCTCGAAAGTGCTGAGACCGTCGAGGATCAGAGAGAGCCTAGGCTCTTTGTGGAGCACTTCTTCTGAGTCGGGGATGTCGAGGCTTTGAGCCCTCTCTAGGGTTCCGATCGGGGAATTCTGGCGGCGTATCTGCGAGAGATCGCCGGCGCTGAGGGTTTTTCTGTTTTGTAATTGTTCGTCCTCAATCTGGTGGATGGTGATTTCTGTGGCGTTCAGCTCTATGGTGTTCACTGATGAGTGATTTTCTTCGGCGTCTGAGTCCGAATTGTATTCTTTCGAAGGTGTCGGGGTGTTTCGGGTTTCTTCGGGTACTGCGGGTGCTCTGCCCTTTCTCTTGTTTTTGGAGTCGTCTTCGCGGTTTCTTAAAGCGGCTGAGGCGGCGTTGAGCATGTGTGCTGGGAGCTCCAGAGGTATACCTTCCTTGGTTCTCTTGATGCCAGAACCGTTGAGGCTATTTCTGTCAAAGTTGTCTGCTTTCTCCGGGGTTTCCCCCGATTGTTTCTTCTCGCGCCGTCTCACCGGGGGTGGTTTTTTTGGGTCGTCCACCTCGTCGATGCTCAATATAGGCGCGTTGAGCTGGTTTTTTTCGATGTTGATGTTGTTTTCGTTCTGTTCCAGGATTTTGGGGCTCTTCTGCTGGATTTCCATTGGTAGCACCCTAACTCCGAATTTCTGATGTTTGTTCTCGATTTTATGTATCAACTCTGGATCGCTTTGGGAATCCGAGACAATTTTTTGTTCCAGTTGTGTTTGTATTTTGTCTGGACTGAAGTTTAAGGCGGAAGGTTTTTTGGTGCGCGGTTGTTTGGGTTTGGGCGATTTAGATTCTTTGCGTTCCAGCGTTGTCATGTTGCTGCGCGATTTTTGCATGCTGGAATGGGTCGAGTTGGGTTCGTTGACGTCATCGCCGAAGAGCTTCCGTTTCGATGATTTTCCAACCTAGAAACAAAATGTTTGTTCATTCAGCTTGGCATCTTTGAAGGAAATCCAGTAGACTGATTAGATCATTGTTAGTTGTGTGTTGGGGAAACCCCACTTTGGGCGCCAAAATTTTATATATTCTTCCTATCAACAACACTACATGTTCAAAGCCTATCGTGGATTCTGAAAACACTTGCAATATTGTATTACATGAAAAGCATTTCATAATGGGAGTAGCAGACAATTTCTAAGTTTCATTGATGAATATACTATCAAATAATAATTCCATCACTTATAATCGATCGACAAGTATTCAATGAAGCATTGCAAAATATTGTATCGTGAGATTACCAAGTTGGCGTCACAAAATCTTTTCATTCGGTCATTTTCCGAAACGAAAATGATCGGAATTGTGTCCCTTCATTTTCTTTCCTCACTCAAGAGGAAACCACATGTTACTCGAAATTTCAGAGTTCCCTTTCTATCCAACCGTTCAACTAATTTTGCAGATCTCATTTCATCAGTAAGGTTGATGATAATCAGAAGTTTTTCTCCACCCATGTTTCGGGTTACTAGATTTTTTATTGTCTAGTAAATTCTGTAACAAAAATCAACTTTTTCATCTTATAATCGTTATCCTCCTACTCATAAAGCATACAAATCGCAACAGATAAAAGAGCAGTATCTAATAATAATTATTGTAACATTGTGTGTGGAAGACCCCTCGTTGGGCGCCAAAACTACTGATCAGACGATTTCTGTAAGCCATATGATATCAAAGATTCTTGATATACAGGGTGTTTCCGAAATTGGAGTAGTGAATGGGGAGTTCGATTACACATAATGACACAATGAATGACATGAAAAAAAAAATGTTTAGAGCTATTGATATTTCCACAAAAAAAAAAGATTATTGAACGCACCATGGTTTGTGAAGTACTGATGGCGAGTGATTCTCAGAAGTTGCTCTGTGAAACTGTAAGAGTCTTTATTCTGGGGCCCTTACTTTGACGCTCTGTTCAGGACAGGAGACTACTCTGGTATTTGACAGGGGGGATTCTCGAGCGCCAGATTTTTGATAAAGGTGATTTACTTCACCTGCTCCTCCCAACTTAGTCGGGAAGGAGGCCCACAGTAGCAACAGTGGAGAAAGGTACAGGAGGTATACCTACCTCGGTACCCACAGTATAATCCAGGGGTCAATGGTATTGAATCGACCTGGAATCAATAAGTAGCCAAGGGAGTGTAGGCTTTAATTACAAACCCTGGGTCTAGCCTGGAATACTGGTTGCTATTTCTGGTCTGGATAATTACAGGAATCAAAGCAAAATATCTCTCAGGTCTTTGATATTTTAAGGTTAGGTCTGGAAAATTATTTATTCAACTATTTCATTATTTCTACCTGGAGAATCGGAAACACAGTTCTAAACGAATTAAACAGATTCAATTTCTATTTATCTTTTCTTTTCCTTCGATTTTTCTAATTTTCTAATATCGGATATTTAGTGAGGTTAATTAATTATATTTTCCATTAATGGCATTAATGTCAATAGTTCATGAAACATAGAACACCGCCTGACGGGATACCAAGCACAGAGACACCGGTGCACAGGACTGGATTTCTCAAGGAAAAGAAGAAGAAGAGTTGTTAACTGGTTTGTCAGTGTCAGTCGTCAGTCAATAATAATATTCTGCAATTTTGACAAATGAAAATATTGAAAATCACTAAATAAATTATTGAACTATTTGGAACTGAAAACAATGACAACAGAGAAGGAAATATGAAATATGCAATCACAAAATCCGTTTATTCAATTTAGAGTTCTGGATTCTTTACACAGGTCGGGTGAGTATCGGTATGAAAAACAACAGGAATGAAATGAAGCTATAAACAGGATGAAAAACACTGGTGAAAAATATACAGACTTACATGTGTAACCGGAAATCACTATACAATACTATTTTACACTGGTTTTGAATGAACTATGAGAGCACTAAAAGATCAGCTTGAGAATCAGGAGCTTGAAGAGCAACGGAGATCAGGTAGTGTAGACTTGTAGAGATGAGCTTAGAGAGTGAGTCTGCCCCGAATCCTTGGCTGTCTTCAGTATTTATGCACTGCTTTGGCCTTGGCACAAGGACAAGTAAATCTGGAATCTCATTGGTCAAACCTCCCACCTTGTCATGGCTCATGGCCATGGCCACAAGATCTGTCCTTGAAAAACACATGTGCACCTCCAACACAAAACGCGGAAAAAATAATATTACACCCTAAATGGGCACAGGAACAGGATCTACTACCTTTGCTTATGCTACTGAATGAATTTGGCTGGAAAATATTCAATAACAACAAAGTTATGAGCAGTCAAACATCAAGCATTTCAACAGATAGATAATTCAATCAAATTTCATATCATAAGCAAAGGGTTGAAAAATATTGAAGTCTTTAGGGTTGCAATGATGTTCATGAGATTTTACTATCAGGAAAAGCTTTGTGAAGTCAGGAATCAATGCATTACTCAGCTCTCTCAGGTTTTCAGGTTTCGAGCTTTCGAACAGGTGAAATTCAACTAGAATCAGGCTCAGGTACTTAGATTTTGATCAAAACCAGTCTAGTAATGAAGCTGGTCAAAAACACTTCATTACAAAACTTTCAATTATAGTACCTTGTATGTATGATTGAAAATCAATGATAAAACTCATTTTGATGATTTTATTTCACCAGTAATGACACTGTGGTGGAAATTCCGTTCGAGCAGTTTTTCTCGACCAGTTTTTTACGTCACTGTATTCGATTGTCTCGTAAATTCTGTAGGTACTATAAACAGTAAGACTTGACAGCTTCGTCTCTTAATCGTCTTCCTCCTACTCATGAATTAAATTCAGATCGCATTGATAAAAGAGCAGTATCGAATAATTGTAACATTGTGTGTTGCAAAAACCTCACGTTGGGCGCCAAAACTATTGATCAGAAGATTTCTGTACATCAAATGCTATCACAGATTTCGCCACATACATTTCATTTTTAACCAATAGATTGATACCTAAACGATCCACAACTATGCATTCGGTGTCCATTAATCACCAGAATAATCATAATATGATGATTCAAAACCTGTTGACTATGATTAGTGCTGTACTCACCCTATACAAATCGCTCCACGATGAACTCCTGTACACAGGGTGACTGGGTTGGCCACCCTGGTCGGGTGAATTCAGTGCCGATTTCCCGCTAGTCGCCTCTATCGTCACTTCGTAGGGGCTGGCATAGCCCAGAATGGTCAACGCGTCTTCATACACGATGTGCTCGAAATTGATCGTCACGCTGTGTATTCTGTCACCTGAAAAACATCAGAAATGTTAACATATTTCTGTTCACAATGATTCTACAGTGGCGTTCATTAAGTCGGCATCATATGGGAACGATATTAAATGATGATAAATTCACAAATAGAGAGAAACTCGAAGTCATTACCACAATAGTTCATAAAACGAACGAAAATGGTAGATAACGAGAGAGAACAACTACTTTCCTGGCTATATGCCACGCAGACCATTAGATTACATCTTCCCGATATCTATGCAATAATTCGTATAGACGAATGAAATCGCAAGTGTTTCCTTCCTAAACGCCGAGCTGCGCCTAAGTGGTTCAGGAACGCATGACTTCCTGTATACCGGTTTCGAGCTGTTGACTCTCATCAGTACAGGGCTGTCCCAGACAGCTTCTTGACCACTATCTGGTGCGATTTATAGTTGTTCCTTGGGTAATTCTGAATGTACCGTCAAGTAGTGTAGAATTGTACAGTTTTTCGAAGAATTGCACAGTCGCCATATATTCTAGTAGTTTATAAATTTTCAAATGTTCGCCACTTGGCTGGGGTCTGAAAGCTATCAAAGCGTCTATTTGTATTAGTTTTAAGACGCGTCATCAGACGCGAGGCGAGAGTGACACTATTAACAGTGACAGTCCCCTATGCTGACTACCATTCGACATGACATTTAAATCATAGAGTATCACGGAATCACGGAACAACAAACATAAATTTTCATAGAATTCTATTTTTATAGATATTTGTGTATTTTGGAAAGACGTAGGTAAATATTCTTCTTGTCCATATGACATGTGGAATTGAAATTCTCAAATAATTGTCGAATTGTACAGTTTTGTACAGATTTTTTGATTGTATTCCCTTGGTACAGTTAAAGATTCAAATGTACAGCTTTCTATACAATTGTACACCCTGGAACAACACAAAAGCGAACCTGACCCAACGTAAACGCCACCTGGCAAGGAAAGAAATACTCCAAAACAACCAGCAAAATTTACACTAAGTTTGACATCAATTTTCTCATGAACCCATCGCTGGATCAAATTTTTCGTTTCTAAGGATTGTAGCTTGACTTATCACGAATACATCTGACAGATAACCATCCTCAAACGATTCGTCTTTATATCATATACAGGGATGTAAAGAATGCACGGATTTTTCGGTATTTTTTAGGACATCCTGTGGAGTGAACCACTGATAATTGAAACGATTTCTCAACACCGAATTGTGACCCACTCTAATGCGAATATTTCCATTTTTAATTCATTTTGATATCTCAATTATTACAGATTTCATAGTTTTAAATAAAATGTGGATATTGATCTTAATTTTACCGTCCTCTACACTCGAGCTGAAGATAAGATCAGTGGCGTAACTAGAATTTTTTGGCCCCAACGCAAAATACATAAGGGGCCCCCCTTTCAGTCACAAATCACAAATATTAAAAAAATTAAACAACGAGCTAAACGAGTATTATTTTTCTATTATTTCATTACTAGAAATAACTTCAGATTTTCTGAGTAAAATGAAACTCAACGTGTTTCTTCATTGAATAAAAACAAAACTTCAAATAATTTCAACTTTATATTCAAACTAAACTTATTGAACGCTAAAATGTTTTTTTTCTGGCTTTACACATCGCAAATTAATTTATCAAATCTCTCAGGTCTAATTCACTTCACGGTAGAAATTAAAGATGAATATTTCAATCGATCTTGCCCTATTCGATTCCTCAAATAACTTTTGATCAGTTTCAATTAATTTACCAAATGATCTTTCAGCTGACGGACTGACGCAAATGTGATTGGCATGGTAAAAAATAATGATAGGACAATGTAAACTTATATTATATAATTATATTTCATCAACAATTTTTCACTTTTCTGGATTTAACTCTGATTTCAACTTTCAACAATGTAACCATGTTAATAAATTGTTGAGACAAATTTAGCGATATTATTCGACTTTGAATTTATGAAATTTTTAGGTTGTAAGAATAAAAAGATATCACTCACTTTATTGAACCCTGTAAATCTATTTGTTAACTGAGATTGTATAATGTCAATAATTGATAAAAAAACATTAATTTTGAAAAACTGTTCCCTAGAATCAGAACGATGATCTAAAGTTAATTCGTCAAATGCTTTTTTCTTAATAGCTTGTCGCTTACTCTTAAAATTAGTTGGAATGTCCCATTTTAGGGCAGTTAATTGTGCTTCTTTTAGAACCTCATCATAGCGTTGACGATAGTTTTCCACATTACTTTTTGCCCTCAGTGAAACAGACCTAGGTTCGTCTAATGCAGAACATAGTAAAAATAATGTTTGCTAGACAGAAGTGTCCCTAGATTCAGTTGAACAAAAAAACTACAATATTAGGAACTGTTGCAAATATTCGCATATTCCAGTTTTTTTTTTTTTTTCATTGAAGAATAACGAATGAGTAGTCCGACGAGTGGGCCCCCCAAATTTGGGGGCCCCAACGCATTGCGCTCACTTGTCTTAGGTAGTTACGCCACTGGATAAGATAATCTTCCTCAAAAAATGATTGATAATGTCATCGGAAGCATGAGGAGACGCGTTATTGAAATCATTGTTGTTGTTTTGGATCTTCATTGTCGTTGAGTTAATGTTATTGTAATTGAATAGAGGCTTTGAAAAAATTACTTTTCTTTTTAATCACCTCTGTATATTTCCAAGAATTCTCAACACAATAGACTGATACGTGAAACTAAGAGCAATATTCAACTTGAAGTGGAAATTTTGAAAGGAACAACTTGAGAAATGACTATTTTAGATCCAATTCGATTTTCGAGGTGATAGAAGGGGGTAAGACCAATCTCCACCTTTTCTTTGAAACTCTGTATTATCTTGCATAATGAAGATATCAGTATGAATAAAAAAACAAAATGTTCGGAAAGGATCAGGCTACAATTTTGTGATACAGACTGGTGTTATAATTGTCCTTGATTCTCTCCACAGGATGTCTTGAAAAATACCGAAAAATCCGTACTTTTTTTCCACCTCTGTATATGATATAAAGACGGATCATTCGAAGGTGTTCATTCGTCACATATATTCGTGAAGATTCGAGCTACAATTCTTGGAAAAAAAGAATTGAAATCGAGCGATGGGTTCAAGAGAAAATTGATGTCAAACTTAGTGTCAAGTTTGCCCGTTCCCCTAATTGTGCCGGTGTATTTAGTATGTATTTCTCTCGCTATTCCCGGTATAGCTGGAAGTGATATATCCAGTTGTTTTACATTGAAAATACAACTGGTTGCCGCCATGGCCGATGATTTCGTTGTCACCCTGTATATCGATGGTTTACTAACCTGAATTGAGTTTGCCGGACTCGGAGGCTGGTCCTCTTTGTAGGACATCTTTAACGAATATCCCTTCTTTCATGTTTCCGCAAATATTGAAACCTAAACCGGTGAAGTCGTGGCTTTTCAGGGATATCACTTTCACCGCGTTTCCCTGAAAATGAAAAAACAGTCAAATGTGAAAACATACGACGCAGAGAAAATGAAATATACAGGGTGTATCTAAATAACACTGAAAAAATTCAAGGTGCGATTCCTTGTGATATTTTAGGATATGAAGTTCATATAAACATGTGTTCTAACCTGCTTCGATCTCGAGATACAGGGTATTATAATATTTCAAAGAAAAATCTTTTTTCAATTCATTTCTCAATTGTCTTTTCATATCAATTTCAATAAAACGTTGTGGTTTTGTTAATAGTAATATGGAGCTTCTTCTAGTGCAATTAGATTCGAAATAATATTTCCAGTGGCGTCACAGTAGGTAAATTTATCGATATTCATGCATGGTGAATGTCATTGTACGCCACCGGTTTTCCTGAGTTTCATATTTTTATTAGATTGGACTATTAGAAATAACAACTTTTTCAACCTCTGTGATTTTTGTATCTAGTTTAGTTTTTGATGAAACAATAAAAATTCGATTTTGACTCCAAACTTTAATGTGGGAGTTTTCAAGACTTCCATTGATATTACTCAATAACCCCAATTAGAATCATTTTGACATTTTGGGGCTTTCTGAGTTTTTATCCATGCTGAATTTCAGCACCAAGATAGCTTATACAGAGGGGTTATTAATAAAAACAATTAATACTTCCGACTTTAACATCCTGTATATCAAAAACGGAGCAAATTAGGACAGATGTTTATTTAACTTTATCAGCTAGAATGTCACAAGAATTATTATATACACGCTGTATGTCTGCCTCTCTGTTGCGCAGACGTAGGGGTCTGTGTTCGAATTTTCAAAAATGCTCCAAAATCACTAAAACATTGGATTTTAATAGTGGGCTATGGATTTTTCATATAAAAAAGTTCTAATGAAGGGGACAAAATAATATCAATACTAATTAACTAAGAAAATACAAAAATTAGTTACCTGCATGATAGCAACAAATAAATAGTAATAAAAAGTTCATAATGTAGAATAAGCACCAGATTAAATATTTACAAGAACTATTGTATTTCGAAATTATTCAGTAACTTATTCATTGAATTGTTCAAATTGATGTCCATTTTCCCTAACACAAAATTGACACAGTTTCTCAATACGTCTTGATACAGTAAGAGGCACAACAATCTTGAAGAACTTCATGCAACAACAGAGGCAGTTTTCCAGGAATTACAATGATTTTGAATGCATTAAGACGTATTGAGAAAGTATGTGTGGAAAAATGAATCACAAAAAATTTTTATTTCATAATTCGATAGAACTCGCCCAAACTAACTCATCACCGCAAACCGTTTCTTGATGTGAGCTCCCTACGTTTTATAAAAAATTATTGAAATCCCCGATTTTTCGGACCTCTGAAAACGTGGCGATGATGTGACGTCAAAACCCTAATACTGAAACAAGTGAGGTACGTAGTTTTTGAAAGGTATCAGATTGGTATAGATGTAGTTTTCATCAGGTATTAGATTAGTATAGGGGTCAGATAATTTATACGACGCTATAAAAGCAGATGATATTTTATCATTGCTCATGTAAGATGGAAGTAGAGGCCATGACACCATATCATGAGCATATTTTTTCATATTGAAACTATCATTCGGCACCAATGATGTGTATACGACGCTATGAAAGTTCAGAGAACTAGAGATTTTTCCCACATACTGCGTACTTAGCCCACTCGACTGTCTTGGTTTTTCCACACAAACTACGTACCTAGCCCACTCGGCTGCCAATAGAGACTGAATAAACAAAAACAAAAGGAAGTTAAAACTATGCCAACATATTTCTTCTTTGTGGGAAATCAAGACAGTCGAGTGAGCTAGGTACGTAGTTTATGGGCAAAAAATTAAGACAGTCGAGTGAGCTAGGTACCTAGTTTATTGGCGAAAAATAAAGACAGTCGAGTGTGCTTTTTCTACTTCCTTTTGTTTTTTGTTTTGTTTTCTATTGGCAAGTGATTATCTAGGAACCAGTAAATTTTTTTAGTTTTTTCATCGTATCTCCCGAACTATTGAATTCAGAGAAAAATGTTACGGGGATTTTTTGTAGATTCTATCAAAAGGAATAATTTTGGTTCAATAACATTTTCAGATATTTTCAGTTGTTTTCGAGATATTTGGAATTATCTGAGAATAAAATTTTCAACACTTTTGTTCCATCTTCCAATCAACGAAAGGAAAAAATATTTCATGGTTCAGTGGAGGTCGATGAGCTTCATCTATCGATAATCTTTGTTTTTCAATATATCTTCATAGTACCCTATGGGTCGTTAAAATTTTTTTTTTCATATTTTTCACTTTATTTCCTGTACTATTGGGTTTACAGAAAAAATTATGGAAAATGATTTGTAGGGAATGTTCCAGTGGATAACATTGCACTCTTGATAATTTTCGATTTTTCCATTTGTTTTCGATATATATTGATTTAAAAGGATTTCAAATTTTGATGTTTTGATTTTCATTTGTTTTTCCATTTTCCGATGGATGCACGAAAAAATTGTTGAATAATAATTTGTTGCGTCATCAAAGAGGCATACGGTGCATTTTTCAAATTTGGATTTAGTCTATTGGTTCAGGAGATATGTCGTTTTAAAGCGAACCGTGTTTTTCGGAAAATCTCCTTGAAAACCCCACTTGGAATTTTCCGATCCTGCTCAATTTCAATAGGCTTCGTCTCTTTCTGATAGAGTTATTTTTCACAAAAAATGAAATCGATCGGACCACTTTTGCGATTTGTAGAGTGATTACAAGGAACTTCCGGTGAAAAATCGAAAAAACCCGGAAAAACCACCTTAGAGTTTTCCGATTTCCTTCATATTTTAATGACATAATATTGTTTTGAGTACAATAAGATGGCAAAATTTCAAGTCGATATGTCAAAGGGTTCCGGAGATATATCGATTTATGATTAACACAGAGTACAGACAGACAGACAGACAGACCACACACAGAAACCAAAGTTGCTCAAAATTCGATGGGGATCATTTTCTCCAAAGCAACTATACCTCTATCTCGCTTAGTTTCCGAGATAGCATTTTTGGCACGGCCGTAGTATACTCCACTATGTATAGCGTCGTATAACAAGTGAGGTACGTAGTTTTTGGAAGGTATCAGACTAAGAGGTCAGATAATTTATACGACGCTTCAAAAGCAGATGATATTTTATCATTGCTCATGTAAGATGGAAGTAGAGGCCATGGCACCATATCATGAGTATATTTTTATATTGAAACTATCATTGGGCACCAAGGATGTGTATACGACGCTATGAAAGTTCGGAGAACTGGAGATTTTTTCCACAAACTATACGTACTTAGCCCACTCGACTGTCTTGGTTTTTCCACACAGTCGAGTGAGCTAGGTACGTAGTTTATGAGAGAAAAATCAAGACACTCGAGTGTGCTTTTTTCACTTTCTTTCGTTTTTTGTTTTGTTCTCTATTGGCAAGTGATTATTTAGGAACTTGTAAATTTTTTAGTTTTTTCATCGTATCTCCCGAACTATTGAATTCAGAGGAAAATGTTATTCGGATTTTTTGTAGATTTTATCAAAAGGAATAATTTTGGTTCTATAACATTTTCAGATATTTCCAGTTGTTTTCGAGATATTTGGAATTATCTGAGAATAAAATTTTCAACACTTTTGTTCCATCTTCCAATCAACAAAATGAAAAAATATTTCATGGTTCAGTGGAAGTCGATGAGCTTCATCTATCGATAATCTTTGTTTTTCAATATATCTTCATAGTACCCTATGGGTCGTAAAACTTTTTTTTTTCATATTTTCCACTTTATTTCCTGTACTATTGGGTTTACAGAAAAAATTATGGGAAATCATTTGTAGGAAATGTTCCAGTGGATAACTTTGCACTCTTGATAATTTTCGATTTTTCCATTTGTTGTCGATATATATTGAATTGAAAGGATTTCAAATTTTGATGTTTTGATTTTCATTTGTTTTTCCATTTTCCGATGGATGCACGAAAAAATGATTGAATGATAATTTGTTGCGTCATCAAAGAGGCATACGGTGCATTTCTCAAATTTGGATTTAGTCTATTTGTTCACGAGATATGTCGTTTTAAAGCGAACCGTGTTTTTCGGAAAATCTCCTTGAAAAACCCACTTGGAATTTTCCGACCCTGCTCAATTTCAATAGGCTTCGTCTCTTCCTGATAGAGTTTTTTTTCACAAAAAATGAAATCGATCGGACCACTTTTGCGATTTGTAGAGTGATTACAAGGAACTTCCGGTGAAAAATCGAAAAATCCCGGAAAAACCACCTTAGAGTTTTCCGATTTCCTTCATATTTTAATGACATAATATTGTTTTGAGTACAATAAGATGGCAAAATTTCAAGTCGATATGTCGAAGGGTTCCGGAGATATATCGATTTATGATTAACACAGAGTACAGACAGACAGACAGACAGACCACACACAAAAACCAAAGTTGCTCAAAATTCGATGGGGATCATTTTCTCCAAAGCAACTATACCTCTATCTCGCTTAGTTTCCGAGATAGCATTTTTGGCACGGCCGTAGTATACTCCACTATGTATAGCGTCGTATAACAAGTGGGTGCGTAATTTTTAAAAGGTATCAGATTAGTATAGATGTAGTTTTCATTAGGTATTAGTTTATTTAGGGGTCAGATAATTTATACGACGCTATAATAGCAGATTATACTTTATCATTGCTCATGTAAGATGAAAGTAGAGGCCATGGCACCATATCATGAGTATATTTTCATATTGAAACTATCATTGGGCACCAAGGATGTGTATACGACGCTATGGAAGTTCGGAGAACTGGAGATTTTTCCCACAAACTACGTACTTAGCCCACTCGACTGTCTTGGTTTTTCCACACAGTCGAGTGAGCTAGGTACGTATTTTATGAGAAAAAAATCAAGACACTTGAGTGTGCTTTTTTTACTTTCTTTTGTTTTTTGTTTTGTTTTCTATTGGCAAGTGATTATTTAGGAACTTGTAAATTATTTAGTTTTTTCATCGTATCTCCCGAACTATTGAATTCAGAAAAAAATGTTATGAGGATTTTTTGTGGATTTTATCGAAAGGAATAATTTTGGTTCTATAACATTTTCAGATATTTTCAGTTGTTTTCGAGATATTTGGAATTATCTGAGAATAAAATTTTCAACACTTTTGTTCCATCTTCCAATCAACAAAATGAAAAAATATTCCATGCCTCAGTGGAGGTAGATGAGCTTCATCTATCGATAATCTATGTTTTTCAATATATCTTCATAGTACCCTATGGGTCGTTAAAATTTTTTTTTTCATATTTTTCACTTTATTTCCTGTACTATTGGGTTTACAGAAAAAATTATGGGAAATGATTTGTAGGGAATGTTCCAGTGGATAACATTGCACTCTTGATAATTTTCGATTTTTTCATTTGTTTTCGATATATATTGAATTAAAAGGATTTCAAATTTTGATGTTTGGGTTTTCATTTGTTTTTCCAGTTTCCGATGGATGCACGAAAAAATGATTGAATGATAATTTGTTGCGTCATCAAAGAGGCATACGGTGCATTTCTCAAATTTGGATTTAGTCTATTTGTTCACGAGATATGTCGTTTTAAAGCGAACCGTGTTTTTCGGAAAATCTCCTTGAAAAACCCACTTGGAATTTTCCGACCCTGCTCAATTTCAATAGGCTTCGTCTCTTCCTGATAGAGGTTTTTTTCACAAAAAATGAAATCGATCGGACCACTTTTGCGATTTGTAGAGTGATTACAAGGAACTTCCGGTGAAAAATCGAAAAAACCCGGAAAAACCACCTTAGAGTTTTCCGATTTCCTTCATATTTTAATGACATAATATTGTTTTGAGTACAATAAGATGGCAAAATTTCAAGTCGATATGTCAAAGGGTTCCGGAGATATATCGATTTATGATTAACACAGAGTACAGACAGACAGACAGACAGACCACACACAAAAACCAAAGTTGCTCAAAATTCGATGGGGATCATTTTCTCCAAAGCAACTATACCTCTATCTCGCTTAGTTTCCGAGATAGCATTTTTGGCACGGCCGTAGTATACTCCACTATGTATAGCGTCGTATAACAAGACTATTCCAGACAGAGATGAATGATACATGATTTCTGACAGAGTGAATTAGCGCGAGATCACAGTTGAAAGAATTAATATATCAGTTGCCTCCCGTCTCCTTCGGTATCCTTCGTTTGGTATTTTCTTTTAACTATGGCGAGATGAGGTTTCTACGTCATAAGAGGGTCTGTTTTCAGAAGTTACTATCATTTATGTCCAAGAATAAAACATTTCAGTTCATTTTTCGATCGAATCATTTCGTCAATCATTATTTATGTATAAAAGGATCATTATAAACATGGTTTGAGTTAAAAATTCTACTAAGGTGTACACGCCCATTTGAACAATTCAATGAATCAGTTACTGATTAATTTCAAAATACAATTGTCTTAGTGAATATTTAATCAGGTGCTTAGTCTCTATTATGAACTTTTCATTACTATTTATTTGTTGCTATCAGGTATCTAATTTTTGTGATATATCTCAGTTAATTGTTGTTGGTATTGTTTTTGTCCTCTTCATGGAAGAATCAGAATAATGATTCCATCAATTGGATTTATTTTTATATAAACAATCCATATAGCCCACTATATTAAAATTTAATGTTTTAGTGGTTTTGGAGCATTTTTTCAAAATGTTATATTTATACATTATATCTCATTTTGATGGGAAGACAATGAGGAATTCAATAAGCTTATAAAATACAGGGTGTTCCATTTGAAAAATCATAAGTGTGAGTCGTATCTCCAAAACCATACTACGGAAAAAAAATTTAAGTGCGCCACTGGATTCTGCGTGAAATTCTCTATGGGATGAGATTTTAATTCGACATTTTCGCTAAGAAACTTCCTAGATATGGAGGGGGCACAAATAGTATAAATTTTCAAAATCGCCCTGTATCTCATAAACGGAAACAGTTATGCGAAATCTGAATAGGCCATCTTGAGTTTCCCCAAAAAGTGGTACGGGATCGCGAAAACCGCAAGGTTCTATCTCGAAAGATAACTGAGATATCACGAAAAAGCATCGAGAACTGGACACACTGTACATTAAAATAATACTCATAATCATTTTATAGAAACGAGGAAAGGATATGAAAAAAAAAACTAGAAAAATGAATTTACCACCTCCAAAAAAATACGGGATTTACCTCGATTGCAGAGTCATCGAGAGCTCTTCTTCGTTCCGATTTGACAGCGAAAGCTGACAAAGGTGTCCACTGCCATTTCGATTTCGTCAAATCGGATTTGTCAGCGTCCAGATGCTGCTTGGCGGCAGCCAAGTAGCTAGCATCTGAAATCGAAAGAAGTCTCAAAATATGTACAATGCTGCTCACAGGAAACGGAAATCTTTGCTTTCCGTTTTCAATGAGCGGAGCTGTACATCCCATTACACTAAGAGTAATCTGCCAAGTATCTGGAATCGAAAGGAAACCTAAAATATGTAAAATACTATAAGGAAACAGAATGATTTATTTTCCGTTTTCAATGGGCAGAGCTGTATATCTCATTACAGTGAGAGTAGGAGGGTCGATAGAAAAAATAGGCATCTATCAAAATATGATTCGAAGTAGCTAGTTAGAGGATTATATTCGACGACAGTATAACGGATAGAAAGGATTTGTTGCATCAACAAATTATTTATGCTTGAATTATTTTTGTTGGACTGAGCAAGTTTTTCTTGAATCAACCAGATACATGATTATTTCATGGAAGCAGCTTGTTCAAATCAAGAATGTAGTCTAATTGAAATCAACAGTATAATATCAATTCCATCAACAAAATATATTGTTTTCTCAAAACAAATTATGTTAGATCCAAAATAATGTCGATGTTGATTCAACTATAAACATTTTGTCGATTTGATGAAACGATGATCATTTTGAAGAGAATATATCTTTGAAACAACATACAAGTTTTCTTATTCCGATGTAGCAATGAACAAGTTTCGAACGGATCATTTGCTTGAATAGAGCAACGAAATATGTAATATCAATGAAATATTCTATTCAATCTACATCAAGTTAAATTTTCGCCTCTAGATGGCGATCATTTCGCCTCGTCTATGCCTGCCTCAAATTAATTATATACGTGAAGCCTGATTCTTTGTGTCTGAAATATCAGCTGATGGATAATTCGAACTAAGGATGATTAGCAATCCGAAATAGTTTTGCATCAGCGGAAGAGAAGTAAAGACTGAAGATCTATGCTAGAAGTCGGCTAGTTTCCTAGTTTAGTTTATTCTATCGATGTGAAATTTTAGAAAATTCCCGAATTGATATATTGAATTTGGTTCAACAAAACATTTATCGAATATCGAATGGAAATACAGTTTCTCTTGAATCAACGAAATATTTCATTGAATCAACAAAATATTTCATTGAATTAACCAAATAATTCATTGAATCAACCAAATATTTCTTCAAATCAACCAAATATTTCATTGAATCAACTGAATATTTGATTGAATCAATATCTTGTTATTTTGAATTAAACAAAATGATTGTTTGAGCCAATTCAATATCTCTTCATGAACAATTCATGGATGTGCTTGATTGAATAAGATCCAAAGTTCATATGCAAGACATATTTACTTAATTCAAACTTCAAATTCGCTCTGAAACAAGATATAGATTTACGTATTTCAAGATTATATTTTGTCGTGCATATATGACTTCATTTGCTTCATTCAACTAAATTTTGCTTGATTCAACAATTCCTTTTTTTCCGTATATATACTCTTACCTTTGAATCCTGGATTATCGAAAGCATAGACTCCTTTGCCTTTTTCTGGGTCTGTTTCCAATATCAGGTGATCTGGAACTGAAAAAGCAGAAGCCATAAGGAATAGTTTTCGTCATCTTTTAAGAGCGCACGGAAGGGAAACCTTATCAAGTGCGTGAAACATCGTACGTAAATATAGTGGATATAGGGACAAAATAAGGTAGGAATTGGATTTTTTCGGCAACCATATGTAGAATAACAATTCAATGAGACACATTTCCATATTATATTTCTTTGTGGAATACAATTTCTTCTTTATTAATTCTTATTTGTAAATAATAGTACCTTCTGAAAACGGACCCTCTTATGACGTAGAAACCTCATCTCGCCATACTGATATATTAATCCTTTCAATCCGAGATATAAGTCGGAATTTTACTCGGAATATCAAAATTCCGACTTATATCTCGGAATTTTACATCCAAAATTCCGGAATGTCACATTAAAGTTCCAACTTATTGCACGGAATTCTGAAATTCCGAGATATAAGTCGGAATTTTGATGTAAAATTCCGAGTTATAAGTCGGAATTTTACATCCAAAATTCCGAGTTATATCTCGGAATTTTACATCCAAAATTCCGGAATGTCACATTAAAGTTCCAACTTATTGCACGGAATTTTGAAATTCCGAGATATAAGTCGGAATTTTGATGTAAAATTCCGAGTTATAAGTCGGAATTTTACATCCAAAATTCCGAGTTATAAGTCGGAATTTTAAAATTCCGAGATATAAGTCGGAATCTTGTTGTAAAATTCCGAGTTATAACACGGAATTTTAAAATTCTGAGGTTTAACTCGGAATTTTCGATGTAAAATTCCGGGATACAAGTCGGAATCTTGTTGTAAAATTCTGAGTTATAACACGGAAATTTAAAATTCTGAGTTTTAACTCTGAATTTTCGATGTAAAATTCCGAGATATAAGTCGGAATTTCAAAATTCCGAGTTACAACTCAGAATTTTGAAGAGTTCATTTCTTTTTTATTTTATGTGTCCCTTCCAGGCCTCCGTACGTCTCGGAATTTTACATCGAAAATTCCGGGTTGACTCAGAATTTTAAAATTCCGTGTAGTAACTCGGAATTTCAAAACAAGATTCCGACTCATATCTCGGAATTTTAAAATTCTCAGTTATAATTCGGAATTTTGGATGTAAAATTCCGACTTATAACTCGGAATTTTACATCAAAATTCCGACTTATATCTCGGAATTTTAAAATTCCGTGCAATAAGTCGGAACTTCAATGTGAAATTCCGGATTTTTTGATGTAAAATTCCGAGATATAAGTCGGAATTTTAAAATTCCGAGTAAGACACACTAAGTCATATATTTTACAGTTGTAACTGTCGATCAATAACCCAACTCAGAGTTACAACTGTAAATTAGTATAGTTGTAACTGTGAATCAGTCCGATTCAGACTCGGATTCAGAGTTGCAACTTCAAAGTACAGAATATCTTACTGTGACAAATGTGCACATAATGAGATGAAAAGTAGGAGAAGATAGTTAGTCGCAGAAAGCCGCATATTCTATGCATATTTCATTTAATTTATGACTGCATAATAAACTCCGATAATGATTATTATCAGACAAGGCAAGTATATGGACGATTTTTTAATATTTGGTAAAGGTATGTAGGTAGGTAAGTACATACCGGTTTCGTATGTTAAAATATTACCTGTGATAATACTGAAACTCGAAGCAAATAGCAGACAGTGTTTTTTATTGTTCAAAAGCATGCCTTATCAATTATAAATCGAACATGGGAATAATAATTATAGTATGATGTAATCGTAATGTCGATACGTATCGCCTACGATCATTTGTGAAGTAAGTATCGATGCATTAATGCAGGTAGACATGTACAGGGTGGATATAAACTCTGTCCTGCGCGAACACCGCAGGAGTGAGTTATAAATGTTTTGAAAAAAAAACAAGTAGGCCACTTGGATTTTCACCAATGTCCAAGTTGTCATAACTTTCTGAAAAATCAACCAATGGGCGAGTGGACTGATAATTGTAAAAACTCCACAAACGATAAAGATTTCCACAAAATTCTTAAACACAAAACATGTTTCGCTAGCACAGTAGGTTCGTCAGGGGATATACTGGTAGGTACAATGAACCAGGGGCGGATCCAGACGATGTTTGAGGGGGGGGGGGCATAGAAAGTCACGGCTCAATATAAGGTTAGCGCGAAAGAGAAATTATATGGTGACCTTCTGGGAGAAATGCTTTTTCATTCAAAAAATTGATTATCGTAAACATGAAATCTTTAGTTTCCTTTCAAGTATCGAAATTACTGGTGTAAAAAAACAAGTTCAAACTTTTATTCCATCAATATATGTAAAATTCTGTAATAAATCATATTGGATAAAAAAAGGAAATGAAAAAATATTTCTCTTGAAGAACTTGGGTTCAAAAGTGAATAACACTATTTCTTTTAAAAAACAAATCAAATTAAAAAGACGAAAATAAAAATATATAAAATAAAGAAATCAATATCCAGTCTTCTATTCTTCTGCCTAGCGTATCTTTGGATGATATCATCAACATTCAGACTGCTGCAAATGCCCCTATGAATACGCATCAATGCCAATCCATTTGACCTGTCTTGGACCATTCTGGATCTTATCCAATCTATCAGCCTTCTGAGTGTTGAAACACTTCTTTCAGAAGATGCAATAGTTACAGACAGGCAACATATTGGTTCCAGAAGAATGTTTATGTTAGGAAACAAATGTTTGTTACATTCCTAGAAATGATCTTCTAAAATTATTAAATTTATTTTCTGATACTCTATCATTCAGATCAAGATAATACTGGGATGAAAACAGTTGTTATGTAATGGTCATCCACTGAGGAAATCGTAGGATTTTGTCTATGAACCAGTCTCCCTGTTATTCTCGGCATCGAAAATTCAACATTCAGTTCTTTTAATTTCTGTTTGGCTTCATTCGAAATACTCAGATAGTATTTAGAATATCATCCCTTTTATTTTGAAGCGTCAGAAGAGTGATACTAACAACATCGTTTGCTTGTTTTTTGTCTAAGTTTTTTGTTTGGAGCAAATTACTGAGTGGCAGTGTTATCAAAAACAGATTTGCCAAAAGGCAGAGTGATATTACAAATTCGCAATTTCTCAGAGCTGTTGCGAAGTTTCTAGCTATGAAGATATATAAACACTAATTTTTTCATTTATTCAAAATACCTACATTTTCACATATCCATGAGGTTTCCGAGGGAGGGGGGCATGGCCCCATGGCCCCCCCCTGGATCCGCCCCTGCAATGAACTAAACAACCTTGGCTTGCTTAACTTTCATAAATATCCTACTTTCCCAACTTGAAGGATTAGTTACCTGTGGACAGGCATGGACATACAGGTCATTCGAAACCTATCACCCTGCATATCTTTTAATTTGCGAAAATAACAGTTTTCGAAAAAAAAAACAGGTCGATTTAAATATCGAGGGGAAAGTAAAATGCCAGTATCAATTGAAATGTTCATCCCCTTCACCCCCAGACATCCCTACTTTGAAATCTCAAATGGCACCCCCTACTTCGGAATACATGAAATTGAAGGTTTATCAATATATATAAATCAACCAGGTGAAACATAATTAATTTTGCATACAGGGTGGGTCATGAGGAACTGAACATACTCCTACCACGAACAGATGCCTCTGAGGGAAGAGATATCCTGTAAGGTTCAAAGAACATCGTGAGAACCAAGAGAAATAAGGTAGGAATTGGTGTTCTTCTTGAATTTCTGAAGGTTATATGCCTCGGGGAACACCTCCCTTGGCAATGTGTTCCAGAGCCTCGCTGTTCGTTGGATGAACGAGTGTTTAGAAAGAGATGTTCTGCAGGTCTCCAAAGTGACCACGAAGGGGTGCGAAGCCTCAACTCGACGGGTAAATCTCGCGGAGACTGCCAAGGGAGGTACAATTGTTGATATTTCAGAAGAGCATCGTCCATGGAAATATCTATAAAAAAGAGCCAGATCGCCAACTTTTCTACGGTATTCCAGAGAAGTGAGTGAGTTTGTGAGCGAGGCATCACCCACGAGACGAATTGCCCTTTTTTGGACAGAATCCAACAGTTTCAGGGTATATTTGGGTGCTGCACGCCAAATATGGGAACAGTATTCCTAGACAGGTCGGATCTGTGTCTTAAAGATCATAAGCAGCTGACTGGAAGTGAAATAGCTCCTGGCCCGAAACAGAAAAGTTTTTGGAATGCACTTTTCGCAATTGATTTCACGTGATTTTCCCAAGAAAAGTGATTGCTGATAGTAATACCAAGCATCGGAAATGGATGTCTTCAAAAGTATGGTTAGTCCTGACATGCTTATGTTTGGCACAGTGAGATCGGCTTTTTTAGAGAAAAGGCATGCTTGTGTTTTGTTTGCATTGAAATTTACCAAGTTATTTGATCCCCACTCGAGAATTGTTGCCAAGTCCATATTTATGTTGCCAACATTTCTCCCTCGTTCGTTTCTGATTTGCCTGGCTGGTATTGGAGCCCTAGAAGAGAAGGCGGTATGGGGGTACTATCATCCGCGAAGCTGTGTACTGGACATGAAGTTGCTTCCAACAAATCGTTGATATGGAGTAGAAATAGTGTTGGTGCTAGAATTGATCCTTGCGGAACACCAGCATTTATGGTAAGAGAGTCAGATGGAACTCCGTCGACCACTACATGGAGAGACCTGTTTGAGAGAAAACTAGCTAGCAGAGAACATAGCTGAGGAGACAAGCCATAAGATGGAAGCTTGGCGAGGAGCCCGTGGTGCCAGGTTAGGTTCCGGATTTATTTGTGCCCATAGACACTTCTGCTAAGGAAGTCAAAATCTACATCATACCATAAATTCAGGGAATTTAACCGAAAGCCATTTTCCATAAGGAAAGTGCGGGGTCCTTTCAGAACCCTACCTCAATAATGTATGTATTTATGTTGTGAAATGTCAGTTAGGAATATGGACATTTGAATTGAATCCACGCATCTGAGTTCCTGCCTATCGCCATATGAAATATCGGATAGAAATACCTCTACAACATAGCTGTGAACATTGCGTAATGCATAGTGCATATCAATTCATCAGATATTTATAGATAATATTTCGGTCATGTTGTAGACCAATATAGTCACGGAAATGGTTCAAATATGGTGGCATACCAAATCGCGATAAAACGGTAGTCCTTCAAAAACGGTTAATTCATCGTGAAAGTATTATACACCTGAACGTTCATACCTACAGGGTGTTTTTATTGATTGATTGATCAGTCTAACTTTGAGAATCGATGAAATAAATAGAAATATTTCATATACCGGGAGACACAGGGCATGGGGCCACCCCTGTTACTTCTGCATTCAGGGGCGTCGGCAGATATAATCTCAGGGGGGCAAGTCACAATAATAATGTACAATATTCAGTACATATAAAAAAACAGTTTTTGCACGACCTATGAGCCATTTCACACCGACAAAAGCGGGAATACAGAGGGTATACAGAGTAGGTAGTGTAGGTACTCTCTAGGCTAAAACATTTTCCGGGATTTTTCTGGCAATAAATCTACCACTATGTTTGCAGCAGCTTCTTCAATAGTTCTTTCACACATTTCTGCAATATTTATTGAAAAAACTTAGGAAAGCAATTTATAAAATATGCTAGCACACTTTTTCGAAGTTCACAAAAAGTGATATTGCTACTCTTCTTTATGATGGGTTGTCACTTAAATCATACTAAGGGTTGTCATGATAACCAAACTTGATCTTGTGATCTTTGTGTCCAGATTTCTATTTTTAATGACAATAATTGATTTTATCATTTTATCATAAGATTCTTTCAATTAAAATCGTCGAGTCGTGCAAAAAATAGTATATAAATCTCGGAAGTGAGTTCTCTCTTTCCTCAGTGCATTGTAGCAGCCTCTGGCTACAAAACCACCTTTGGAAAATTCATGCACTTTACTCCCTCGATATATAATCTACTATTATTTTACTTGAAACATGGAATAAAAAAAGAAAATTAATTGAATTGACATCACATAGGTATTATTTTTATAGCCAAAATAACAATAACAAATTGCACATGATAATAATAATGTTACGTTATTCGGGTGCAGAAGCGAACACGACACTATTTATTTTCGAACTGATTCATTTGAACTATAGAAACACTAATTTATAACGAACTTATAACTACTATTTATGTAAAACGATTTATATCACGCGGTATATATCTGTCTCTGTGACACTCGCTGCTCGACTGACTGACAGCAGTTGTTCGGCGGTCTTATATATGAGAACACATGGTAGGCTTTGGTCGAGAACGTTCTCGAATGATTTTCCGTCTCCTTCTTTTTGTTCTAGAAGCTTCTTAGAACAAAACCTCTCTCTCTAATTGTTCCATCGATTGTTTCCAACACATTCCAGAATCTTCTGTGACGTTATTTGTCACTGCAGCATATATTGAGTGTTCGGAAATATGCTGGTGTATGTAGGAATCATTGAGAGGTTGGAGAGCAATCGGGGATGCGTGATACAGGATGATCGTTGTACTCCTGCCTTCCTGCTGATGTTTCTAAAGCCCCTCCAAGGGGAATATCATTACACTGCCCCCTCCTTAAAACGCATTCCTCCTGGAATGCATTCTGATCACTATGAAGATAGGGACAACTGGTTTCATTTTTACAACGTGCAGTATGGTAGAAATAGCATGGCACTGTCTTCTCTCTTGGAGTTCCCTTGGAGTTCCAGCAGCATACCAGAATTTCAACTCCGGTGAATCGAAATAAAACCTCCAGCATGTTCCTTACAACTCTCCAATTCAAGCCATCCAGTCCACACCCCAGCTTTGGAACAGCTATCTTCTGTATGTCCTTCTCGAGTATGATGCTTCGCAAGTCGACTAGCGTCTCCCAGAGGTCCTTGTAAGTGGGTTTCTCAGAAGATCTTCCTTTCGTTATAAGATAAAACAGAGACCTTTTTCCTTCAGTGCTGATATCTTCTATTTCTAGTGCTCGACCGACGGAGGGACCTTGTTGATGAAGCTCTTCTAACTTCCCGAACTTCCTCATGAACTTGTTCGCTATTCCTTGATACATCTGAAGGTCCTCGGCGACGCAGTGAGCTAGTGCGTATTCTACAGGAATGGCAAAAAGGTCGCGGTGCTCTTCCTTGGTGACGCCAAACCTTGCTTTTGATGAACCACTGTATGTCCCAATGAATTCGTCGAATGTAAGCTCCTTTTCTTCCGGACAAATTTGTTGAACTTGTTGATCTTGTGTTCCCTCGAATGGTGCTAGTCTGTTGAAATGAACGACTCTTGGTTTGCCACTGGGTTCTTTATTGATGCGGTATATGACATCGTTGATCTTCTTCTTGACGGTATAAGGCCCTTCCCAAGATCTCTGTAGTTTTGGACAAATACCTCGTTTCCTTTGTGGATTGTACAACCACACCAGGTCTCCTTCTGCGTATCCTGCGCCCCCAGCTCTGATGTCGTACCGGTCTTTCATGCGATCGCTGGCGATTTTCAGATTGGAACGAACCAATTCGTGAATATTGTAACATGAAAATTTACCTTTATCTCAACTTGAGTATCAGAATGATACAGCTCCCCCTTGTTGTGCTCAAATTTATATCAAGTACATCCTAAGTAAACAGCTAGACTTCTAGTTCACATTTTATTACAATACCTTACAAGATGTGAATTACATTATATGACAATTTTGGGTATTTCATCATGTTCTTGTACCTGTTGGATTGGTTGACTCACTGCTTATGTTTTTGGGAACTTTTATTGACTGAAATTTATAATATTTACTTAGATTTGATTATACATTTTGGAGCATAACTTACCTCAGTGCAGTCCAAGTATCCCTGGTGTAGGTAGATCAAATCCAGGAGACGAGCTAAAGTCCAGAGTAGTCTGAAAGCAAAACAGGTTATTAGTTGGAATCAGGGATTACCTATTTGGGTTCACCGAAGTTCTGTACTCACCAGCAAAGTCGTGCAGGTCCCATTACTTTCCTTAATTTTCCTAATTCAATTCTTTGGGAAGCTATTTTCAAATTAGTGATTGTTTATTTTTATTTTCTTGTCTGTCACTAATCATTATGATAAATTCCAAGTATTTCAAAGTCGATTTGTCTTATGTCAATGCCATAAGTCACGTTAGGTCCTCTTCCTATTTCAAGTACCGTTCTGTTCAGGACATACCTCTTCGAATTGGTACCCGATACTCCGGAAGTCAGGTCGATTCGAATTTTCAATGAAAGTCATGGTCAGGTATCATAGATTGTCAATTGACATTAAGTATCACGTGAGTCGAAGCTTTTATTTAACTGGCCAAGATCCAACACAGGTGTCAAACCGTGATTGGTCTGTTGATCACGTGCTTCAGCATTCCTAGCAGCGTGGGTGCGCAATATGCAAAGTAGGCCGTGGATGTTGTTTTTTTGAATAGTTTTGGTGTCTGTTTCCGGCTCTTCTGGAGTTTGGGAAAGGGTTATCCGCCTTCTTCCACAACGATAGACGCCATATAATGGTCGAAAGACGATCATTTTTGTTTCTGCCTTGGCAAAGGGCAAAACTAATATTATCTTCATTGTTTTCTCGTGAAGTCGCTCCCCCGTGGAAGGTGAGTCTTTTAATCATTTTTTTCTTAATGCAGTGTATGAAACATATGCATTTATCAATGTAGATTTGTCGGCTTCCACGAGACCCTCAGTTTCTGCTGTCTCCACGAGTCACCGCGTGGCCCCAAATTCAACCACCATTCATTTGGAATACTTTTGGCATGACCTTCGACACCTCTACCGGGAATAGTTTTGGCAATCCTGATTTCTGGCACGATCCTGGCACCCCCATTCACCTCCATCATGATTTCCTACAGCAAGGCTTGTTCTCCAGCCTGAAGGCACGACAGGTTCACCATCTTCTTGACCTTCTTCCGGCACTAGTAGCTGGAAAACCTCACTGTCCTCTAGATGGGGCTCTGCTTCAAGGATCACCCATTGAAGCTATGCTGAGGATGGGCTGCACTGGGGCCAAGGGGCAATCTGACACTGCCAACTGGTGAGCTCGTTCCAGATTCATTTTTTGTTTTTTTTTCATGAAATAGTTCTACTTAAAACACTACAATTCACTGATTTTTTATGTGCACATCATGAGTACATTGTGATAATTCTTATTTTAATAAGTTTTGGTGAGTCATATAATAGGGTTCTGTAGCTAAATGCAATCAGATCTAAGTAGCTATCATATACCTGAAAGTTACAAATTTTAAGTCATTATCTTGATCTTTAGAAGTGATAAAAGTGGGCCTGTTATGTAAACCCTTGCAGCTGCATACGGTAGGTACCTCCACTAGGTTAACACTTTCATTATTAAGTCACATAATACACATAAAGTTGACTGCCAAGCACTTTTACTGGTTTGTTTCGAAGTTGAAATTTAATAACTTGTGAGCAATGAACTTTGAAGATCAATAGACTTATTTTGACCAAACTTCTTGATTTCTTATTTTTCATTTGAACAAATTTAAGTGGCGCCCCCTTTCAAAGTATCAAAGAAACTGATTAATAATATCTGACCATTAACTCACGACCCATCTCTCCAGACACATTGGCTGCCGTTCCTTGGCAACACCATTTTGCAGAGCTTGGTATTTATTTGTGGTAAATCTTTACTAAAATGCAAAAGGTGGTGACAATATCGTTCATCTTTTTCATCAGATTCGTGACGTAATCTTCCCCCACTATGTCATCACCAGGTCTACATCCGAAGACCAAGTCACATGGAAGCCTCATCTCTCGTCCAAATAGAACCTTCGCCGGAGTCTGTCCTGTAGATTCCTGTACCGCAGATCTGTAGGCCATCAAGAAGAAAGGAAGATGTTGATCCCAGTCTTGTTGGTGTTGATCAACGACTTTGCAGAGATACCTCCCTATGGTTCGGTTCATTCGCTCCACCATGCCATCTGACTGTGGATGCAATGGAGTTGTTCTTGTTTTCTTGATTCCTAACTTCTCGGTCATCTTCTTAAACACTTCACTCTCGAAGTTCCGGCCCTGATCAGAGTGAAGTTCCAATGGCACCCCAAAACGACTGATGAGTTGATTCATCAGGACATCGGCGACAGTTACGGCTTCCTGGTTAGGGATCGCATACGCTTCCACCCACTTGGTGAAGTAGTCCATGCAGACAAGGATGTATTTATTTCCATTATCAGTCACTGGAAACGGCCCCGCAATATCCATAGCAATCCTCTCGAAAGGACTTCCAACATTGTACTGTCTCATGGGTGCCCTTGGTTTACGATGAGGCCCATTGCTGGCAAAGCACACAGTGCATTTACGGCACCACTCCCTGACGTCGTCACTGCAGTTCACCCAGTAGAACCGCTCCCATACCCGCTGCAGTGTCTTCCTCACTCCTAGATGTCCCCCTGAAGTTCCATCATGTACATATCCAAGTACTTCCGACACTCGGCTCCTAGGAATGACCAACTGCATCCGATTATCCGACCCATCATCGCTCTCGAGATTCCTCTTGAGCAGGTCATCTTCTAATACCAAGGAGTCCCACTGACTCCAGTACGCCTTCAAAGTCTGTGAAGATGGTGCTACTTCTTGCCAAGAAGGACGGCGATTCGCTTTCTTCCATTCTCGAAGCTTCCGAAGTTCTGGGTCCTTTTCTTGCTCTTGCTTGACTGCTGCAGGTAACCAATCTTCATTGACAACGGTGGTTCTATAGAGGGCTGCTTCCTTATCCTCCAAACGACTACAATGTGGGCACTCAGGTGGACATGGCCTTCTGGACAATGCATCTGCATTCTTATGGCTCGTCCCCACTCGGTGTGCTATCTCGAAGTCATATTCTTGGAGCCTCTCGATCCAACGAGCTACTTGGCCTTCGGGGTTCTTGAAATTCAGGAGCCACTTCAATGCAGCGTGGTCCGTCCTGAGTAGGAATTTTCGCCCATAGAGGTACTTATAGAAGTGCTCCACCGATTTTACCATGGCTAATAGTTCCCTCCTGGTAACGCAGTAGTTTCGTTCTGCCTTCGATAGCACCTTGCTGAAGTAACCGATGACTCGCTCTTGCCCATCTTGATACTGCGAAAGGACTCCACCAATGCCGATATTACTGGCATCTGTGTCAAGAATGAATTGTCCCTGTGGAAGTGGATACCCAAGAATCGGTGTCGTGGTCAGGCGTTCTTTCAGAGCATCAAAGGCGGCCTGGCATTCTGAATCCCAGTGGAAGGGACGTGCTTCCTCGGTGAGACGAGTCAGGGGCTTTGCGATATCCGAAAACATTCGAACGTAACGTCGATAATAAGTGCAGAGCCCAAGAAAGCTCCTGAGTTGATGCTTATCTCTTGGTACTGGCCATTGCTTCACTGCTCGTACCTTCTCAGGGTCGACTTCCACACCCTGCCTTTCTACGACGTGTCCCAAGTAGTTAACCCGTTTCTGCAGCAGATGGCATTTCTTCAGATTGAGTGTGAGGTTTGCAGCCTGAAGTCTTTTGAAAACTTCCTCTAGGTTAGCCAGATGTTCTTCAAAAGTTTTACCGATCACGATGATGTCATCCAGATAAACCAGGCATGTCTTCCAGGAGAGTCCCCTCAACACATTCTCCATGATTCGTTCGAAGGTGGCCGGAGCATTGCAGAGTCCGAAAGGCATTACCTTGAATTGCCATAATCCAGTGCCGATGGTGAAAGCTGTCTTTTCCTTATCTGCCGGATCCATTTCCACCTGCCAATATCCACTTTTCAGGTCCAGAGTGGAGAAAAGATTCGATTCCGCCAACGTGTCGAGTGTGTCGTCAATTCGAGGCAACGGATAACTGTCCTTCTTCGTCACGTTGTTCAATCGGCGATAGTCCACGCAGAAACGAGTGTTTCCGTCTTTCTTCTTCACTAGTACCACTGGTGAAGCCCAAGGACTATTGGATGGCTCGATTACCCCGTCTTGTTCCATTTCCTGGATGATCTTTTCTGCAATTTCTCTCTTGGCATGTGGTAATCTTCGGGCTGGTTGACGAATCGGTCTGGTATCTCCCGTATCGATTTTGTGACTGACGATGTTGGTTCTACCTGTTTTTCCATTGGCAGGTATAAAAATGGATGTATACCTCTGTAGTAACTCGGATAACTTCTTCTTCTGTCGGTTGTTGAGTGAGTCGCTTGCAGCAGAGACGAGTTCTTCCTACTTGCCGGCCCCATCAGTGGTTGCTGCCACCTGGTGGATTATGGAGGCTGCCGGGACACAGGTTCCAATCTTGGTTCCTCTGCCAATCGTCACAGGGTAGTTATTTATGTTGATAAATCGAACAGGTACATGGTCGTCTGCTGACAGTAAAGCCTTGCCGACTAAAATTCCACGTCCGACTTCCTCGTCATGGTTCCAGGGTTCCATGATGATGGGACTGCCTCGCTCCAATGTACCCTCAATCCGCGCTGCGACAATGGTCTCGCTCCTTTTCGGTAACAGGACGTCCTCTTCTAACGTTACCCCTGCCGCTACCTCCACTCGTGGATGTAAGAAGATCTCTTCGGCACCCACCTTGAGTGTTCTGCTTCTGAAGTCCAGTTGAATCCCGTGCGCACCCATGATGTCCATTCCCAGAATAACATCTTCTTCAATATCCGCCATGATGGCTCGATGTGGAAATTTGATGGTCCCGATCGATATATCCACATCGATTTCCCCATAAACGGTGGCAGCTTCACCCGTAGCAGTTCTCAGACGCCATCTTGATTTCACAAGTTGTTTTCTGGAAGACGGCAGAAGTCCACGTCGCAGGATCGTCTTCGATGCACCAGTATCCACCAACAATGCGAATTTCTTTCCGTCGATCTGTCCATCTACGTAGACGCTGCTGTTATCACGTCGTAGGGATGCCACAAAGATGAGAGGATCTTGAGAATGACGGGTCGAAGCTGGTTTCTTGTGATCGGCCCGCTTCAGTTTCCCTGCAGTCGTTTGAACTGGTCTCTTTTTCTCATTTAAGAGGCCCTTGATGGCGTTTATCAAGGCTTCATTAGGATCTTGCCTGGTATTTTCCGCTATGTTTCCGCTGTCGTTCATTGCTCGGACTCTCGCTGATCCTCGGGAAGCTTCTGCTGCGGCCTCGATCTCAAGCGCAGCTGTCAGAGCACTGGTGAGGTCTTTTGGTCGAGTCAGGCGAACTGCTTTCTGCATTTCGATATCCCGCAATCCATCCACGAACGTTTGAACAGCTAGACATTCCATAAGGGACTCTGGGGCTGATGGGTAGGCACAGTGGACCAATCGGGCTACATCCACCTCGAATTCTTGAAGACTCTCGTTGGCTCTCTGTCGACGGCTCTTCATTTGTGATTGAAACACTTGCTGCAGATGTTCATGGCCATATCGCATGTCGAGACGTTTGACGAGATGATCGTAGCTATCGACTTCACCTCCCGGAATGGCTTGCAAGATGTTCAAAGCATCACCCCGTAGAGCTACTGTCAGAGCCACAACCTTGTCCTTGGATGTCCACCCATTGGCTTTGGAAGCTGCTTCGAACTGCTTCAGATAGTTCGGCCACGATGTTTTTCCATCGAATGTAGGTGGTTTTACTCGATTGGTAGTACTCACTGCATCTGGCCCTAATGTGGTTTCAATCATGAGTCCTTGACCATTTTCAGACTTCTTCAGCACAGCTATTCTTTCTCTTTCGAGCTGCAACTCCTTCTTCATTTCTTCTATCTGGGTGGTGAATTGGGTTGAAACCTGAGCGATCTGATCTTGCTGAGCAACGATCTGTTCTTGCTGAGCAGCGATCTGAGTCATAACTTCTTCCCGATGTGTTGATATCTGAGTCAATACTTCTTCTCGTTGGGCTGATATCTGGGAGGCGATCTGATCTTGCTGAGCAGAAATACGTGCCAGCACCTCTTCTCGCTGAGTGGTTATCTGAGCTAATACCTCGTCTCGTTGGGCTGAGATTTGGAAGGCTATCTGATCTTGCTGAGCTGAGATTATCTCCTGCTGAGCACGCATTTGATCCGCGATCTCCTGTCGCTGAGCCGCTATGTCCTGTCGCTGAGCCGCTATCTGTTCCGTAATCTGTTCCGTAATCTTCTCCTGCTGAGCCACCATCTGGGCCGCAAGGTCCTGTCGCTGAGCTGCTATCTGTTCCGAGATCTCAGCCAACATCGATTCCGCTGAAGCTGATTCCTCGAAGGTGAACGTCTCTGGGTCCTGACCTACGCTCACCATATACTCTATGAGACGATGCTGAAGTGTAGCCTTGATCCCTGTTGTGTCGAGATCTCTCTCCTCCAACTCGCGTTTCAAGTCCACCACTCTCAACTCGTGTAGTTTCTTCATCACAACGGTCTGTTCACTTCACACTGGAATATCCCACTTCTGACACCAATTGTTACGTTATTCGGGTGCAGAAGCGAACACGACACTATTTATTTTCGAACTGATTTATTTGAACTATAGAAACACTAATTTATAACGAACTTATAACTACTATTTATGTAAAACGATTTATATCACGCGGTATATATCTGTCTCTGTGACACTCGCTGCTCGACTGACTGACAGCAGTTGTTCGGCGGTCTTATATATGAGAATACATGGTAGGCTTTGGTCGAGAACGTTCTCGAATGATTTTCCGTCTCCTTCTTTTTGTTCTAGAAGCTTCTTAGAACAAAACCTCTCTCTCTAATTGTTCCATCGATTGTTTCCAACACATTCCAGAATCTTCTGTGACGTTATTTGTCACTGCAGCATATATTGAGTGTTCGGAAATATGCTGGTGTATGTAGGAATCATTGAGAGGTTGGAGAGCAATCGGGAATGCGTGATACAGGATGATCGTTGTACTCCTGCCTTCCTGCTGATGTTTCTAAAGCCCCTCCAAGGGGAATATCATTACAATAATAATAATAATAATATTTATCTCCTTTGGTAGTGTAGAGAAATAAATATAGTTAACCCATAAAAGGTTGCCCTCGAGTATGGGTTTAACTGTAATTATAGGTAGTAATTTAATACAATTATTCAAGAAAGAAATTTTTGACATGGGATTACTCATTCTGAAATCAATGGTGATAATAGCAATAATAATACAACAAGAAATACATTAATAAACAATTATTCACATAATAATCGTAATCTTGTTCGACCAAAAATGGAATTCTTATAGAGACTTGAGCAAATTTATCAATTACTTCGTTGATAAAATAAATTCTATAATTATATCTATTTATATTATTTATAAGATGCCGATGAATACTAATTGGACAAAATCTCAGAAAGTCACTATAATAAGCGCTAATCAGAATAGGAATTGAATGATGCAAATGTATCTTGTTTAGAAAGTATCTGAGTAAGGACCAGGCGCTAGGGGAGGGGGCGCCCCCCTTGCCCCCTTCCGGACGCCACTGTCTGCATTCGTGAACAGATTTTTCTGAATTTTGGTACTGTAACGGAATATATGAACGCTCACTATAAGATTATTTAGATCTCATGTATTCTTGTATTCTTCAATTATTATCACATCAGGTTTCTGAGTGAACAAATCGTCAGTTGCTGACTTCGCTAACAGATGTCAGTAGGGATATCCTCTCTACTCTATCTCTAGAGTAGGCCCTGATGATCAGCCAGGAAAGTCGTTGTTTTTCTCGCGAAATCTACCTACCATTGTTGTTCATTTTATGAACATTGTGTATGTATTTATTTATTTAACATTTCATTCCTATTGCCTTTCCGTTAGACTGGGTTCCAGTGATGGCAAATCTAAATATTGAATAAACATTCAATGTTGTAAATAAATGAGGAATTTCCACAGGATGTTCCACCTTATGTGATCAATGCTAAAGTTAACAACGAATGCCATCGCGATAATGTCACATCCTTCCATTCTTAAAAGGAAATTCCTCGCGATTATCGGTGATTTATTCTAAATGTTGGGTGTATTTACTACATAATCAACGCTTCACAATAATCCGAGCCGCAATTTGCAAATTAAGGCTATTACAGAGGTAATACCTTACCTTTACCTACTACCTACTCAAACACAGAAATTAGCAATATGATCAATCTAGTGTATTTTCGTGGATCTACCATTTAATAACTCCAGCACAATCGGTTGAAATTGAAAAAATATGTATTCAGATGATATATTTTTTCAAAATATAGTACAGTTGTCATGGGGAAATATTCGAAAAATAATATACTTAAAGGACATTGCATTTACATATTCATCATATTGCCATTTTCTGTCCTTATAATCTGTCTTTCGATTATTTTCCATCAAAACTACTATTTTTGAAAAATATATCATCTGGATCCACATTCTTTCAGTTTCAACTGATTGTGCTACTGGGGTTATTGAATAGTAGGACAACGCAAACATACTTGATTCATCAACAGAAGATGACAATTCTGTTCTCTTAATATATTCTTTTTCGAATATTTCCGATTTTGAAATATTATGAAAGCTGAATTCACATCCTATTTTTGTTTGTTGATTGTTGCTTAACCAGTTGAGCGTCGTGAGGTATAGTGCGCGTGCCACACATAGTTTTGCTCCTGGGGCAGCGCGGCATATACACTGTGCCTCGTGACGGACTGTTATATTTTCTGGTGTGGTATCGTAGAGATGCCTCGCTACTGTACAAATCAAATTGGGGCTTGAAGAGTGTGGCCTGACGAACCATGCTATGGTCTTGGCCCGTGAATATTTTTCATTTTCGATTTTTTTTTTTTGATATTTCAATTTGAAAGTGGGGGATGGTCTTGTTTTGGTAGGTACTTCACTATGAACGGAGAAAGCATTTAATTTTTGCATTTTTTATTCAAGAACATTACAAACAACGGAATATATTGCATCTCATGAGATGGAAAAATAATGAACTGAAATGTATGCAACTGAACCGTTGATTGATATATTACGCTTACGCTAGCGTAATATATCAATCAACGATTGAACTGAACATGACATGTTATGTCGCATGGCCCTATATACCATATGATAATTCCCACAGGCCGCGCGGCATACAATAAGGCATGCCTCAGACAAAAAGGCCTATGAAAAAAAAAACTAAATCACAAATCGACAAAATTCGTGGAGAGACATAAACGCAAACGGTGATGCTCAATTATGTCAAAACCGATAAAAAAATTTGGTCATCTGGGACCAGATTTTTTCCTTGTACGGCGGCGCTCAACTAGTTAAACGATAGTTATTGAATGCTAGATGATTTTCAATTGATTGTAACAAACACAAAATGGCTGTGTCAGTTTTATATACCTGAATTAACGATATATTATTATGAGGAAAATATTCAACCTGGCAACATTATTAGGATGAAGAAAATAGGACTCCTCTTCTGAGACTATATGCGACATTTCAAAGGTGTCCTTATCGACCTAATAATTATATTCATAGGAACTTCTGATTCTTGACACCCTGTATATCGGAATGTCCCAGTTCCATCCACCTGACGGCATTCTAGGCGAATCATAGCAGATTATACCGGCGTACACAAATATTTCTGGAACCCGTTTTCAAGTTCAATATTTACCTGTTTATCGTTATTAACTGCCTGTCTGATGATGCCTACCTGATTCGGCCTCATCTTTTCACTGCAGAGATCCTCGACAGGACCGGCGTCAGCAGGATATCTAGGGGTCGGCAAGTTCTTGAAAATTTCATAGTTATACAGTGTGTCCCACTTACCATGCTCACCATGGGTATCTTTTTAACGGTGAGAGATACGAGGTCGGTTAAATGACACCAAATGTGGAGTTTGTCAAGGACAACTATAATGTGAAAAAATATTTTGATAAAATCTATTCGTTTTTGTTTCATACGCAAAAAACAGATTTTGATCATTTTCATGTCTCCTCCGTAACTTCTTTATTTATGAAAATATTCAAATAGAAATTTCACATTCTCATGGCAATTTTTCAGAGTGATTTCGAAAAAAATATGAAATTTATACCAACTCTTCTAGAATTTGAGATATCAGCACCAACTTTAGTTTTTCAAATGTAGGTCATAGCTCACTATGACTTAGTTACAAATAACTTTTTTTTTTCTTTCAGATGATGTGTCGCAGTAATAGTTTTGTGATGATAACAACGGAGTTATCGTCATTTATACAAAAACAAAAAATTATTTGGAAGCCGCCATCTTGAATTTATGAATTTTAACGAAAGAATCATGATCCTCGACCTCAAAAACCCCCACTTACCAATTTTGAATGGAATCAGACAAAATCTTGTCCGCCATCTTGGAGCAGCCATTTTTTTAAATTTCAACAAAAATTCCATAACTCCGATTAACTTGAAATTTGGCAGGAGTTCATAATTCCAGTGACAATACATTATGGAATTTCTGTTGAAATTTAAAAAAATGGCTGCTCCAAGATGGCGGACAAGATTTTGTCTGATTCCATTCAAAATTGGTGAGTGGGGGTTTTTGAGGTCGGAGATCATGATTCTTTTGTTAAAATTCATAAATTCAAGATGGCGGCTTCCAAATAATTTTTTGTTTTTGTATAATTGACGATAACTCCGATATTATCAACACAAAACTATTACTGCGACAAATCATCTGTAAGAGAAAAAAAAGTTATTTGTAACTAAGTCATAGTGAGCTATGACCTACATTTGAAAAACTAAAGTTGGTGCTGATATCTCAAATTCTAGAAGAGTTGGTATAAATTTCATATTCTTTTCGAAATCACCTTGAAAAACTGCCATGAGAATGTGAAATTCCTATTTGAATATTTTCATAAATAAAGAAGTTACGGAGGAGACATGAAAATGATCAAAATCTGTTTTCTGCGTATAAAACAAAAACGAATAGATGTTATCAAAATATTTTTTCACATTATAGTTGGCCTTGACAAACTCCACATTTGGTGTCATTTAACCGACCTCGTATCTCTCACCGTTAAAAAGATACCCATGGTGAGCATGGTAAGTGGGCCACACTGTATATATTTTCTAGTTCATAGCCGAACGCTGAAAAAGTTGAATAATATACAGGGTGTATCTAAATCACACCGAAAAAATTCAAGGGGTGTTTCCTTGTGGCATGCTAGCAAATAAACTTCATATAAACATGTGTACTAACCAGCTCAGTTTTTCAGATACAGAATGTTGAAGTTGGAAGTACTATTTGCTTTTATTTAAAACCCCCCTGTATACGCTTTCATGGTGCCAAAATTCAGTATGGATGTAGACTTAAGAAAGCCCCAAAATTTCAAAATGATTCTAATTGGGGTTATTGAGTAATCCCAATGAAAGTCTTGAAAACACCTGCATTAAAATTTGGAGTCAAATCGAATTTTTTATCGTTTCCTCGAAAACTAAGCTAGATTCAAAAATCACACAAGGTATGAAAAAGTTGTTATTTCAATAGTTCAATCTAATAAAATACTCAGAAAAACCGGTGGTGTACAATGACATTCACCATGAATATCGATAAATTTACCCACTGTGACGCCACTGGAAATATTATTTCGAATCTAGTTGCACTAGAAGAAGCTCCATATTACTATTAACAAAACCTCAACGTTTCATTGAAATTGAAGAGAAGGCAATAGAGAAATCAATAGAAAAAAGATTTTTCACTGAAATATCAATACCCTGTATCTCGAAAACGAAGCAAGTTGGGGGAGACATGTTTATATGAACTTTATTTCCTATAATATCACAAGAAATCACCCTCGGAATCACCCCTTGGATTTTTTCGATGTTATTTAAATACATCCTGTATACCTGTTCAAAAGACGGTTGATATACTTAATTTTTTGTAAATGTGAGATGCTTATTATTATGCATATTTTGATGCTATTGTTTTGTTGTTATTGATATTTCAGAATTTATATTCATAATTACACGTACACATTTATACATATAACATGTTAAATATTTCATTTACGGGTTGAATAGAATGGCGACCGTTGAATATATGAATTCTGGTGTTGAGTTGGCGGGAATTCGGTCGAAATGTTGAAGAAAACCAATTTTTAAATTGTCGACGTTTCGAAACTTTATTGTCTCATCTTCAGGACACTGACGTAAAAACAAGAACATACATATTAAAATGATATTTTAAGGGGTTCTGATAAAAGCAAAATAAGTTATGTAAAATGACAATCGTTGAAAATAAAACACTTATCACACTTTACAGAAAACAACATTGATAGAAACCCGGAAAGCCACCCTAAATGTAAGTATGTATCAATGTTGTTTTCTGTAAAGTGTGATAAGTGTTTTATTTTCAACGATTGTTATTTTACATAACTTATTTTGCTTTTATCAGAACCCCTCATTTTAAAATATTATTTTAATATGTATGATCTTGTTTTTACTTCAGTGTCCTGAAGATGAAACAATAAAGTTTCGAAACGTCGACAATTTGAAAATTGGTTTTCTTCAACATTTCGACCGAATTCCCGCCAACTCAACACCAGATTTCATTTAATGTTATATCATATCCCTGTATGAACATACAATGTTTCTTAGGATTTGAGATTTAAAGAAGAGAAAGAATTGTCTCAGAAATCTAAAATGCATCTATTTCCGGTGAAACCGGAAATATCCGGGAAGTGATAAATATGCAACAATCCTCCTCTTCACATACCATTCACTTATACCAAATGTCATTCTAATGAATTGTGCATTTTAAATGAATGGCTAATGGCAAATAAACTCAAATTGAATAATATGAAAACTAAATGTTTGATCCTAGGTAGTAAGAGTAATATGGCTAAATTTGATCAATGTAACCTTGTTATTGAAATAGATAATACTATAATTAGTTATGTAAATGAAATAAAATATCTTGGTATCATTTTTGACCCTCAACTGAATTTTTCCAAACATATTGATTATCTATGTAAAAAAATTGGCAAAAAAGTCGGGTATTTCTATAGAGTTTGTAGAAACCTTTCCTTATGGTGCAGAAAAATTGTGTACAATACAATTATATTTCCACATTTCAATTATTGTATGTCAATACTTATTTCTTGTTCAGATGTACATATTCATCGGCTGCAATCCTGCAATTACTCCAAAACAAAGCAATGAGAGTTATTCTGAAATGCAATAGATATACTCCGATAATCTCTATGTTAGAAACTCTGAATTTCTTGAATGTTCGTCAACTTATTACCGAGTCATACTTAGTGTTATTATATAAGATTGTAAATAAGCAAGCTCCTGTATATTTAAGAGATTATCTTGTTAAAAGATCTGAGTTGGTAGAATATAATCTGAGATCTGCGGATCATTACCAAATACAAAAGTTCAAGACTAGTGCTATGGAGAAAACACTATTTATCGATGGTTTGAAGGTGTATAATGGCTTACCAATAATAGTAAAAACATCACCAGATGTCAAATTATTCAGAACTAGATTAAGGCAAATGTACTTCAATAATCAATAACATTGTATGTTCTTAAAATAGTATTTATTGTAAATTATATGTTATGTAATAGCTAATGAGCTAAATAAACATCTATTCTATTCTATTCTGATACACCTGATATTCCAGAAATTATGTTCTTTTTTGCCCCCCCTCCTAGAGCCGGCTCTGTCCCTGTACCTACCCAAAGAACTGTTAGACCAGATGACCCTAAATAATTGACGGAGCTTCAAGAGCCGATGCTGTGTGATGCTGATGCTGCCTTTCTATGTTAATAAACCTGCTAGGCCGGTATACGGCCACTCCACGAATAATTTGAATTTTTGGAGATGTAAGTTGTAATAAGTATACAGGGTATATTTAAATAACACCGAAAAAATTCAAGGGGTGATTACTTGTGATATTTTAGGGAATAAAGTTCATATAAACATGTGTCCTTACTTGCTTCGTTTTCGAGATACAGGGTATTAATATTTCCATGAAAAATATTTTTTCTATTCATTTCTCAATGGGCTTTTATATCACAAAAAAAATGTATTTCATAATTCGATAGAACTCACCCAAACTAGCTGAGAGCTCACCACCGCAAACCGTTTCTTGCTGTGAGCTCCCTACGTTTTATAAAAAGTTATTGAAATCTCCGATTTTTCGGACCTCTGAAAACGAGGCGCTCATGTGACGTCAGAACCCTAATACTGAAACAAGACTATTCCAGACAGAGATGAAATGATACATGATTTCTGACAGAGGTGACAGAGTGAATTAGCGCGAGATCACAGTTGAAAGAATTAATATATCAGTTGCCTCAGTCTCCGTCGGGCGTTTGGTATTTTCTTTTAACTATGGCGAGATGAGGTTTCTACGTCATAAGACGGTCCGGTTTCAGAGGGTACTATTATTTATGTCCAAAAATAAAACATTCCAGTTAATTTTCGATCGAATTATGTCGTCAATCATTATTTATGTATAAAAGGATCATTATAAACATGGTTTGAGTTAAAAGTTCTACCATGTTCTACTAAGGTGTACACGCCCATTAGAATCATTTCGAAATTTTGGGGCTTTCTCAGTTTCCATCCATACTGAATTTTGGCAGCATGAAAGCTTATACAGAGGGGTTATAAATAGAAACAATTAATACTTCCAACTTCAACATCGATCCTGTATCTCAAAAACGAAGCAAGTTAGGACACATGTTTATGTAAACTTTATTTGCTAGAATGTCAAAAGGAAACACCCCTTGAATTTTTTCGGTGTTATTTAGATACAAACTGTATACCTAGCCAACCATCGTGTGACATCAACATCTGTGTGATGTAACAACCTTGCATAAATGCAATATCTCGTTAACACATCTAATCGACGTAGATTCGATATCAACGTCGCAAGGTGACATCGCAACCAGGAAACTATGTAATGTGGCAGCGACTTCTTCAAACTACATCTCTTCGACGTTAACTAAATAATTCACATTGATATCCTCATGAGATATATATTTGTGACCTGTGAGTGTGACGCAGACATGCGCAAAACGAACACACACACCAGACGCCATGTTGAGCTGTGCATGGCCATGTCAGTCAGTCAGTGAGTGAGTCCGACTCCGTACAGACTATTTCCTTCCAAATTCTCTGTTGAAATATCTGAGAAGATTTATAGCACATATTATAGCAGCTTCAAATTGGATGTATACAATCATTTAGGAACGACGGTGAGTTCAATCACAATAGGTAATATTGTAATTATCTCTGAGATAGGAATATTGCAATCTAAAACAAGGTGCATGGATGAAAGATCCCAAGATAATGTAAGTGTATTTGACATGTATCATTTATAAATAATGTATATTTGTATTGCTATATATATGTGCCATGTTTTACTTCAAGATTACTAATTAGGGTGATTGTCATGAGTCATGATAAGTTTTGTATCATCTGCTTTTACTTTCGGAAAATAAACATTTTCTTCGTAAAGTTGAATAATTGTTATTATTATATATCCCACGAATATCACAGGTACAGCGACCACATCATCGATGTCGCAGTGTGATGTATTTGTAATATGAAATGTACACTTGTCGCATTTCATGTCTGAACGATGTCACAGTGATGTTGCTTGAGTCGGACATTTTCACATCGCCACGTTGTATCGGTAACATGTTTGTGACTTCAAATGCGATATCGTATGTCATAAAGTGATGTGTTGTATACATCACTTATACATCTCATGGTTGGCTGGGTAAGTAGCACATCGTACTATAGGTACGTACCTATCTGCTATCTGCATACTACAAGAATGGGCATGCTCCTGCCAGGGATATTCTTCTCACAACAGATGATCAATTAAACCTCAATAGTTCACCACCGTTGAATTCGTTTTCTTAGTAGGTAATATTTATTTGCTATCAACCCTTTCAAGTAAATCTGGTACACCGTATTTTAATGTAGATATTGTGCCTAATTTCCGAAAATAAAGGTTTATCGAACCTGTCCACAGGTAACTAATCCTTCAAGTTGGGAAAGTAGGATATATAAAAGTTAAGCAAGCCAACGTTGGTTTATTAGTTCATTGTACCAATATATCACCTGACGAAGCTACTGTGTTAGCCAAACATGTTGTGTGTTCAATAATTTTGTGGAAATCTCATTTTGTTAGTGAAGTTTTTACATTCAAATAAACACCTTAATTTTCATCACAGAATCACCCCTTGAATTGTTTCGGTGATATTTAGTTACATGTCATGGGGTGCTTTGGGTAAGTTATGCGAAAAGCAGAACGCGGCACGCGAATGTTAATGCCCATTTCTCATTTGTTGGATGTCACCATCATAGTGAATTCTTAGAACGTCCAAGCATGTCCAAGTATGCCATGCCACAGGTGATCGGTGAAAAGGAAACACTCTTTAATATTCCTAATCAGTATGCGAGATGTGACAACGTCAGACAACTCGTTGATAGGTAGGTACCTTCGCGCTTAGAAAAACAATTGCGGATGTTTCTTCATACTTCATAAGAATATTAGTAGGCTATATATCGCCTCAGTTAGTCAATTGTATAATTTCGCAAATCATTTGTGGGAAAGGACTTATGTTTTCATTCAATAATCTTCATTATTCCTAAGAATATAAATAGGTGACAACGCATTCTGTGAACAAGCCAAAGTTATGAGATTCAAAATGTAAAATTTGAACATTCTATTAGCATCCCTGGAGGAAGTCCCTGAGACATCCCTAAAATAAGTGCCAGGGACTTCCCCTCCCACTAAACATGTAATGTTACAAAATATTGCCACAATATATTGTGAAGCTTTATTTCGTAATATTAAAATACAATATTGTATCTATTTTGCTGCTATATTCGTGTTGACAATATAGCAGAAAAACTTACTGACAAATTGTTTGTAAGTTACAAAATGACCCTTTCAATTGAGTTTCGATAGCAATATTGCATCAACTATATATTCTCATTGAAATTGCAACATTACATGAATCAACTACGAACTATATCAGTGCAACGTTACATATGGAATTTTAAATTGTAATGTTGCATCAACATTGATTCTTCATTGAGTTTGTAAATAACATGAGCTAACTACAAACAATATTGCTACACCTCATGAAATGCAACACATATTTGATTAAAAAATGTAATATAGCTGAAATATACAAAATGCTACATTGGGTATCGATCGAGGGACGCCATTTCATGAAATGCCTACGCGCAGTCGCAAACTTGCATTCGATAAACGCCAGTATCTTAGTCGCCATATTTGTTCGTGTTTGGCTTCGGTAACAGGTATTTTGTTGTTGTACACGTCCAAATGGCAGATTATACCAATAAATAATATACTTTGGAACATAAAAGTGATGATTTGGCGATATGTGATATTAGACAGTTGGGAAGGTTTTGAATCGGAGTTAGCAGTTGATGGTTAGGTAAGTCAACATCAGTTATTTTAGGTTAGGTATACATTTTACAAATTCATACATCGTTCATTGATCTGAGCGGATCGTTCGATCGACAATAAATAACATAGAATGATTATAATTATTCGTATACCTACTCAAAGTTATAGGACAACCTCGTGAATTCCTTTGAGTGTGCAGTCAAAGTGAATCAAAGTGTACCTACTCTCTTATTGTTTCTGTTTGAGCTTTCGGGTCTTTATCGGCTCTTTATCAGGAACTCTATAAAACATTACAAATTATAGAAAATCAGTCCTTTTTATTACTGAAACACTCAGGGACATTGAGGTTTTGTTTAACCTCATAGTGATAGTAGAATCATATTGCTCGAATCATCAAATCTTATCTCTCATTTCACTGCACTTAGCTGTTGTAGAAAAAACTCTGAGCTCGCACTCACAATTCATTCTGAAACAACCTCGAATATCGTTCTTCAGAATATTCTCTAGATGCTGAGGAATATCCATATTATCTTCAGTGTATATTATAAGGATACTCTCAGCATACCTTGGAAAATGAATATTTCCAGAATAAAGTATACAATCCTCAACTCTCAAGTTTAACCGGTAGATGAACTAACTCAACTATAACAGGTAGATTCCTGACTATTTTATTTTATCATTATTTCCTTTGTTCCAGGTTCTTATGCAGTGCAGTGCCTATAAGCCCTAGTACCGTTATACAGGGTGTTTCCTAACTACGGTTCCTAACTGCAGGGGGTGATTTGCTAGGTCATTTAAAGAAGAAAAGTTAATATGAACATATGTCCGGAGTTGCTTCGTTTCTGAGATACAGGGCGTTGAAATTAAAGAGAAAAAAAAGGTCATTATAAAATATCATGAATATCCTGGAACCGATTTGGTTGAAATTTGGTCCTTCTTTTGTGAAATTTCCTAAAATTTCAGCACGTCAAGGGTCAATCAAATTTTTGGCGGAAATAATGAAAAATTCATTTCTTCAATGCAGGTGTTCATGATATGCAATACAGTGGCTTTGATTTTTTTTTCTAGAAAACGAAGCTGGATATGAAGAAAATACAGAAGGCCAAAAAGTTGTATTTCGAGTTGCTTAATCTGAAAAAGAAATGAAACTTACCGAAGAAAGTAAGTGGCGTACTTTTTTTTACAATATTGTTGGCTGTGGTGCCCACTGAGACGCCACTGGCCCCAATAATTTCTATCTAAATAGGGCTAAATAAGCGCCTTATTAGTTCAAATAAAAGTACCAAATTTCAACCTAATCGGTTTCAAGAGATTCATGATACTATATAATTACCGTTTTTTTTTTCTTCAATTTCAACGCCCTGTACCTCAGAAACGCAGCAACTCCGGACATATGTTGATAGAAACTTTTCTTCCTGAAATGACCTAACAAATCACCACCTACAGTTAGGAACCGTAGTCAGGAAACACCCTGTATATCGAAACTATTCAGAAATTTTCTCAATCTACTTTTAAATTATGAAATAGTCGACACGATTATTCGATTATTAGAATATTGTTACTATGTATAATTTATAATATAAAATATAAAATTTTCCTATACTTTTTATCTTATGTTGCCAGTAACCTTAATAAAATATAACAATTAGATTACATTCGTTCATTGAGTATGAAATGTTACTTTACTTCATACACAATGTTACAATAACTCTGCTGGAATGATTCATTTGCGAACATTACATTCATAATATTGCTGAACGTCCGTTTCAGTAGTTGCTGCGACCTTGCAGTAAGATAGCGACAATATCTGATGTAACATTACACATAACATTGAAATATTGCTGCAATATTGTTGAGATATTACTTTGCTTAGTGGGCTCAGTCTTCCCTAAAAGGATAGCCTGGGAAATCACTGAAAGAAGTCCCTGGGAGGTCCCCAAAAGATGTCCCTATAATAATATTTTCCATATTTTCTAGAATGAAGAGGTTTTTGTTATCGTACACAAGTACAGTATCATCCTCATATATAATATAATTACCTGAAAATTCGATTTTATAAATATTCTGAATATATAATAAATACAAGATGGGCCCTAAAACAGATCTCTGTGGAACACCTTTACTTATTGGAAGTCTATTACACTCTGACAAATTTAGTGCTGATTGAAATTTTTAACAATTGCTCTGTGTCTAAGAGAAGTATTTTTAGAGTTTCTTATGGTCAACTTTATTAAATGTCTTTTTGAGATCAATGAAAAGAGCTACAACGTTATTTCCCGTATCTAGTCGTTTTTGATTTTTTTGTATTACTTATACTGCTGCTTGTGTTCCACTATTTTCTTGAAAACCGAACTGATTATTATCAAAACTATAATTGTTGTTAATGAAATTTTCAATACGCTTCTTCATATTTTCTTAAGATATTTTTGAATATAGGTCTTAGTGAATCATGTTTCAATTTATATAGAGAAATAGCTAATACGAAATTATTAGCTATTTGTCAATTTTGACAAGGGTTCAGCCAGAATGTGTTCCAATTCAACTACATCTTTGGTTAATAAACCTTCAAAAATGTGGGTCTTGTCCTGAAGTATATATTGGTCGAACAGATCGAACATTTCATCACCGTATTCATGAACATAAGTAAAATTTTTTGGAAAAGAAAATGAATTCAATATATGCGAGCCATATATTAGAAGAATACCATAGTTTTTATTATAATTTCGAAATTTTACTATCAACTAGACCTCAAGAACCGCTTTTCAATTTGTTTTCTTAGTAGGTAATTCCTTTAAGCAACCATTAAAGTTATTCCAGAACATCGTATTTTAATGTAGATATTTTGCCCGCTCTCTAAAGATGAAGGTTTAACCACAGGTATCATAATTCTTCAGGTTGAGAAACTATAGGATATAAAAGTCTGGCGAGTCAATGTAAGTTTAATTTATTGTACCAGTATATCACCTGGAGAAGCTATTGTGTTAGCGAAACATGTCGTGTCATCAAGAATTTTGTGGAAATCTTATCGTCCGTGAAGTTTTTACATTCACTTCAGAGTCAAGACATATTTTTTTCAGTACCATACACAATCAGGAAAAATCGAAACTCGCCTCACCTTGCTTCGCCCTGTATCTCCTCCACCAAACCGCGCACACTCCCAGCACCAGCGCCGTCAGCAGGCACGTGACCACGACGGCCGCCGCGACGCTGCCGCCGCCATAGCAGCCGTCCGACGTCGTAGCGGCGTCGGCCTGCGCGCGCGTCCAATCAACGGAACAGAGCAGCAGAATTATGGGCGTGGCATCGAAAAGGCGTGGTCGAGCCATGGGGGTGTGGTTCCTTGGGGCGGAGGCGAAGTCAACGGGTCGGATGTGCGGGCATGGTAGGCGGGGTTTTCAGCGGTTGGCTCTGAAAGAAGACAAATTGGTTGGTCAATGTTTATTGTATAGAGGCAAGATTTGATTGTTTGTATTGAATAGGCTACCAGGATACCACTGGACCGATTTGGGCAAAATCTTCTACCATTAGAAGCCAACATAATACTTGATGAGCATAGACTACTTTTAACCGCGGGGAAATGCTTCATCCTTATGGGAAAACGGGTGATAGGACAACGAGTAGTAATAATTATTAATTAAACTGCTGAACCAATTGAGTTGATATTTTATAAAGGTATTTCGATGGTTTCCTGAGTGAGTGAGTAGCGATGCTGTCAGTATGTCAACTACTAAACGGCTTGCCGATTAGGTTGACATTTTTATTACGTAAAACAACAACAAAAATATAAAAGATACTGGGAAAATGAAAATAGCTGTAGCGAAGCAGCAGGAAAAGGGGCGTGGCGCAAAGGAGGCGTGGTCGAGCAATGGGGGCGTGGTTCCTTGAGGCGGGAGCGAGGTCAACGGGTCTGGTGGGCGATTTTACTAAATATACTGTACGCTAGCACATACCACGCCCACCGTTATATCTCATCTTCAAAGTACTTTACTTAGGCAAAACTCAGAGACTATTTATCCTCAACGAACTAACCTATCCCTGATTGCAATATTTTCGAAGAAGGAAAACCGAATGGAGTGTAGAAACACATTGATTAATAATATATTTCAAAAGTTGAGTTCTTCAACAAAATTGAATAAAATGAGACTGTTTATCCTAAACGCACTAACCTATTTGACTTCCAATATTTTATGAAAAAGGAAAACCAGAATGAAGTAAAAAAACATTGGTGAAAAAAAAAGTTGCAAAAAAAGTTCAAGTTCACAGCGATTCGAACCATGGACCTTCAGACTGAAAGTCGACAGCTCTAACCAGTAGACCATTTGGGTGTATGAATTTACTGCGTACAAGAGATTCACAACGAGAGAGCTTCAGTCGAATTCGTGTCAAAATCATAAAAAGTGTATTCTTTCGTTGAAGCACATTATATTTAGTGCGATGTGCTGACTCCGAGTATATCGGTAATGTTTGGAGATATGACGTATTATGGTGGGCGTGGTTTGTGCTAGCGTGCAGTATATTTAGTAAAATCGCGTCGGGTGGGCAGGCATGGTAGGTGTATTGTTTAGCGGTTAGCTCTGAAAGAAGGCAATTTGTTTGCTATTCAGTCCTAATATGACCATATGCTCTATTATGTAAAGTGTTGAGAATTTCGAGATATCATAGATTTGTCAAACATTAATAAACCTGATTGTATCTTTCTTTCTCAATCAGTTGAATACGTATTTCATCGATATTGAACACGTAATGTGATCTTGAATCTTGATAGGATAAAAAAATTCTGGCTCTATAGACATTTAAAAAACGATGTTTTGTAACATCTAACTTCGAATTTATAAGTGATGTTTTCTCGAAATGTGTAACACTTTGTATAATAGTATATATGGTTTACTATGTTCAAAATCACATTATCCACCACTTCCTTCCATATATAGGTATTTCGGTGAACCAAACACCCTATATAAAATTCTCGTGTCACAGTGTTTGTTGCCAAACTCCTCCGAAACATATTTGGTAGGTCTGAGAATCGGTATAAAACTATTTTACAAATTGGGATATCCAAGATGGCGGATCCGATTTATATGGCGGACGAGTTTTGTAATTATGGTCCGATTCTATACAAAATTGGTATCTTGGGGTTTTTGGGGTCGAAGATTATGGTTCCTTCGTCAAAATCACGAATTCAAGATAGCAGATCCAATATGGCAGACGAGATTTGTAATTATGATCCGATTCCATTCAAAATTGGTATCTGGGGGTTTTCGGGGTCGTAGATTATGATTACTTGGTCAAAATCAGGAAATTTGAGATGGTGGATTCGATATTCCGGACGAGTTTCGTAATAATTATGAACTGATTCTATTCAAAATTGGTATCTGGGTGTTGTCGAAGTTGAAAATAATGATTCTTTTATGGAATCGGTAAATTCAAGATGATGGATCTAAGGGTTTTTGGGGTCGAAGATTTTTTTGTCAAAATTGGGAATCCAATATGGCTAACGATGATAACGATAACGATTATAAATAGTTAAACTATAAGGAAGTAGAAAATAACTAGTAGTTCAATTGATTAAAGAGATAGATTGCCGAACTTCAGTTCAGACGTATATAAAAAATAGAATAAAAAAAATGTGTGGACATTTAACTGGAAAAATATCTTATGAAAATGATGTATACAGCAAAACAACGTTTACCGGGTCAGCTAGTGTTCAATAAAAATTAATATACATCGAATTTTTTTATATGATCTGGTTCCCAAAAAAAAGCGATATCCTGTCATATCAGAGAACATCGTGAGAACCAAGGGAAATGAGGTAGGAATTGGTGTTCATCTCAAATTTATGGAGGATTCAGCTTTTGCGAAGGACCAAAATGAACGGGATTCGTTAAGACGAGATGTCCAATAGAGATTCTATGCTCGCTCGTTTTGGTACTATTCACGTCCAATATTTGTCCCATGTTGAATAGAAATGGATATCCATCGGACGTCCATGAGATTTTCATTATATATCCTACGCTCTATTACGAATGATGGTGATTGGTACTTCTATAGTGATCACACATTGTATATTGTTTTGCACCTGTTTCTTATTAATATTTTCAAGGATATTATTTATCTTCCATGGGAAGCAAGCTCATTATAGATGTTGTTACGTAAATAAAAAAAGATTACCTACTAATTATTTTTTTTTCACATTGCATTTATATGTAACAACAAAAATCCATTTGATTTTATAATTAATGAGACAATCTAGTGATACAAAAAAACTCATTCACAATGAATCCAACTCACCGAAAAAAAATGTGATAAGTACAAAGTACACTGGATGACGATTCTTATCAACTTAATCGCGCAGTATCAACAATATGAAACAAATGTTTTTTAAAGGTGTGCTCTCTGCGGATATATCGGCCTATAAACAATTAACCGTAAATTGTTAATAACCATGTTTACGTTTTCTAGATATTATTATACTTCTACTTACATCGTGAACAATAATTGCGACTGATGCCAAGGTTATGGAAATGAAATATTTCATAACAAGTCAGGTGGAAACGTGCTGGCTGGTGCCATAGGCAGATTTGGGTTATCTCTCCAACGAGTTTATAGTTATTTATTATACAAGGGAAAAAAGTTGTAGATTTTAGCTCGAGGTTCTGTTGTCAAACAAAACACTGTGAGCTGAAATCTAATATTTTTTCCGTGGGCGTCCGTTTTATTTCGAGCTCCACCATGGGGTTTCAGTTATTATAAGAGATATAAGAGGTCGGTTAAATTAGGACAAAGTTGCGCATATTCCTGATGACCATTTGTCTGCAAGAAAATTTGTGTCATTTTTAGTTTTTGAATTATTGGAAAAGACGAAAAGGACCCCGCACCAAACTATTACATTTGGAGGTCGATATCGAGAAAACTGTCAATTTTTGGAGGTCAGGTCAATTGGATTTTTTCATCAGATCATTCCTATCTACAACATGCCAGAAATTCAACCATTTTCAGATATTTTTTTCTCGAAAAAATGATATTTGGAGGTCTATATCGGAAGAACTGTCCATTTTTTGAGGTTAGTTCAATCTCGGTTCAATGGAAAATCTGTTCTGCAACATACCAAAAATTCAGCGATTTTCATCGAGAGCCATTTTCCCTATAGTTTGGTGCGGGGTCGTTTATAATTTTCGTTTTTATTTTTTGATATTGGATTTTTCAAATTTTTAAAGTCTTTTTTTTTCTGATTACAATGATGTTTTACACGTTATGATTGAATATTTCATGTTGATTGGGGAAAAACATGACTGCGAAGAGTGCTTTGGAAAGAACGCCAACAGTTTTGTTCAACAAGCTGAATTTCGACAGTTTATTTGAATTTGCATCTGGAACGTTCACATTTTCTCAAGCTCATCTACTCAAAAACTATGATTTTGAATTAGGAATGACGTAATGAGCTAGAAGTTTATTCTTCGCAAAACAAAACAAAGTCTAAACACAAATCTACGCGTTTCCTCAGATTCTGAATTGCTCGCGAGATGTTTCGTCTTCTTATCTTAGTCCTGAAAGTGCTGATTATGGTTCTTATCAGCTCATCAATATCGATCGGTACAGTTTTGACATGTTTTGAAAAATCTTTCCTAGTTCCCAATAAATAATAATCCAGCGGAGTGAGATCAGGTGACCGTGCTGGCCAACGTATATATGTCTCCATTGTTGGAAATTACCTTGTCAGGAAACATATCTGACAGACACTCTGCAACCCTTCTTGCGTTATGTGGATAAGCTTAAGAATTCAACAGTTCTGTTCGCATATTCAATTTATTTTTATTTTTTTATCGCTTGGAGCGCACGAAAGGGAATCCCTATAATGTTCGAAGAACATCGTGCGTTCCTAGGGAGGATAGGGACAGGAGGTAGGTATTGGAATTTTTTTTGAACTTTTGGAGATTATATGTTGTTGGGAATATTTCCACAGGCAATGAATTCCATCAGAGCCTAGCCGTTCTATGGATGAAGGAGTCTTGATAAAGTGCTGTTCGACATCTTTCGAGGTTGACAATGAAAGGATGTGCTGACTGGGCCTGTCTAGTTCGTCTGATTGGTATTGCTAGTGAAGGGATGATAGCAGAGATTTCCGAAGAACATTTCCCGTGGAAGTATCGATAGAAAAGTGAAAGGTCAAAATTCAGTTTGTTAAACAAAACTGTTGGCATTTCTTCCAAAGCCGAGTCCAAAGCACTCTTCGCAAAAATGTTTTTTTGCCAATTTTGATCGACAGGAAAGATTCGATCATATCGTGTGATACCTACATCATTGTAATCAAAAAGGTAAAAGACTTTTCAAAAATTCAAAAATCCGATATTGCGCTCCTAAGAAAAAACGAAGTTGAGTGTTTTTACTTTGGCATCAAGAACGTCATGATGAATACAATGACAGATTCAGATTTCTTGTGAGAAACTGCCTTAGGAATGTCCGAGGGAATGTCCTAGTCAGAAACATCTAGGTTTCCTGGTTTTCGCTTGAAAAAATAAAAACGAAAATTAAAAATTCCATTCCGCCATCTTGGATGGTCCGCCATATTCGATTTAGAATGACGTCACATCATTTTACGAGTTACTCTCAACGAGCCTTTTCATTTGATACCCAAATTGTAAAAGTATATCAAAAATGCTATTCCGCCATCTTGGATAGTCCGCCAAAGTGGATTTAGAATAACGTGACACACATTGTCATCCAAACTGAACGTGTATACAAAATTTCAGCTCAATCGGTTGAAGATTTCTACTTCAAAATTGAGTTCAAAGATTCCACCCGAACATACATACATACAAACATACAATGCAGGGGCGCCCGGAGGGGAAGGCAAGGGGAGCCACTCGCCCCCCCCCCCTAGCGCCTGGTCTTGACTCAGATACTTTCTAAACAAGATACATTTGCATTATTCAACCCTATTCTGATTAGCGCTTATTATAGTGACTTTCTGAGACTTTGCTTAATTAGTAGGTATTCATCGACATCTTATAGAAAGATAAAGAGTTGATTTTATCAACGAAGTTATTGATAAATTTGCTCAAGACTCTATAAGAATGCCATTTTTGAAGAGGTTTATATACCATTTTTTGCACGACTCGACGATTTTAATTGAAAGAATATTATGATAAAATCAATTATTGTCAAAATGAAAATATGAACACAGTAATCACAAAATCAAGTTTGATTATCATGACTACCGATAAAGAAGAGTAGCCATATTGCTTTTTGTGAACGTCGAAAAAGTGTGGTAGCATATTTTCTTAATTGATTTACAAAGTTTTTTCAATAAATATTGCAGAAATGTGTGGAAAAACTATTGGCTAGAGAGTGCCTACTCTGTTGTCGGTGTAAAATCGCTTATAGGTGCTTATAGGTCGTGCAAAAACTGTTTTTTGATATAGTACTGAATATTGTACATCATTTATTGTGACTTGCCCCTCCCTAAGATTATTTCTGCGGACGCCCCTGATACAATGCAAGTTAAATAATAGGTTTTAATAAAAAAAGCGTGTCTTTTCAGTTTATTGAACTATAATTTATTAATATGGCCAATAAGTTTCACTCAAAAGGTGATAAAGAACCTCGTCCATTCGATTCGAATAATGATCAAATAGATAATAATGTCCATTCTCGTTCGAGAGTTTATTCGAAGTTCTCTGCCCGTTTCGAACGGTGTGAAACGATTGTAGAGAATTTGCGGAATGTGGAATGGAAAAGTTGTCAATATTTATGTATCTATGTTCGAATACCTGGTGATGTTGAATGTTGATGTCGATCTATGCGAGGAAATGGTTATTCATGTATCAAAAGTGCAGTGGCGACTCGTGACCTCACCATGTGGCTATCAATGAACTCCGGTGGATGGCACAATAGATACGTTTCTGGAGAACGCAACGTAGTTATACTGAAAATTCGGTTTCTTGGATAATTAGTTGTGTTCTATCGTTACCGCACCGATACAACAAGGCCAGCAGACTCTGACGTAAACAGCTCGTGACGTCACCAAGAGAGGCCAGTGTTTTATTTTATCGCTTGTCGACTAACGCGTCAGTTCGTGTTAATTCATCGGTGATTCACGTATGTTTTTGAAACGGTCCCGAATTCTTTTGTTGTTTTATTCATCAAAATAATTGGCGGAAAAATTACTGTTTTGTGAAATATTTTGTGTTGTGATCGGCGAAATAACAATGCCTTTCAAGTGTTGTGTTCCCTTTTGTCGGAGGAATTATGTGGGTGGTTCAAAAGTTCATGCTGTTAGTAACCCGTTGGACGAGGAGCTATCGAAAATGTGGGTATATGCCATTCACCCCGAGGATTTTACTCCATCTAAGTTCAGTAGTAAACAGAGCTTAATTTATAATGATGAATTAATAATAGAATACAATTACTCTCTCATAAAAAGTATGAGTAGAGGAGAAATAGAAAAGCTTTGATTGTGAAATTAGTTTTGTATTCGTATATCATAGTCAACAAAATCATCTCTGAATTCGAGGAAATTTTCTTGAATGTTCATAATAAACGGGCATTTTTAATTCTCATTCTCACATTTTTTTCTGAAAACGGTCATTTGCCTCGTGGCAATGAATGCAGAATTCATTCCAATGATCAAATTGCAACTATCATATTAACATGAACTACACACACTCTACTTAAAAAGGTAAAACTGCATTTATCATGATATTTATCATGAAGATATTTTACTAAAAAGTTCCAAATTTCACCTTCTTTTTCAACTGTCTTCTGGATGGCATTTAGAATAAATTTCTCTTCTTTTTTCATCATATTGGACAATTTATATATAATTCAACTATAAATATGATTTTCTTGAGATTAATCCATATTTAGTGAAAAGAAGGAAGAATATCATTCAAATTAATGGCGTGTGTAATGTCATTCGAAAGCAATCTATTGACATTTGACATCTCGTATTTTGATTGACTATTGATTGAATGGTCGTCATCTGGAATGCTTGTTCCCTAAATATGAAAAACTCGCCATGAAAATCATATTTCCTGTTGAAATTTCTATATAAAAATGTGCCATCGATGTACATCATGAGTATATAAAGTGTCCAATGACAAAATAAGAGCAAGTAGCTTCAAATGCCCCCAACACAAGGGGAGAAAGATGGCGAAATTTCGAACTTTTTCTTGAAATATCTCAATAAATAGTGTTTGTTCACATTTTCATTATAACATTCAGTTTATCAGACAAAAATACGTGAGTACCGAAAAAAATTTTCAAAAAAAAAACCATCGCATAATAAATGCAGTTTTACCCTTAAAAATTACGGTTTCAAGTGTAACGATCCACTTGGGTGAAAAATCCAACAACAGAAAATTTAAAACACTCACTGGTTATTTTTTCAGGCAATAGGAATTCTCCAAGATAAATATAGGTAATTGTAACAAACGGCATGTCAATCAAAATAAAATACATTTTCCACAATTTTCTTTCGATCAATCTCACGATAAGTTTGTGTTCTGCGGGCCCTGTATAAGTAGGTGTGAAGTTTACCTTCACCACAATTTTTGCCAATATATTTAATTCGAATAGGTTGCTGTATGTGGATATTTGTGTTTTATCCTGGTTTTTTGCTTTAAAACTTCGCTTTTCCATAATAAAATCGAATGGGGTACGAAGAAGGGCTCAGTTGACGACTGGCATCCTTTTTTAACCGGAAGCCCTTCAAAAAACAGCAAAATCGGCTCAATGATGATCTAAAACTAGAATCGAAATACGCAGTCGCCTTATAGCGCTATAAGCGCTTGTCGTTTCGAGCCGCTGGTTAGGCCTCACTAAGTGACGTCACCCACGGAGCATGCAGGCCTTGTTGTATCGGTGGTAACGCCCCATCTCAACTTTTGATTTACTATCTACTGACATTTAATTGGAACAGATACAGGGTGATCAGAATAATGAATCTTGAACCACCCTGTATTTGTACCAATTAAATGTCAGTAGATAGTAAATCAAAAGTTGAGATAGGGACATGAAAGCCGTTTTGATCCCGATAATGTATAGTCGCAAAGATGCCTAGAGGTCCTGAAATATTTTTGAAGAAAATAAAAAAAAGCCATACTTTCAGGGCGAAAACGGATCAAACTTCAATCCAAAAGATAATGAACCAGAAGGTTGGAGAATAGTTCTGAATTGAGGATTGATAAAATTTTTAAAAACATCGTTCTTCAAATCACTTGTATAATATCTTTCCTAAAAATGAATATATTGAAGTGAATCAAAAACTATTGTGTCAGGAAGGGACCACACTTTATTAAACCTAAAATTCAAAGAACCTCAGTTTCAGAGCGTTAAAAAGTCGTTAAAAAGTTAAGCACGAAAGAGTAACTTTCGTTTTTCCCTGTATAATACAAGCCATCAGCTTTTTCCCAGAATTACAATTCAGGCTAACACTTCGATACATAAATCTACGATTTGGTCGAAATTTCACCAGAATCAGACAAGAATAAAAATCGAGATAAAAATAAATTGTGCGATCCATTTGGCCAAAATTTTAGCTGGCCGATTTTTTTCGCCGGTGAGTGTATTTTATGTATATTTTAGCTAATTCTCGAAATGATTTGTCGTTCGGTTCTCCATCAGATACTTCTAATGATCCAACTATCCAACTGTTTTCGCCACTTCTGATCCCAAGAACATCTAGAATTTGATGTTTTTAGAAAAGATACTAACACAGAACAATTTGAGAACACTAGATACATAACTAATGTCTCGGTGCTTCTGTATGGCAAAGCCCTGAAGCCTGTGCACAAAAAGAATTCTCTGGACGAAACCCCCGGAACCCTCCAGGGGAAGATGAATTGTCTTTAGAAGGCCAAATGCCAAATAGTTCACTAGTATTATTCTCCATAGGCAATTGAGTATGTCGTAATTAGTAAGATTGATATTTATGAACACCAAAACAATGGGCGTGTACACCTTGGTAGAACTTTTAACTCAAACCATGTTTATAATGATCCTTTCATACATAAATAATGATTGACGACATAATTCGATCAAAAAATGTACTGGAATGTTCGATTTTTGGACATAAATAATAGTACCATCTGAAAACGGACCCTCTTATGACGTAGAGAGCTCATCTCGCCATAGTTAAAAAAAAATACCAAACGCCGGACGGAGACTGAGGCAACTGATATACTAGAGAGTTGAAGTAATCACTGTACGTAGGCCTCCACGTAAACGTTAAAGTACGAAAAATAACGTTTACGTATTGTCTTCAAATTGAGTTGAAGTCGTCACTGTCATCGTAACGTTATAACAAATTATGTTATCGGTTTGTATTGGTCAGTTTTGGAAGTTTGTTTAGATCAAAACATTTATTCGTGTTAAAATGGAAGGTTGCCCTGATGCAGAACTCCTTAAGGATCCCGAATTTGATGATTTTGACTCATCGGCATATTTCGAGTTTGGTTACGTATACCCGTAAGCCCACTACCAACGCGAACGTAATTTATACGTTAACGTTAACGTTCGAGTCAACACTTCAACTCTCTATTAATTCTTTCGCGCTAATTCACTCTGCCAGAAATCATGTATCATTCATCTCTGTCTGGAATAGTCCTGTTTCAGTATTAGGGTTTTGACGTCACATCATCGCCTCGTTTTCAGAGGTCCGAAAAATCGGGGATTTCAATAATTTTTTATAAAACGTAGGGAGCTCACAGCGATAAACGGTTTGCGGTGGTGAGCTAGTTTGGGTGAGTTCGATCGAATTATGGAATAAAAATTTTTTGTGATATAAGCCCATTGGGGAAGAGACGTCTCTTATTCCGCTTACGTCACTCACTGAGGTGTTCAGCAGTTCGGAAGACGTAGTCCGACGACACTAATGACTTCATTCACTGTTTTCAACACAAAATGGCAAGTTTAAATCTCCCAGTACATAGACTAGTTTCATTTACACTGAGCAAACAAAGATTCGATGTTGAAAGGAGTGTAGTGTATAAAGTGGCTGGCGTCAATGGTTATGATATCAAAATAGTTCTATCCCAAATACAAAAGAAGACTTGGTAAGGTTTTCAAAGACTAAGCGTTCATCAGTCAGGGTCAAAGTTAGGCAATTTATTAGGTAATCCAAAAGATAAGGTGGACACACTTGAGAAGTCAGGAATATATGAAATTAGTTGTAATGATTGTGATAAAACATATATAGGCCAAACCAGGCGTTCCATAAAAACAAGATTCAAAGAACACTTAGTACATTTGAAATATGGTAGGTTAGATGTAGCGATGTAGCCGAACACATGTTCAATCACAATCATAACACACATATTAATAACCTCAAATAAGTTAAGCAAGTTAATAATGTTAGAAAATTAGATGCATATGAAAGCTTATATAGAGATATTTGAGAATAGTAATAGAGTAATGAATAAGGATAATGCGAGGGATAATGTATGTACCTATCCCATTTAGCCCTCTGTATAGTTTAGTAATATAACATGAGAACTCAACCATGAATAACATTAACTTGTCGGTTATTGTCTATTCACGGTTGGGTGGACATATACTTAGTATATAAGTAGCCCACTAGGATAGAGCATTTAGTTTTTATCTTCTCCTGAAGATGCTAACATAGTTAGCGAAACACGTGTCGAGGTGTGAAAAATCGGTTTGGTTAGTGTTTAGTGTATTATCGTGTCTCAAAATAAAAACGTTCCAGCGTCGGTGAAAAATTCTCGCTGGCTGAACCACACCCTGTATATTCATCGGGGTCAAGTCCAATAAACTGATGAAGGATCTCCATGAGTACGACAATTTCTCGATGGGACCATCACAGACCATTAATGGAATTGCTTTGTACGAATATAATTGTACTTTCTACCAACACCGAGATATGGTAAATACGGGCACTTTGTCTACCTCTCTGCCAGTGGAAAGTCCTTTCTGTTTTTCTGTTCGCTCAAATTGAATCGAGATCGTGAGCTAAATACGAATCGTCTCAATAAAAGTGAAATGTAGTTTAAAAAACTGAAAACACACGCTCCCAGCAATAGTAGATTGTTTTATTAGGATCAAAAGTGATACTTTGTTTGAGGGGGTGTATAATTTGCTGGCCAAAATTAAAGTATGCTGACCGAGCATTCCTGATTCGAATTTCCTCTTCAAATTGCATTATTGAATATCTTATGCCACCAGTGGAATTATCTCGATCCACTCCTTAAGAGGGGTAGTTTATTCTCGCAGTTTCTGAAAATCCTTGCTGACCGAGCATTTCTGATTGAAATTTTCTCTTCAAATTGCATATCTGAATATCTTATATAGATGCCACCAGTGGAATTATCTCGATTCACTCCTTAAGAGGGATAGTTTATTCTCGCAGTTTTTAAAAATCCTTTCTGATTCGAATTTTCTCTTCAAATTGCATATTTGAATATCTTACCCAGTAGAATTATCTCGATTCACTCCTTAAGAGGGGTAGTTGGTTGGTGGCCAGGTAGCCGTGCGGACAGAGTGTCTATATTCTAATTCGCATTCGCTTGCCGGTCGTGGGTTCGATCCCCGTCGACTGCAGAAATTTTTCTGATGGCCCAAGAAAGTGTTTGGGATCACACGTTAAAAGGTAAGGCCCCCGTCATTCCTTGCTCGCACAAGACTTTCGAAGACTTTTGAGGGTTGCTCGTGAGGGGGCAACCGAATGACGGATAGAACAAATTTTAGAACAAAAAATTTTTTAGTTTATTCTCGCAGTGTTTAAAAATCCTTGCTGACCGAGCATTTCTGCTTCGAATTTTCTCTTCAAATTGCATATTTGAATATCTTATATAGATAATATATAGATGCCACCAGTGGAATTATCTCGATCCACTCCTTAGGAGGGGTAGTTTATTCTCGCAGTTTTTAAAAATCCTTGCTGACCGAGCATTTCTGATTCGAATGTTCTCTTCAAATTGCATATTTGAATATCTTATATAGATATATAGATGCCACCAGTGAAATTATCTCGATCCACTCCTTAAGAGGGGTAGTTTATTCTCGCAGTTTTTAAAAATCCTTGCTGACCGAGCATTTCTGATTAAAATATTCTCTTCAAATTGCATATTTGAATGCCTTATATAGATATATAGATGCCACCAGTGGAATTATCTCGATTCACTCATTAAGAGGGGTAGTTTATACTCGCAGTTTTTAAAAATCCTTGCTGAACGAGCATTTCTGATTCGAATTTTGTCTTCAAATTGCATATTTGAATATCTTATATAGATATATATATATATATATATATATATATATATATAGAGGAGAGGATTAGACGACTGTCTAAGTTAAGGATGAAACTGTCGATTTCCTTCGGGTATGCAGTCAAAGAAAAAAACAAAGTGTACTCTTGTTTCTGTTCAAGCTTTCGAGTCTTTATTGGCTCTTCATCAGGAACTGGAAAATGAGGTTTTGTTGAAGCTGGCTTCCATTAAGTGGGGAATAATACATGTGTAAAAGAACATTCACAACATGAAAACATCAATATTTTTGAAAGATGATAAAAATTATTACATTATATTTGATTTTAGTCGAGAAAACTTGCAAAGCATTTTTGCTGCGGTAAATATTACAACATATTACACTGTTCTGCTTCTGTTTGTCAGCCATGTTGTAATATTTACCGCAGCAAAAATGCTTTGCAAGTTTTCTCGACTAAAATCAAATATAATGTAATAATTTTTATCAACTTTCAAAAATATTGATGTTTTCATGTTGTGAATGTTCTTTTACACATGTATTATTCCCCACTTAATGGAAGCCAGCTTCAACAAAACCTCATTTTCCAGTTCCTGATGAAGAGCCAATAAAGACTCGAAAGCTTGAACAGAAACAAGAGTACACTTTGTTTTTTTCTTTGACTGCATACCCGAAGGAAATCGACAGTTTCATCCTATATATATATAGTATAGATGCCACCAGTGAAATTATCTCGATTCACTCCTTAAGAGGGGTAGTTTAGTCTCGCAGTTTTTAAAAATCCTTGCTGACCGAGCATTTCTGATTCGAATTTTCTCTTCAAATTGCATATTTGAATATCTTATATAGATATATAGATGCCACCAGTGGAATTATCTCGATTCACTCCTTAAGAGGGGTAGTTTATACTCGCAGTTTTTAAAAATCCTTGCTGAACGAGCATTTCTGATTCGAATTTTGTCTTCAAATTGCATATTTGAATATCTTATATATATATATAGATGCCACCAGTGAAATTATCTCGATTCACTCCTTAAGAGGGGTAGTTTAGTCTCGCAGTTTTTAAAAATCCTTGCTGACCGAGCATTTCTGATTCGAATTTTCTCTTCAAATTGCATATTTGAATATCTTATATAGATATATAGATGCCACCAGTGGAATTATCTCGATTCACTCCTTAAGAGGGGTAGTTTATTCTCGCAGTTTTTAAAAATCCTTGTTGACCGAGCATTTCTGATTCGAATTTTCTCTCCAAATTGCATATTTTAATATCTTATATAGATATATAGATGCCACCAGTGGAATTATCTCGATCCACTCCTTAAGAGGGGTAGCTTATTCTCGGAGTTTTTGAAAATCCTTGCTGACCGAGCATTTCTGATTCGAATTTTCTCTTCAAATTGCATTATTGAATATCTTATATAGATATATAGATGCCACCAGTGGAATTATCTCGATTCAGTCCTTAAGAGGGGTAGTTTATCCTCGCAGTTTTTAAAAATCCTTGCTGACCGAGCATTTCTGATTCGAATTTTCTCTTCAAATTGCATATTTGAATATCTTATATAGATTTATAGATGCCACCAGTGGAATTATCTCGATTCACTCCTTAAGAGGGGTAGTTTATTCTCGCAGTTTTTAAAAATCCTTGCTGACCGAGCATTTCTGATTCGAATTTTCTCTCCAAATTGCATATTTTAATATCTTATATAGATATATAGATGCCACCAGTGGAATTATCTCGATCCACTCCTTAAGAGGGGTAGCTTATTCTCGCAGTTTTTGAAAATCCTTGCTGACCGAGCATTTCTGATTCGAATTTTCTCTTCAAATTGCATATTTGAATATCTTATATAGATATATATATTGATGCCACCAGTGGAATTATCTCGATTCAATCCTTAAGAGGGGTAGTATATTCTCGCTATTTTTCAAAAATCCTTGCTGACCGAGCATTTCTGGTTCGTATCTTTTCATCAAATTACTTATTTGGATATATCATATAGATTTATAGATGCCACCAGTGGAATTATTTCGATCCACCCCTTCAGAGGGGTAGTTTATTCTTGCTGTTTTTCGAAAATCCTTCCTCACCGAGCATTTCTGGTTCGTATTTTTCCATTTATCTGTAATTTTAATTGGTAATGTAATATAATGTAATGTAAAGTTTTAGTTTGAAATTCCTTCAATATTTGAACAAATTTAAAAATATCGAGATGAGGTGCATTAAAACTTTTAGTTAAATCAGAATGAAAGGATTCACAGCAATTTGTTGTTCAAAATAATTTCTCAATATACGTCAATATATCTTGCGTCATTCGTCAACAGTTGATCAAAATCAAAGGCAAAACAGTCTTCCACTGTTTCTGCATGGCTCTAAAAATGTCAAGTCAAGTGTCCAATGGAAAATACTTTCAACAAGTGAATCATTGTTTTTGTATTCGGACATCAACCCTAAACTTTGGATTTTTCTTATCCAAGCTTGACTCAGATGAAATCTGCATCCTATAATTTTTGTTTCTGGCCACATGAATCTTATGGATGAATGAATAGAGTTTTCAAAATCCGATGCAACTTCAGCAGGTTCGAATTGATACCCTCTAGTTTTACGCATTCTTGGCTTACGATTTCGAAACATTTGTTAGGGTAGGAGGTGTTCCGATGATGAGCAGGGACAGTATGTCATTGAAAATGGTATATTCTCAGATAAAATCGCGGCACTATCTGGAGTTCCTCAGGGGTCAAACCTGGGGCCTATTTTCTTCATTATGTTCATTAACGAATTACCCTCGGAATTACCAGATCTATTCAAGTCATCAGAGTGTTTGCTGATGACTTGAAAATATTCAAGCGCATCCAGACGGTTAGAGACTCTGTGAGGTTGCAAATAGATATAGATAATAGATAGGATAAACAAGTTGTTCTTTAACGTTAAAAAATGCTGCGTTTTGACCATAACTCGTCAAAAGGACCCAATTCTCTTCGAATACAGATTGATTGATGAAGCGCTGACAAGATCCAAAGAAGTTAAAGGTTTATTAGGATTTATAATCAGGCCAGCACAAAACTTCAAACTTTTATATTACAGTTTAATTAGAAGTAAATTAGAATTCGGCTGCTTGGTTTGATTCGGCGATTGTCAAGAAGCGCTAGGTCAATTGGAGAAGATTCAAAATAAATTTTTGCGTTACCTATACTTTAAGAAATATCATATTTACCCCGACTATATCGTGTCACATCCTCACATCTGCGAAACGAGTTTAAAGGTCTATCGGTATAGAATCGCCGAAATTTGTGTCTTCTAACCTTCTCGCATAAAATTATCAATAATAAAATCAACTCTCCAGGAATCCTGTCATCAATACGATTCAATGTTCCTCCTAGAAGAACCCGATCATCTGTAATGTTTAACATTCCACAGGTAGCCACAGCAGCCTCCGCCAGATCTCCTCTTGTATCCATGTTTCGACTGGTAAACGAATATTGAAGCACATTCTAGCTTTATCAATTTAAGGTAGCCCCATTCATCAATTTATTTATCAATCCTTTAAATCTCGAAGCTGATCAATCCTTCATTCAATGATTGTACTCACTGTGCATATAGGTATACTAAAATCTCATTTTTGATACCTATATGTTTAATCACATGTAGGTATAGGCATCATTACTATCGATATAGACTCGGATATATAGATGATTAGGCTTATTTTTACCATCGGCGCAACTGGGTTATCATAAATTCCGGGCCCTCTTATTGAGACCCGGATTAGACCAGGTAGAATAGGTGCAATGAGGTTATCCCCGAAGGCCAAAACTAGATCCTTTGAGACATAAATATTTTGTCAATTATACATGGTGTTTCAGATTGTAATTGGGAAAATTTAAACTTATATACAAGCTCGTATACAGGGGTGTATAAAGGAGATAGTGGACTGTACATGCCGTTTTCCTCGCATTGAAAAAAATAACAAATGCATCCACTTACAATAAATATGCAATATAAATCCTCCCTGCCTGGCACCACAAGCACAATAAGTACCACTTTAAAGCACCCTTTGGAAAACCGCACGAACTTCCTTTCAATAATCCCGAAACCCTTCAACCACAACGAACAACAAAACAAAAATTAATCACGAGAATAGTCAAGTAAGAGGTGATAATTCGATTTGAATGTCTTATTGGCTATGTTTGTGTCACTCCGGAACAAGCGACAATCATCGGTGATCGGTCTTCGCGCCACAGCCAACTCTTCTAGAATAGCAGATAGCACTCGACAGCAGGTGCGGCGATCTTTTCTGTTTCCAGAGCCTGCTACCTGCCAGGGGGAATCCGTGAACTCGCTACCTTGAATGACCGACTAGAAGCGAAACCTGCGCTGGCTCAGTGGATGTTGCCTCGATTCGAGTGAGGCGAACATTCGGAACATTTTGTGCCGGGGAACAGACGATTAATCAGTCATGGCTTGCTTCATTTGCATGTGGAGGAAAGTACGCGGTATAAATGTTGGTTTAAATGCGGTCCCCAACTTAAATTCCAAGACATGTTTTTATCGAGATAACAAGATAAATACAGGGTGTCCCAAAATAACTGGGACACATAGCTACCACGCGTAGAGGAGGCCAAAATAAGTTGATTGGACCCAATTTATTTATGTGCCAAAATGTACCTACCGTTTGTCTGTGAGAAGGGTTCAAAGTTCACATGAAAAACACATTTTTGTACGCTGTTCAGAAATAAGTGAAACGAATTTGCTGAAATTTGGCAATAGTGTATTTCAGAGGATTACTGCTTTCATTTTGGTAAACGAAGAAACTTGAAAGAAATTGTAGAAGGGTTGAAACAACCCTCACCTCTTGACATTTTTTTTCAGAACTTTTTAAGGGGTCATGATACGGGTTCTGAAAATTTGAGCTTGAAGACTAATCAAATACCTTCATTTTATAACTCTTGTAAAAATTCCGTTCACCGCATAGTTTCGAAGAAAAAAATGTTCTCTCAAATAATACAATAATGCTATACGAATGCTATAGTAAAAGTTTAATTAAATTGTGATAAAAAACTTGGTTGGCAGTGGAAACGAAGGCAAGTCGTGATTTTAACAGGGAACAAATTAATCATCATCATTCAAGTTTGTTGTTTTACATTTTAAAATTAATGTTTGGATCGGATTTATCGAAACATTTTTGGTAGGTCACGAAGAGAGAAACTCAAAGTCATTACCACAACTAGTTCATAAAATGAACGACAAAATGGTAGATAACGAGAGAAAAACAGTTCTCTTCGAAACTATGCGGTATAGGAAATTTTTACAGGAGTAATAAAATAAAGGTAATTATTAGTCTTCAAGCTCAAATAATCTCAGAATAAAGGTATCATGACCTCTACAAAAGTTCTGAAAAAATTTTCAGGAGGGGGTGGGGGGTGGTTTTAACCCTTCTACAATTTCTTTTACGTTATTTTGACCTCCTCTACACGTGGTAGGTATACTGGGTGACACAGTTCTGATGCTTTCGAAGACGGATTTCTCTGAAAATTGAGTTATACAGGGTGGGGCATAGGAACCAAGTGTTTTTTTGTTTGGGTATAGTAGGTACTTGATCATTAGAAAAGGGCGGGGCTCGCGGTTTATTACATTCCATTCCTCGATTCGAAAGCATTTCACTTTCTCAGTTGAAACTTTTGCCATCAGAACAACGCATGTTCGTTATTGTTATTTCATAAATACTTCCCAACCAGCAAAGTTATTTTATAATTCGGCCGATCTGTGATAATTGAATTTCATATAGGTATCTTATGAATACTTTCAAAATGCATTTTCATTTCATTGAGTCAGTCATAAAAACAATTCTGTTATTGACATCTAGGGTGTTTTATAAATAAATCTCTGAAATGTTTCCATGGCTGGAATAAAAAATATCTAATAAAATAGTCTTCAAATCATTTCAAAAGAATATTTTATGGTCGTATTATAAAACATCTCTGTTCATGAAATTGAATTATTTCATAGATACTTCAATATATGATTCTGGCGATATTTCTAATTTTCGTATAAATATATTATAAACATATTTTATTGTTACTTCCTGTGTCCTTAAACAATAGTTATATAAGAGTTCCTTCAGAAACAATTCCGATTTTATGAGAAAAAAGTTGTTCTGGTGACCACTTCATAGCTATTTTATAACATTCATTCATACAGCAAAATGAAAAGCACGAAAAATGTTTTATGAAATGATTTTTTTAACCAAAAATGAATCCTTTATTGCCGATTTCGCCGCTAACTAATTTCATATGATAAAACATATTCAATAATCATATATACCCCCCATCAGCTACCATGACCAAGTTATGTATGTTGTGTGATGACAAATGATAATGTACCGTCGGACATATATGTAAATGGAAAAAGATTAGAAACAAAATTTCTTAGGTTATCTTTCATCAATGTTTTGGTTTCGTCATTGTTTCGTCGTACGCAAACGTTGACCAACAAATAATAATGTTTTCATCATAAAAATACCAAATATGATGGTATCTATTGTTGAGTATAAAATTTTATGAGAGTGGCTAAAATTAAGTTTCATTGTAGGCAAAGAGTTGCCTGGTAGCTCGGTCCTGTGGCAATAATGCTACCAGCAAATTTCCGATATTTCATAGAAATTGTATAGTAGCTGAATTATTTTATAATGCTTGTCAATAATGTTTTCCTGATTTATAAGGAGGCGCCGCCATTAAAAAATGACAACATTTGGGATATCGAAAATGACATGAGTTGAAAATATATTGATAAAATCATACCTATTTGAGATGATATAGCAGCTCATAAAATTTTCAAAATTTGTTTCACAATGTCGTTTAAAAGTAATTGAAATATATTATCTCCCAAGAAATAATCGAGTCGGTGAAGCTAATTTTTTAATAATATTTCTTTTCTCAAAAACATTCACAAATTACGGGGCATGAAAAATATGTTAATATAATATTATAGGTATACCATGTATTTCACAATGAAATTTCATTCGCATGAAATGACTCCCTTGTAAAATATATCAAAGTTACGACATTTCTATAGTTTTCTTCTTTGTGTAGCTGTTTCTTATCATATGAATTCAAAATTGTTTCTTTCGCAACTAGCTGTTCAGAATATACTAAATATCATTTTATTTTTATCTGAGTGTAACTAATCTTCTAACTATTTTATAATGTCAGCGCAGAGATTTTGTTAGAATCGCAAAAATTTTTTGAAATTGTTTTGTAATGATCGTGATCCAACTTTGATAGTTTATATCTTCCGTTGGCGAAAATCTATCATGTTGCAGTTCTCGTTGGTCTGGCATACTATTTAGACTTATTCTATCTCAAACTATTGTATCATTATTCGTTGCTGAGATATGGCCGACTCTCGTTCTTAGTTGTTTACCCTGTACAGGGTGGGCATAGGAATCAAGTGTGAAATAACCTCGGAAATAACAATAACGAACACGCGTTGCTCTATAGCGTACCGAAACCAAAAACACTTGGTTTTTAAGCTCCACCCTGTATAAGCAACCATTTCGGATTTGATCACATAACAATTCAATATGGCGGATTTCCAGTTTTCTCTGGAAATACCAGCAACTTTGTGTTTTCAAATGGAAGACCCTGTATATTTTACATATTAAAAGGCCGATAGTGATTTTGTAATTCGATGATATTTTTGTTTAGAATCAAGCTCTATTTGACGAATTCCAATGTACGAATAATAGAACTACCTACGATACATTTATAAGCTACCAGAATGAAGCCATAGCTATACCCTCTCTACATTCCTATTCCGAGGTGGATTCATATGGACGATCCAATTTATGAATTCAGCCTGCTGAAATTAATTTAACCCCAAGATTAAGAAGTTGAATCTTGCGTTTTCAATTGCAGTTCAGAAGATGAGTAGATAATCGGAAATAAAACAACTTTTTCATCCAACTTTCTTGTAATTTCGAGTTGTAACCTTATTTTTCAATGTGTCAAATTTGACAGGTATAGCAGCTATGTGGTCTTATGCATGACTTAATTTAGACTGAATTTAATTCAACCCTAAGCGTAAGGAGTTGAATCTTGTTCGGAAGATAATGGGTAGAAAATCGGTAAGTAGTCGAACAAATTTTCAACCAACTTTTTTGAAATTTTGAATTATAAATAACCTTACTTTTTCATGTGTAGAATTTGACAGGTAAAGTAGCTGAAAAATGAAAGACTAAGAAATGAAATAAAAAGTGCTTTTGTGTCTTTAATATAGGCTGGTACATTATTACGGTAAAAAAAAACTTAAGCTAACAAAGTAAAACAGTATTTTTTTTTTCAATAGAGATGCTGGTGTCGTCAATCTGAGGGCGAAATATTTTGGGCAGCCGCCACCAGCGTGTCGTGGATCTCTTTGGTATAGGAAACTTGGGCGTTGGCGGTGGCCAAAAATTGGGGGTAAGTCAGCGTGTTGTCGTTGAGGCTGAGGCTTTCGCTCCTAGTAGGGGCCACAGCTAACGGTAAATAGCGGTTGCTGCTCTCCTGCTGTGACAAGCATTTGAGGGACGTTTTCTGGAAAAATCACACCCTTTCAGGTTAGGCAGAAGCGAAACAAATAGATCGCGTGCACGATGACCGACCCTGGAGGTAAAACATTGAAATAACCTCACTTTTCTGCAGCGTTGTTCTTGTCATTACTTTTGTAATAGATCTTAACTATTCCACGGAGGTTGTTACGCTATTACGATTTGTCATGAATCTATTACTATCTGCTGTTAGCTACAAAATATGATGTTTGATCTATTTCTGTGTTCAGCAGGACCGTCTTTCACCTATTAGAGGCCCTGGGCACATTAGAGAATAATGGGGCCCCTATGACTATGATAAAGTACTATAGGTATTTTGTTAGGATAGACGAATAACGAAGAAATGCAAAGTTTTAGCATTATTTTCATTTCTTTACAGTTACAGATTATGATGAATAGGTTATATATCATGTAATCCACACTATAAAGTAAGCAGCATCCACTATTAGCGTTTTCGGAAACTTACTCTGGGTTGATAACTCGATCCAGATAGGTCACGTGACAAAAAACTCGGATCATCTACTCGTGTTCAACGTTTACGAACGTGTCAGGTTAGGAACACTGAATATTATATTTTTCCTGTGGTTTCATGAATTCGACAGACGAAAATGGTCACATTATATTCAATTAATAATTTGATCTGATTACAAATATTTATATTCACCTGTGGATTAGTGTACTTGTCTCATATGTGTTGTTGCACATTACCACAAACTTCACCCAACCTACTATTCTTTGCCCAAATTCTCTTCTCAATGAATTACTTTATTCAAATTATGAAGATTGAAAAGAACATGTATATCACCGGTCGTGACTTTTCCCAACATGCAAATTATTTTATTATTATTGTTATCGTCGAATGTGAACTCCCGCGTTTTTTTATTGAATTCAATTCCGTAATGCGCATGCGGTGTCCTTTGCAACTCTGGCGACCCTGCTTTTGAGTAGGGTCACGAAAAATCAACCCGAGTCAGTGATCGAGTTAGCATCATTCAAGTTTCCGAACAGAGGTAGGTAACTCGGTTTGGGTAACCGAACGTTCAGGTTAGGGATCCGAACAACCCGAGTAAGTTTCCGAAAACGCCTTATAAGTCCTTATACTCCTTATATAAGTATCGATGCTGATGGAAGAGGTACGACTCTCTTCTAGATTTGAGTTGAACAAAATCGTTAATAACATCTTCAGAATCTATGTTTTCGAGCATATCACATTCTATCGTATCGACTAACGACAAACTATTTAATCTCTCTTGAAGCATTGTACTTCTTAATTCACTTTTTATTCGTTTTACTTTGGAGGAGGAGCGTTCCCCACTGCAGTTATAGTTACCATCATGCCTAAGAAAGATTCTCAGTGCGATTATTGCGAAAGACAATTGAAATGAAAAATTATATTAAAATTTATTAAACATGCTGCATTCGGTAAGCCTGATTTTCAGGCGGGAGTTGAGTACCTATGATGACTAGGGGGCCCCAATTTTCGCGGGGCCCTGGGCACGTGCCCAGTGGGGGAGAGGGGCCTGGTGTTCAGAAAATGATTATGTTCTGATCTATGAACTATGAATCTATGTCATGGTTCATGTTGTATATTCATGTCATAAGTTCTGTGTGATTTTTGCCTCATTCCTGTCATAAATGTTCAATCCGTGGGATAGAGGTTGTCAAGAATTTGGTCAAGAATGACATTTAGAATATCAAATGTCAGACCTTTCCAATCTATTACCTTTTGGTTCAAATCTATAACTTTTTTCCAAGAAAATCTGGTACAAAAAATAGACCCAGGAACAACAGTGCTTTCCTGTACAATGAACACAACCTCATAGAAATCGTGTTTTTTGAGCTATTGGCTATTTATCATTAATTTAAGCATGCAATCTACATTGTGCTGTTGTACAATACACAAAAAATGCAGCGAGAGACGAAGGAATATGATTTTTCAGGTAAAAAGTGATCTCCTGTTTTCATGATGAGAAATTTTGCATTGCTCATTAGAATTCCTTCCGGAAGCTAATTCTGCTAATATAGTGAAAATGTCTACAACACGCACGATCATATTTCGTCAGCATGTCAGACCATTCCTCCCGTTTGATTGCATGAATCCAATCTTCTTCTTCTTCTTCTTCAAGAAACTTCACCAGTATTTCTATTAGCTTCTATTGCAGAAGGAATTTCAATGAGAAATGACAAAATTTTAAAATGAAAACTACATGTGAATGACTATAGTACTTTCATTAGATCACAAGTACTTTCATCAGATCACAATGTATGTATGTACCTACCTACCTAAAATCATATTCCGTCGTCTCTCGCTGTATTTTTTGTGCATTGTACAACACACATGTGATGGCATGCTTGAATTGATGAATAGCCGAAAAACACGATTCGTATGCCAAAATAATTGTGAAAAACTATTTCGATTCTTCATAAACAAATAGGAAAAGTGAGGTTGTGTTTCCATGTTCTACCTCCAGGGTCGGTCTCCTCACTCCTGACAGATCTTGCACAAAACCCATTGAAAGTAGTTCTTTGGAGCTCGGTTGGTAGATGGGTAGGAAAGCAATACACACATAACTTTTTCATCGACATTTTCAGTTATTACTTAACTTTTTTATCCTGCTTTTTTGTATCTGTCAAATTTGACAGATATGCATAGCAGCTGATTGAAAGAGATGAATTGCCAGCGTAATTTTGCATGTAATTTTATTTGAATAATATGAATTCATTAGATTCATACGAAATTTCAGAAAATGATCATAAACCATCCAAAACCCTAGTAGCGACCTAGTAAATACCTTTATAATTTTGGTGAGGACTAACATTCTCTAGAACATGAGAAAGATCTCGGAAATAGATAGTTATTCATTGGCTATGTTAAGGTCATTAAAAGGTACAAAAGATTAAAAATTTAAAAATTTTCGAAAATTCACACATACATACAGGGTGTCCGGAAATTATGCGCATAAAATCAAGGGGGCGATTCTGCATGAGGAATCATGAAATTCATATTATAATTACGTGGGTCCGGAAATGCATAGTTTTCAAGATACAGTGTGTTAAACTTTTAAAGAAAATCTGTTTTTATACGAGGTTTTTCATGAATATCTCAAATATCCTTACTTGACCTTAACATAGCCAATGAATAACTAATAGATAGTTATTCATTGGCTATGTTAAGGTCATTAAAGGGTACAAAAGATTAAAAATTTAAAAATTTTCGAAAATTCACACATACATACAGGGTGTCCGGAAATTATGCGCATAAAATCAAGGGGGTGATTCTGCATGAGGAATCATGAAATTCATATTATATTTACGTGGGTCCGGAAATGCATAGTTTTCAAGATACAGTGTGTTAAACTTTTAATGAAAATCTGTTTTTATACGAGGTTTTTCATGAATATCTCAAATATCCTTACTTGAGTTGGAATTGCGAAATCCAGTGGCGTCCCGGCGGCACCCTACCGAATATTAGTGTCAATTAAATGTGCGCCACTAATTTTTTCGAATTCTATATCTTCATTTCCAATTGACCAACTGAAAATATAACATTTTGGTCTCCTGAATTGTTTTGATATTTTGCTTCATTTCCTTGGAAATAAATAAATACCAATTTATTGTATAAATTTGTGCAAAACAGTCCTTCATGAACAGGGGTGATAATAATAAATGTGTGATCCATATCCATAGACATAGAATAAGAATGAAGATTCATTTTCTTCAAATATTTTATAATACATGTTTGACACACTTCGTATTATTGAAAACTATGCCTTCCTGCAGTGACGGCTCGTGCCCTCAGAACCTGGGTCGGCCAGGGTATAGATATTGCTCTAAAATGCGAACGTAAGTGGGTCAGCGGCTTGAGTGAAGTTCGATGGCAAATAAGCATGTACAGGGTGATTCACCATAATTGTCCTTTCTCCCTGTAGCTCACTTATTTTTGACCCAATTTAAAAATTTGAAGGATGATCTAAAATGATTTCTCAGAATTTTTTTCCCGTTGCATCAGGAAATACAGGGTGCTCGGAACAAATGATCTACAGGGTACTACTCGATTTTTCCAAATCGAACACCCTGTATTTCATTGTATTTTTAGATTCTTCCTGAAGAGCTGATTGAACTGTCTATTGAGATTTGATTGGAACATTTACAGGGTGGTTCAAGATTCAGAATTCTGATCACCCTGTATCTGTTCCAATTATTAAATGTCAGTAGATTGTAAATCAAAAGTTGAGATATGGACATGAAAGCCGTTTTGACCGATGATGAATAGTTTCGTCTCAAAAAAATCCTAAAGTTGAAAAATCTCGATTTTGAACACCCTATATCTCTGTAATCATTCCCGATAGACCCCAAGTGTGATACATTGAGCAAATCAGCTTTTCAGGGAGAATCTAAAAATACATATAATCTTCTAAAGTTCAAGAAATTCCAATACCTACCTCTTGTCCCTATCCTCCCTAGGAACGCACGATGTTCTTTGAACATTATAGGGATTCCCTTTCGCGCGCTCCAAGCGATAAAAAAAAAAGGGTGTTCCTTATAAAAAAATCAAATGGCACCCTGTAGATCGTTTGTTCTGAGCACCCTGTATTTTCTGAAGTAGCGGAAAAAAACTCAATCAAAAATCATTCAAGATGATATTTCAAATTTTGAAATCGGTTTAAAAATAATTGAGCTAGAGGGGGGTACATTTATGGTGAATCACCCTGTACACATAACCAAAAAATTAAATTGTCCAGCAAGAACCACGAGGTTAGAGCATTCTCGCCAGGGGAAATGGGGAAAGAAAAAGGAGGTGGATAACGGTTAGTTGGTATGAAAAAATAATAACAAGAAAGTCGAAAAAATAAAATGAAAGAAAATAAAAATAAAATAACTCGTGAACAAAAAATATTTATATTCTGTTGAAAACGTAATGTAAACTCAAAAAAATCAACATAACCGACAACCACTCACCTAACTCGAGAAGCACAACAATGACTAATCGGTCTACGCCGTTCCTGTAACAAGCCACCCCACTGACCCCACTCCTTCGTAGTCGGCTGGCCGAGCCCGCGTGCAGGGTGCAGCCGTAGGTATAATGTTTCCCGCGATGCGATGGATGCATAAATATTATTTAGGTAGTTTATAACCGCTACATGCGTCTTTGAAAATAAATGATATTCTGGAAGTTATACATTTATTACATTTTCGTCACCAGAGCTTTTTTACGATGTTTCAATACCTACTCAGCTCTTGGACTGCTGACATTTTTCTTGCCATATTACCAGGGGCGGCGAGTGCATGGGGGCATCGGGGCCAATGCACCCATGTAGGCAGTGGGTATGGGTGCAATGCACCCATTGGCCGAAACAGACGTATAAAAAAACAAATTATAGATACGGGCGAAATGAGCACTTGTAAATATTGCACATTGTTGCTGGACAAGTATAGGTAAACAACCATGCGAACCGTATATTCGATTCATGTGCATCCAGGGTTTGACACTGTGCACTGTGCAGATATTCCGATTTAAATTTCAGACATTATGACATCACAGGTTACAAGTGCCAGTTTGGAAAAAAATAGAAGTGGCTAATGAATCCATTGATAATACAGTCAGTAGGAATACCTTTGCAATAAATTAACTGGGGTTACTTGCTAATTTTTTCGAATCCCGAAGTTTCTCTATCCCATTTTTTGAGATATGAGAACTATTAAATCTTATTTTATTTTTGTAGAGATTGAATTTTCTAATATCGTTTTAAATTTTGGGTTATGTTCACTTTTTTCAATAGTGAAAAAAAAATTCTTCTATTTCTCATCCTTGTTCATATTAATATATCAACCATAAACTCGAAACCCGATTAGTCACAAAATATTATATATTGGTAGAGGTGTTTCACACTTGATGCAAAATAAATAATGCTTTGATCTATCTTGAAATTTGATGGCATTTGACCTTGAACCATGAAAAATTTTCGCCTGCGGCGCATAATTTTGTCTTACCCTGACCCCACAATTTTGGCACCCATTGGACAAAACAAAACTCGCCGCCCCTGCATATTACCTACATAGGCAGAGGCACAGTAGGTTACATTACAGCAATATTCAAATTGAATTATAACTTATTGACGCTCAGAAGCACTGAAGGAAAATTCTGATACCAATATTAGATGGATATGTTGAATTATGAATTACTGAAAAATTGCAAATTCAAAAATCACCAGTCATTTTTACTGCAACTACTGCAAGCGTAAACAAAAACATGGAAATTATTTTTCTTTTCAGTTTGTACATTTCAAATTCCAACATCAACTTACAAATAAGTATAGGAATTAAAATTATAAATACCTACAATGTAAAATGAAAATAGAATGTCAATCATGCGAATCCGTATATTAATGGTTCGATACGGTGCACAGCGAGCGCACTGCAAACAACTGATACTGATAAGTACGATCGATACGTTGGACGGCCAGCAGAGCTTGGCCGCACCCAAGGTATGACGCGTATAAGCGAAAATTTAAACTTGAAGCGGGGAATCTGTAGGCGATGCCTGTGGCGATGCGTCGAGACAAGAAATCACCGATCGGCCGGCCGACTGCATCAGTGTAATGAGCTACGCGAGCGGTTCAACTGAAAGCGGCGTTTTGCCGATGGGATTACCAGATGTCGTAGGTCCTGAATTAGTTCGTGATTTTCGGTGTATATGCGGATGAATGAAATTCAAATAATAGTGGCATAACAGTAGGATAATGAGCGATGAATTATGAAAACAGTTTCGGAAAATAATTTGATTCATCAAATAGTTCAGTAATTTTCCCCAAATTATTTGGTACGGCCCGGCCGACCCTGCCGTCCCTGACGAGCCGTCACTGCCTTCCTGGACGGAGAATACATAGTTCTCAGTATACAGAGTGTAGACTGTGTCAAACATGTATCATGAAATAATTGAAAAAAATTAATCTTTATTCTCATTCTATATCTATGCACATGGATCATGCATTTATTTCCACCCTAGTTTTCCAAGGAATTTCTTGGCACAAGTTTATGCAATAAATTGATATTTATTTTTTTCCATGAAAATGAAACAAAATATCAAAACAAAAGGTTGTATTTTCATGTGGCCAATAGGTTATGAAGATACAGAATATAAAAAAATCAGTGGCGCACATTTTTTTGACAATATTATTCGGTAGGTTACCCACCAGGACGCCACTGGATATCATAATTCCTATTGAATTATAGCTATATTAGCCCCTGCATGACAAAAAAATATAATTGCCAAATTTCAAGAAAATCGGTGGAAGGACATTTGAGATATTTATAAAAACCTGATTTATAAAATGAATTTCTTATATCATGTAGAATCACCCCATTGATTTTTTGTGCATGATTTCCGGACACCCTGTATAGACATAAAGAAATAAACAATAATCATCATTATTATATCAATGTATAAGTTCTGTAGAGCATAATCAGGAGTGAGGTCTATGTGTAGTCCTGCATTCTGAGGCCTATTTCTTCCAAAAATTCCATAAAATATAATGTGGTCTCCCTATAGGAACAAATAACTCAAACAATGATAATAATTTAATAACATACCAAATGTAGTTCAATTTGATCACATATGGAATAGAACTCTTCCAGGTTCTTATCAAACCTTGGTATTTGTATGTCAATGCCCTTCCTGTGAAATAAAAATGAAATAATAAATGAAAACATTTGCTGAATAATGATACTTTATCTATAACAACTTTGTATACTTACTGTGAACCACCATCAACTTGACTATTTTGGTTTAAAGTCTGGGCAGCAGTTTTAATAGTATTCTGTAACAACAATAAATGTTTTTATCTTTATATAGCTCATAGGTACTCAATGTCTTTAATATATAATACTTCTTACTGATAGAGATTCTCTTAAAGGTCCAACTAATGATTTGATTTTAGAAATGTTATCAAAAGGCTGTTGGGGCTGCTGTTGTTGGGCTTGTTGCTGCACAACTTGCTGCTGAGGATTCTGTTGTTGCTGTTGTTGTTGATGCTGCTGCTGCTGTTGTTGTTGCAACAAAATGTTCATCATTTTGTTGGCAAAATGGAAAATTATTTCCAAACAATGATGGCTAACTAGTGGTAATTATTGTTTATTTTATTCTTTTCTCATTTATTTGGTTTATTTTCCAAAATCCAAAATTTTTGTTTTGAACATTGACATTACTGGTGGAATTGGCACCGCAAGGAGTCAGAAAACCAATAAAGACAACAGAAGAAGAAGAAGAACATTGACATTACTGACAGCGACAGGACAGGATTATGTTTGACATTGTATGAATAACAGTGTTGCCAGTGACCAAGATTGATAAACTAAACAGCCGTTCGTGACATTTTCGTACCTTCTTGCTGGCCTGATCCTTCCAACTTGAGCTCAAATTCTCAACATTGATGGAAATAAGTAGAAGGTGCACTTACTCGGCCATTTTTACGCATTGAAAACTGTAGAAAAATCACTCGACCACATACTATGATTTCCCTACGTCAGAAAAATCAGGTTAGGTTAGGTTGAGGCAACGTTCAGTTGGAGGTGGGCACAGCATCCCATATACGTATTAATAAACAATACGGATCATAACGGGTGCCAGGATGAAGCCAAAAATATGAAACAAATGAATATCCATAAGGATTTGGTGGCATGATACGCATGCGCCATGCGTTATAGTAATCAAAGACATGCGTTTCGGTCGACAATGACGTTTACTAGCCTTTCAATCAAAGCAGTATGTGTCTGATCGTTTCAAAACTTTTCCTTATGGATAGTCATTTGTCTTCAAAAATCGGCTTCATGTTTCGCTATGGAAACAGATAGAGATTATCCGTATTGATTATTAATACGTATATGCAGCAATGCAGCATCCCAACGTCATCTAATTACCTTGGCGACCGCGAATTTAGTGACTTGACCACGAATGAAATTGCCGTTTTAAGTCTTCTGCGCTAAGACCAAAATTAAGATGCCACCAGCCGATTCGATATGGATACAAAATTTTAGTGGAAAGACAAAACTAGTTCTTAGAGGATTGATAAACTGTGCTTTTGATCTCCAATCCATTCATCTGATGGAAATCAGTCCCAAAACTCCGAAAACGCATAGGCACAGAATACAGTTCATTGGAAAACTTTTCCTGTGCTTATTATAAGTGGCAACAGTGGAAGAAGACAAATGTCACGGTGACTGTGACATCACGTGTGCCATCATATGATCGACAATCTGACAGATTTCACGAGTGTTGTTTCTTGTGTGCTCTTCAACAGATCCTAGGTGTGTCCTCCAGTTTTTTGGTGAAATTATCTATTGTCGCAAATTCTTGGAAGCAAGAAATTCACCATGTCTCTCAGCGATGCAGATGTTCAAAAGCAAGTACGTGAATCTCAATTTTTTTCCATATTCCTGCCATTTCAGTATCTTTCATTTTTTCCTAAAGGTTTCAATTTATTTCTGATATACTTTTAACATCTTCAAGAAATCTAATTTTTCTCTCATTAGATCAAACACATGATGGCTTTCATTGAACAAGAAGCCAATGAGAAAGCAGAAGAAATCGATGCCAAGGCAGAGGAGGAATTCAACATTGAAAAAGGGCGTTTGGTCCAGCAACAGAGACTCAAGATCATGGAGTACTACGAGAAAAAGGAGAAGCAAGTCGAACTTCAAAAGAAAATGTAAGTCTGGTCACAAATCATGTGACATGATTGGGTTAGGTTAGACCCAACAAGTAATTTGTCCTTGCATATCATTCAATTGAGCTGTAATTGAGTGCCAGTTGATAAAAATGCTACTTTGAATTCAGTTAGTTATGAAGTGCAGATCACCCTTGTGTTTTTGTTTTTCAGTCAGTCCTCTAATATGTTGAATCAGGCTCGTTTGAAGGTGCTGAAAGTGAGAGAGGACCATGTCAGAGCAGTCCTGGAGGATGCTCGTAAAAGTCTTGGTGAAGTAACCAAAGACCAAGGAAAATACTCCCAAATTTTGGAGAGCCTAATCCTACAAGGACTGTTCCAGGTAAGCCAATTCAAGTTTGTCATCAAATGAATCATATTTTATACCAACAAAAATGTATTGAAAAGTGAGAACATTGAATGAAATATAATATCTATCTCTCACTGTAAAAAATATCATTATTAATTATTGATGTATGCTTGAATAGGTTTGAGTATAACATAAAAATTATGTACTAATCTTTATAGACCAAATACACAGAAATTCTTGAGAACCTAATCCTGCAAGGGTTGTTCCAGGTAAGAATTTGAATACAATTATTCCATACATTGGTTGAGGGCTTTTACTAATACTAATATGCTTATAAAAATTGAAAGTGAAATTATAATACCCATTTTGTTAATTTGACAGATATTGTTTTCAAAATATTCAAGAAACGGTTTCTTTTATAAATAGAACAACTTTGGAACATTTATTTTTCTGGTCCAAATAGAGCACATGAAACTTGAATACTGAAATATCAATACTTTTACAAACATCTCAACTTTTACCAATATTTCAAACCAATGTCCCATTGTCATCCTCAAAATATTTGATGTTTTCTTGAATACAATTAGGAAACAATGATTCAACAATCAACATTGGAAAAATCATTTTATTGACAGTTTGAAACTTCTAGTAAGTGAAAAAACTAATCAAAAATGATGATATTTTCATATTTCCTGGATTCCTGGCCAAACTGCCGAAAATTGCATAGAAAAAAAGTTTGGGAGAAGATTTGTCTTTAGCACCACCTATTTTCCAGGCATCTGATCAAAATTTTGGAAAACCTAACATTTCCAAATCGGGCATGAAAATTATTATACATGTACAAAATTTCGTTATCTCATCACAGAGGTTTCCGGAAATAGGAAATATTCACAAAAAACATCTCGGACCATCTTTCAGATGGCTATAACTCCCCAGGGGACCATTTCTGGGCTCATGTTTATAATATATGAACTTTTTTCACTATTTTTGTTCCTAGAATCTGCGGTTGAAATTTTTCTATGTAATTTCGGGATACCCTGTATACTTGCAAGATGCTTCAGTACCAATAAAAATATCCTAGCATTCCTAATAATGATAGAGATTTTATTCAATCCCAAATTATTTTGTGGCACGGGCAACAGTGTAATGGCTTTGTCCCCAAAAATACAAAAAAAGAAGAAGACAAACTATACTGTCAATTTGCCAACCTAACTTCCTGACGTAAATATCGACAGTCACCTCCATACTTTATGCTGGGTATATACATTCAACTAAACTAAGAATTAAACTAACAACTCGCGATAGAAAATAACACGTCGCCCTATCTGACGGCAACAATTTGAACACTTCTGAGCGGTTTGTTTTGAAGGATTGACCAATAATCAGAAACGAAAAACAAATGTGAACCAATAGAAACAAAGTAAACAGACCGCTTTAAGAGCTTTCAAAAACTTATTTTCTATCGCGAATGAACTTAATAAGTGGAATACAACGAAACAACTATGAGGGTTTATACATTTATATCTTGTCATTTAAATTAAGAATTACAAAGACCAACTTTCAACTTAACAACTAAGAATTAGGAAATTCTGGAGACAAAACATGAAGATTGGATTTGTGGTAAAACTGCATTTATCATGCGATAAGTTTTCTTTCGAAAACATTTTTTGGTACCTACCTACGTATTTTTGTCTGAAATACACGAATTTGATAATGAAAATGTGAACAAACCACTATTTTTCCAGATATTTCAAGAAAAAGTTCGAAATTTCGTCTTCTTTTTCCCTTTGTGTTGGATGCATTTACAGCTACTTGCTCTTCTCATTTTGTTATTGGGCACTTCACATACTCATGATGTACTTCAATGACATATTTTCACATAGAAAATTCAACTGGAAATATGATTTTCATAGCGAGTTTTTCATATTTAGTGAACAAGCATTCCAGATGACGGCCATTTAGTCAATAGAAAATCATATTTCTAGTTGACTCATATAATAGGAAAAAAATGTGCCGTACATTGTGATATAAATATACGGGGTGTTCTTTAAAGACATGCTAATATTTAAGGGATGTCTTGAAAGTCTTAACTTTTGAGATACAGGGCGATAAATTTTTGAATAAAAATCAGTTTTTTAATAATAACTGAGATAATATTGTAGACATCTTTACCAAATTTTGTACATGTCTTCTATGCATCAAGGTGCATTTTCTGATGTACACAAATTTTCATTTTGCCTGCCAGTGGCGCCCTTTGGGGGATATTATTGTTTATATTTTACTCAAAAGTGATCAACGATGGAAAATTTCCAAATTTCATACAATCCTATGAAAGGCAATTCAATTATGTACAAAAAAGATCGATAGAACGCTCTGTTTTCGAGAAAAAACGGAAAAACGAGACCAGACTTCAAATTTTGATGTAAATAATTATCTATGCATATTTTCAACTTTGATACCCTGTATCTCAAAAGTTAGGACGTTTGCGACATACGTTCATATGAAGTTTTATTCTTGAAATAGGTCCAAAAGCCGTCCCCTTGAATATTAGCATGTCATTAAGGAACACCCTGTATAAATTGTTCAATGATAGAAAAAGAAGGGCAAATTGTTCTAAATGCGATCCAGAGGACAGGCAGAAAAGAGGATGAATTTTGTAACATTACATTATAGTGAAATATCTTAATGAATAAAGGTTTGTTCCAGTGCCGGACTGGCCCATCTCAGCTGAGTGAGATTTTGAAAAATTGGGGCCCCAAATGAGTCGTGCTCGTTCTCTCGGATGTAGTCGAAGAGCCGACTGCAAATTTCGACCGTCATCTGATAACGAACTGACATATGTCCCATAGGCATGTAAAAACGTATGTTTTGCACTGGTCCATCGGATATAATCTTTCGTCAGGGGCGAAATATTCACGGCAATATTGCCGCTCTGCCACTAACTTAGATCATTTTGAATCATTATCACGTGACTGAAGTATGTCCGGAATAACGGTAGCAAATAATTCGCTTTGTAGTGGATTTGACTTAGATTAAGAGGTGGCACACATCAAGGTGTTGCGATCTACCATTCAATTGGTATCGGATGGCATAATTCTGATCTCGTTATCAATTCGAAAAGAAACAAAAGTAAATGAAGGTAAAGATCACAAATATAATAATTACCCAAATCCGCCGACGTTGCAACCTCACTGTTGCTACTGTTGCCAGAGATCCTCAAGGATTTGTAAGTACAGTCGTCTTCAAAGGACATGTCGCACATGGACGGTGTCAGTTCTGTTGATTATTGCTGCAATAAGACCGCTCATACCGTCCAACCGCGACATGTTCACTGAAGGCGAGTGTACATACATGTTTTTTCATGTTTCTGGCAATTATACTGGTGCCAATATTATTTTTTTCAACTAACTTATTCGAAAAAGTATTGTTGTCTCACCACCTCACCGGGCCAGTCCGGCACTGGTTTGTTCACATTTTCATTATCAAATTCGTGTGTTTCAGACTAAAATACGTAAGTACGAAAAAAAAAGATAATTGTAGTTTTACCTTCACCGTTCTGGTCCCTTTTACGTCTTGCCTAGAGTTCCTAAATGTACTTGACACTGCTATTTTGACGTCTTTTGTATATTAGAGTACGGACACTAGACAAGCATTGACAATCATACATAACCACACACGATTTTGAAGCAAATCATATGTTTTGCCAGGCAAGGACAAAAATATGGCTTTCACTTAGATAAAGGATCCTCGCATCTTCCTTCCTCCACAAGTCCTGGGAAGAGTACATCCATATATCTTTCTCTGTCTTTGATTTTCGTATGAGAGTGCATAGCGTCTCCTCGAGTGGGTAAAAGGGTACGATAAATTGATTAGAAAATTATTTCTTCTCGAAATATTGAATGCTAAGGCTGAAGGACCTCAATGGAGGTCGATATCAAGTTGGTATGTACATATATATACGCAACGATGGTAATTCGTATTGAAATTTCAATGAATTATTGTAACCAGATGAACGACACGTAAATTTGATCACCAACGCTTTTTCCAAACTTTTTGCATCCCATCTGTTACCATTGAATTTTGAATTTTCAGATGAATCATGCTCATATGATGCAACATTTTTACTAATATTATTCAATTTGCTATTCAAATCTTCCATTCGGTTTTTCAAGTGCAAAAGTTTTTTATAGTATTGTTCATCGATACTATGAATTTTGTTCAAATTTGCCTGAATATTTGCTTGTTCATTTTTTTTGTATTTCTAAGGGTTCAAGTTTCGTTTAGCTGAAATCAGTTATGGAAAAACTGTTGCCATGGCGACGATCGTCATGGTAACGGGTAAACAAAAATCCAATTCCCGTGGTGAGGAAATGCGTGGTTGCCAAGTTGTATCGGGTTTGGTTTGGCTGAAATCAGTTATGGAAAAACTGTTGCCATGGCAACGATCGTCATGGTGAGTAGTAAACAAAAACCCGACTCTCGTGGTGAGGAAATGCGTGGTTGCCAAGTTGTATCAACTTTAGTTTCACAAAAGTTCTTGCTAGTATTCAAACAATAACTTGATTCGAATGAATACCCTTCTTATCAATTTCTTGAAGACTGTTCGTCGTTGATTAATGCCCAAATTACTACTTCTCTGACAATCATATATGGAAATAACGTCAGGAAAAATAGGCTCTGTTATTGAACAGAGCTAGACAAAATAGCGAGCGACAAAATAGTGCGGAACAAATAGAGCATAAGGAAGAATACTACTTTTTCTAAACAATCTAGCCTAACTCGGCTTAAATGAACCTTCTTAGAAAAAATATATTTTTCAACATCGATCAGATTTGGTAGCAAGGCATCGTTCGTGTGTCTTTGGAGACTGCATAAAAAAGGACACTACTTTTTCCAAACAATCTAACCTGACTCGACTTGAATCAACCTTCTTCTTGAAAAACTATTATTTTCCAACATCGTTTAGACTTGGTAGCAAGGCATCGTTCGTAAATGTTTGAAGACTGTTGCTGAATCAAAATGTGCGCGTGAAAAAAGGTATAAGTGAATCGAAATGAAGGCAAATGGAAATGTGGGTGGGCCTAACGAGATGTTTCCATCTGTATTAGACAATCAGTACCAGTAGTCTCTCTTCCGCGGTATCTTGTAATGAATATTCCATTTTTCCATAACTGATTTCAGCTATAATAAACCCGATACAATTTGGCAACCACGAATTTTCTCACCACGGGAATCGGGTTTTTGTTTACTCGTTATCATGACGATCGTTGCCATGGCAACAGTTTTTCCACAATTGATTTCATCTATACTTAACCCGATACAACTTGGCAACCACGCATTTCCTCACCACAGGAATATGATTTTTGTTTACTCGTTACCATGACGATCGTCGCCATGGCAACAGTTTTTCCATAATTGATTTCAGCTAAACGAAACTTGAGCCTTTCTAAGATATTTGCTGATTTTGTTTCTGAATCTGAAATAATTTTTAGGTAATAGTTCTTAATTTTGCTAACTCTGACTTTTGTATGTGAATCTTTTTGCTTCAATTTATTCTCTAACTCTATTTTTTTCTTCTATTTGTTTCCTGAATTCCTCACTGTCTTCCACTCGTAAACCTTGGATTTTTGAATATTCCTGCTCTAAAAATTCGATTCTCAAGTCTTTTATTTTCAAAATATGCTCGAAATGAATTTCATCATCTGCAAGTTTTTCGTTTCTTGTTGGTTCTAGATTGGAATAAGAATCTTTTCGATATGTACTAGCTCAGTTTATAAATTGTGGGTTCGGCTCTTTCTCTCAATACGATCCTATTCTTCAACATCAAATATCCCGTTCTGAAGTGTACCTGATAAAAATGCGTTGTAAAATGTTCAATCCTCGCAAATTTTGTGGCCTGAACTATATTCCGTGCCGGCCGCATCATATTCTGTTTCCATTTTTGTAGAATTACGTTATCCGATGGAAATTCGAATAGAGTGAATTTCCGAGTTCTCACAGTTGGAAACTGCACAAACTTGCATCCTTCTCCTAATTCTCTCAATTTGTCAAACCTTTGAAATTAGTCAGTTCCTGTTATGTCCGATTGTCAGTGCTTGTCATAGTGTCCGTACTCTAAATATACAAAAAACGTCAAATCAGCAGTGTCAAGTACATTTAGAAACTCTAGTCTTGCCTACTAACCGATAGGATCGCAGGCCCCTAACTCGGTATCCCTGACCACACTCCCCCCCTTGTTGCAGCTGTTCGAGAAGGAGGTGACGGTCCGCGTGAGACCGCAAGATAGGGACTTGGTTAGGTCCATCCTGCCCAACGTCGCTGCCAAATACAAGGACGCCACCGGCAAAGACATCCTACTCAAGGTTTGTTCGTTTGGAAGTTCTCATGATTATTCGCGATAGAAAATAACACGTCGCTCCGCCTGACGGCAGCAACTTGAACACTTGTGAGCTGTTTGTTTTGATGATATGACCAATAATCAGGAACAAAAAACGAATGTGAACCAATGAAAACAAAGTAAACATGCCGCTTTGACAGCTTTTGAGAACTCCGATAGGTGGCGTACGCTTATTTTCTATCGTGAATAATACTCTGCTAGATCCACCCTTCTACACATGTTTCCGAGTGGATTATTTTTTTTTATTTCTTAAATAGAATTACCACTCAAAGGCCTTTCAATTTTTTCGGTCGATTTTTTGGTGCTAAAATCATCAATAATCCCACGGTAATTTTCAAACGGATAGAAATTTACCGCGAGTCAAAACAGACTTTTTTTTTATTGACTCGGCCTTTATTACTTGATGGATATTCATGGCAAATGTAAGAACTTGACAAACGATAAGATTTCCACGATAAGATTTATTTTATGTATATATCTACCTATAGATTTTTATTCATATATTCTCTATTTTTAAGGGTTAAGTGGAAGAACATTATCTGTAAATCCTTGATTCGCAGAAAATGAACTTTGCCCTTTATTTCCAGTTATAGTATTCATTAGATAAGGTTGATGTTTATTTTATGTATGAGGAAGTAATAGAGACGATATTATATTATTATTATTAAAATTGCTCTCGCATTGACGTCACACGTTTAGCAGCCATATCAGACCATTGAATTCGATTTAGATGATCTATTATTCCATCAGTAGATGAGGAAATTCCGAATAATCATCAAATATTCTTTCTGAAAATGACTGAAACGTTTCATCGGAAATATTAATGCAAAGATAAAGTAAAATCATCGATATTGAAGGTGGACGATGAGTCGCACCTGTCTCAGGAGATCACCGGAGGCGTCGATCTGCTCGCCCAGAAGAACAAGATCAAGATCAGCAACACGATGGAGGCTAGGTTGGATCTGATCGCTCAGCAGCTGGTGCCACAGATCCGTACGGCCTTATTCGGACGAAACGTCAACAGGAGATTCACCGACTAATTTGTCTCAATTTTTCTTTTTTCTCGCGCGTTTTTACCACCGACATAACCTATACTATCCAAAGCGCTAAAACTAAGAGTTCATCCATTTCCGAGAATCATTTGGGCGAATAAATATCCATTATATCAGTTCGTCATGCCAGAGATGTATAGAAATTTAACTGGTGCGCTTACTATCCCTATTGAAGGTCGTTTGCAAGTTTCTCGATGGCGCCTACTCTGATAAACCTTTGATAAACATACTTGACCTGGTTACAATCCATATTTACAGGAAACATATTACCGACCGATAAATATTTGGATACGTATATGATTTGGATCAGAGCAGTGAACTGATTTCTGATCAAAGGATCGAAACGTCAATATGTCGGAACAATGATGGAAATAGATTCATCCCTCACAGAACCAAGGTTTTGAATGATTTTCCGATTATGGCGCCTCTATCGTCAAATAACTGAACCCCACGTCCAAAACTCGCTTGCAATTGTTCCATATTGAGAGTTAGTCTGACGAAACAATTGAAGAGTGAGCCCACCAGTTAAATTTCTATACATTTCTGTCATGCCAACCAAGTGACAAGAAGAAGATTGTTCAATGGTGACATGACGTGTTGGGGGGACAGTCTGACAACTTAAGTAAGCTGAGGTATTTTTTCGCGAGTTCCCGTTGATCAGCCTCCGGTAATATAGAGCGGTTATACCCCTACCAAAAAATAAACCGAAGGTCGTTCATCCTTTGATTTCTCACGAAAATGAACCGGTTAACCGTTTTTGGGGATCTGGAATGGACATATATCAATTATAACAAGCACTAAAAATACTCCCATACTTACCATTCAGCAACTGGTTTGCTGTTATTATTATGTCAACAATTACAGTGTAATTTTCACCGCTATTGTTTAATTCAAGCTCAACCTGATCAAGTTGGTGTTCTTGTTGGTGTTCTTCCATTTCTTGATTCAAAAAGTGAGCAGTAGGTATCTCAAAGATAGTTTGAATAACTATAAATATGTTTACGATACATTGTCACTTGTCAATTACTATAACCGCCAGTAATCCTGTTCACCGATGCGGGAACTAAAACGGTTCCCGTTTTATAAATTGTGACGTCACTGATGACGTCATTATCATACTCCCCTAAGTCCCCTATTACCGTTATGACGTGACAATGCAACGGAAACTGAATATCAGTTCCCGGCAAATCAACGGGATCTCGCGAAAAAATAGAGAGTTGAAGTGTTGTCATGAACGTTAACGTTAACGTAGAAATTGACAGCTACGCATGCGCATTTTCCAATTCTTCACGTTTGCGTTGTTAGTGGGCTTTCGGGTGTGCGTTATCTCACGTTCCTTCACGTTTACCTTAAATATCAACGTACGTTAACCAAACTATACTCGAAATATGCCGATGAGTCAAAATTATCAAATTCGAGATCACCAACGAGTTATGCATCAAGGAGTCCTCTAATTTTGACAGGAATAAATGTTCCAATCTAAACACACAACCAAAAATGACCAATACAAACCGAAAACAAAATGTATTATTACGTTATGATGACAGTGACGATCAAAGTGGCGACTTCAACTCAATTTAACGACAATACGTAAACGTTATTCTTCGTACGTTAACGTCTACGTGGAGGTCTACGTACAGTGATTACTTCAACTCTCTAATATCTCTGGTCATGACGTGAATTTCAAGACGTTACATGGCAGTCTAATGAGGTCACATACTTTCTTTTTGGAAAAATCTACTTTGAATATTCCTTATCACTTTCCTTGTATATTATTATCATGAATAATTTTGTAATTGAATAAAACGCTGATTATCAAAATATTTGGTGGATTCATGCAGCATCAACTAACAATTATTATCAAGGAACAATACATTATCAATGATTATAACTTGAACTTTCTATTTTCAATCACTCACTTTATGCAAACAATTACTATTATCATTTATCAAATATCAAGTAGAAGGTGCGCAGCTAGTATGCAGATGACCAAGGATTGGTTCATCCTATCATTGGAACTAACCTCAAAACATTTCCCGGCTTTGTGTTTCTTTTTATTGTTCCTATTATTTTTAAGTTTCGGCCCCACTTGTGATAACAATATCTCAAAAAAATGTCTATCAAGTATATCATGAAAAAAATCGGAGGTAATCTTGAATGGCCTGGCATGGACTTCTGCGCCAGCGTATTTTTTATTTTCAATTGTTAATTTGTTTTGCATAAATGTCAACATTTTGGCTACTCCTTACTTGATATTTCCTTTAATTGACAATTGTTATTTGATAATTACTATAAATTGATGCTGAGTTTCAGATGATTGATGTGGGTAAATTCAATATGGATATAAATGAGCTTTAGCTGCTCTAGTCTAGTGGTTTAGATAGTAGGGTCTATTTCCATCATTATAGTAGGTTATTTTGGTGGTTTTTACGTTGTGGAGCTTTTTATTGGATATACCCATCATAGTGCTATATTAATAGTCAAATTTATAGAGATTATGATTAATTATTGATGTCTATCACATTGATTGGAATTTGTAAATATATTTCACTGTTGAAACCTTTTTTTTTATGATAATCTTCAAATAAAGGAATTGTCAAATTCAAACGTCATTCATATGCACTCAGGTGTTCTCTGATTTGTTATAAGGATGTGCTCCTGGAATATTTATACATTTATTTAAAAAAACTATGCTATTTTCCCAATTCAGACACTGTAAGATTTATGCATTCCCAGAGTATTACTTTTATGGATTAATTAATTGACCTCTTGTTATTTCAGTTATGTAAATAAATTGTGTTGCAGTTAATCCATGTGATTTTTACTTCCTTAAATGCTTGCCAATATGTTTTAATTGAAAAATATGGTGTTAGATTAGGTTGTCAAGCCGATAATTTATTCCTCTCTGATTTAATGATTGGCTTTGGTAGTCTTCAGTGTATTTACAATACAAAGTTCTGATCAGATATAGCTAATTTAAAAATTTTTCGGTAATTTTGCACTTATCATGCGATGGTTTTTTTTTCGAAAATTTTTTTTGGTACTTACGTATTTTTGTCTGAAAAGCACGAATTTAATAATGAAAATGTGAACAAACCATTATTTAATAAAAAGCTTTTATTTAAACGCTCTAAAAAGAAGAAAATGAAAATTTTATCAATAATTTTAACTATCAACTTATAATAACCTCCTAATACACAATTCATATGATCATAAAAGTTTGTCTCGCAATACACTTGTGTGAATGAACTAGTACTTATTTAGTTATGTAAAATCTGCTGAGGGAAACTTTTCAAAATTACAATTTACTTAAATATTGATCATCGTGACAAGCTTTTATGATCATATAAATTGTGTATAATGAGGTTATAAGTTGATACTTAAAATTATTAAGAACAATTTTATTTTCTTCTTTTTGGAGCGTTTAAATAAAATCTTTTTATTAAAAATTTTTTTTTTCACTTTTAATTTGTTTTTTAATTTTTAGTTATCGCTAGTTGGATTTTTGATTTACTCTCAACGAGCCTTTTCATTTGATAACCATATTGTAGAAGTGTGTTGAAAATGACCATTCCGCCATCTTGGATGGTCCGCCATAATGGATTTAGAATGACGTCACAGCATTTTTCGAGTTACTCTCAACGAGCCTTTTCATTTGATACCCATATATTGTAGAAGTATATTGAAAATAGCTATTCCGCCATCTTGGATGGTCCGCCATATTGGATTTAAAATAACGTCACATTATTTCTCGAATTACTCTCAACGAGCCTTTTCATTTGATACCCATATTGTAGAAGTATATTAATAATAGCTATTCCGCCATCTTGGATGGTCCGCCATATTGGATTTGGAATAACGTCACGCTATTTCTCGAATTACTCTCAACGAGCCCTTTCGCATTTGATACCCATATTATAGAAGTAGATTAAAAATGACCATTCCGCCATATTCGATTTAGAATGACGTCATATCATTTTTCGAGTTACTCTCAACGAGCTTTTTCATTTGATACCCATATTGTAAAAGTATATCAAAATTAGCTATTCCGCCATCTTGGATAGTCCGCCATATTGGATTTAGAATAACGTGACACACCATATCGTGCATTGTCATCCAAACTGAACGTGTATAAAAAATTTCAGCTCAATTGGTTGAAAATTTCTACTTCAAAATTAAGTTCAAAGATTCCACCCGAACATACATATACATACAAACATACAATGCAAGTTGAATAAAAGTTTTTAAAAAGAGCAAGTACCTGTAAATGCATCCAACACTAGGGGGAAAATAATAAGGCAAAATTTCGAACTTTTTCTTGAAATATCTCGATAAATAGTGGTTTGTTCACATTTTCATTATCAAATTCGTGTTTTTTAGACAAAAATACGTAAGTACCAAAAAAAACCCATCATATGATAAGTGCTAAATTACCGAAAAATAAGTCACTTCAATCAAATTAAACTATATATAATTGGCTCAAGAAATGCCAATATTGCCAAGAATAGTTATTTGTTTAACTAGGCAGCAAAGTAGTAGATTGACTGCCGTGGCTGAATTCATAGCCGAGCGTAGCGAGGCTAGGAATCCAGCTAAGGCAGTCAATCTACTTTGCTGCCGAGTTGAACATATAGTTTTTTCTCCGATTGTTCATAATGATATGGGAGAATATTGGATTTGCGAATTAATACAATTCCCACAATCTCTTTATTCTTCCTGTATAGTGTTCAATTAAAATAAAATTTGATAGAAATCGCATTTGTTGGTTTGATAATTCATGAAATTTCTGACTGTTGTGCGAAAAAATATCGGTATATTTAAATTATTATATAATGGACAGTGATAGCGACCTGGAAGTATACTTACACGTCCATCAATAAGGGAGGTGGCAAAAAATATAGAGTTGAATTTGTTACCGGAGAAGTCTCGGATGAAATATGAAGGAAATTATAAACGATTCATGGATTTTTAATTTTGCTGATACATATCAATCAGCAAAGTAACCACTTTGCTGCCTAGGCAGCAAAGTACCCACTTTGCTGCCTAGGCAGGAAAAGTAATACTTTGCTGATTGATATGTGTCAGCAAAATTAATATTTGCTGCCAATCGGAGGAAAAAATAGTATACCCGTTTTAAACAGGAACAGAAATTGAAGCAATAAAGAACACCAATGGCGTTTGAGGGTTGACGGAATGTCAAATGTCAAAATATCATCAATTTTGAAATGAACCAATCCAAAATTGTGTCTTTGAAACTAGCCAATAACTTTTCACCTTTGCAATGTCCAATCAAAATTTGTTTATAAAAATAATTATTACAAGATCATCTGAATGAAAAGGACAAGGTAAAAACTGCAGAACAGGTTCATACAAAAAAATCTATGAAAAGAGAAATTACATTTTTCACCACTAAAATACTTTCATCCACCAAAAAAAGTAATTTTCAGATAGGTACCCAGATAACACAGGATATCCTATGGATATCCCTCTCAAGTCCATTTCAGGTCGGGATATCCTGGGACATGAAATGGATATCCATAGGATATCCGTCAGAGGATATCAAATGGATATTCTGATGCGGATCACCTATGGACGTCCATAAGATGTTCGTTTAGCGAACAAAAATTGTTAATTGAGAATGGTTCAAAACAATACGAATCATCACAAATATCACATGCAAATCACATGTTTATTAGAAATTGAAAGGTAGTTTTCCATCATATAACTATTGTTATATAGGTATAATATGTTTATAGCCACAATTAAGATATCCGATGCAAATATGAATTCATATAAATAACAACACCACAGTTTGGAATTTTTCTCTGTTGTTCAATGTTCTCGTACAAAAATATACAATCACTCGAAAATAGCTCTCATATATTTACTTTTTTGTGGTCTTCAGATGGACATCCATGAGATATTCATCCATGGATTTATAGCGGATATCCATCAGAAGATATCTTATGGATAGCCATAAGATATCCAAAGAAAACATAAAATCATATTTATGTCAAAATAACTTTTGTTCTTCAACATTTTCGCACAAAAATATGATTTTTCAGAAATAACTTGTATCTACATTTTTTTCCTTGGGATTGAGATGGAGATCCATAAGAAGATATATTCGCATCCCTGAATTCAAAACTGGGTAGGTATTTTCCCAATGGATAGTAATAAAATATTCTGAAGCAATAAAATATAAATCAATATGGCATTCGCGTGAATGACAAATTTTCCAAAAGAAAGATGGAAAAATCTAAGAGAATCTAATTCTTGAATTCACTGCGCTAGGGATAACGCGATTCAAATCCGGCCACCTCGCCTCCTCTATTTATCTCTCAAAAGATTGAATTCAATTCGAATTAACCTCCATGGCTAGAATCGTTCTGATTGGTCTAAAAATGCATCCATGTCGAAAGTCATGGTAAATTGAATTCTTTCATGAGGTATGAGCACACCCCAAGAATCTGAAGCAAATAGTATTCTTTTATTTCCTTAAAGTATTTATTTTTCTTAGTAACCCGTTTTAATTTGTAGTTATTTGCAAATTCAATAAGAATATTTATTATTTTATACTTTTTTGCATGTTTACTTCTTTTTTATATATCCATATTTTAATTTAGTTAGTTTTATATTCACATCATAACAGTTTTCCTTTATTTCCTTTGTTTAATTCTCTTATAGTGACCTGTTTTATTTTTTGTTATTTGCAAATTCAATTAGAATATTTTTTATTTTATACTTTGTTGAATGTATACTTGTTTTTTTATATATAAAAATTTTTATTTAGTTTGATTCATATTCACATTATAACATTTGTTATTCGGTTTGCAACAATTGAATAAATTTTATTTTTTTACATACTCCTACCTGGTGATTTTTTAAGGTGGTTCACTCCTATAACTTTTTCATTATTGTAGGTAGTAAAACGTCAATTGGGGTCATGAATTATAGTTCATTTTATATTATTCGACATATCTATCTACTTGCTTTACCGCACTTTAATTTGGTTTAACCGAGGATGGCATTTTCAAACGGGATACCCTGTATTTTATTCCATAATCGGTTAAGGATTATCATAACGAATTCAACGATACTGTGTTTGATAGGATTTCTACAAACGATTAGGAAGATATTCACATTTCCATATCCTCAATGAGCATATGAAAACTTCGAATGCAAATATCTTGGTAATCGTTTGAAATAACCCTATCCAATCCGGTACCGTTGAATTCGTTATAATAGTTCCTAATTCATTATGGAATAATATACATGGTGTTCTATATTGTTAAGGATATTTAGTAAATATCCCTGAAAAATATCTCATGGATATTTGTGAACAATATCTTATGGATATCCCTGAAAAATGTCTTATGGATATTTGTGAACAATATCTTATGGATATCCCTGAAAAATGTCTTATGGATGTCCCTGAAGGATATCCTATAGAAGTCCAACTCCTTCCACCCGGCACGTCCATTGGACGTCCATAAGATATACATCGGATATCACTGGATATTCTCTGGATATCCCAAATATCCTAAATGGACGTCCAATGGATGTCCATCGAATGTCCGTGTGTTGACTGGGTAGGTATATTCCATTGAATTCCAGTTTCATTTATTTCTAACTTCAGACATAAACTTGAATCCAGTCTTTAATCTTTGAATATCTCAATTAATTTTTTTCTCACAATGAAAAAACTGAAAAATTAAAAACATTAAATAATGGTGCTTAGCAAAATACTACAGTTTGGGAAAAATTAACCCCACTTCATTGGGAGATACAAGTAAACATCAATATAGTAAATATTATATTAAAAATATATACTCAATTACATTGAATGTAAATGAAATGCATATCAACATTGGAATGAAGATTAAATTTGAATTGTGCATGCTATATTAAAATGCTTTATCACTTCAAAAATTGCAAATAAAACATGTAAAGGTTATAGGATCTGGTAATTTACAAGTATTCAACAAACACAAAACATATTTAACAGGATTGCACACAAACAATAAAGTCAGCTTATCAACATTTATGCCATGCGAATGGATTGGATTATTTGGAAAACTGCTGATCCACAGACTACAAATATGAAGAGTGCTAGTAGCCATGGTCCTACGGCTGAACCTTCTTGGCTCTGCTTCTGCAAAAAAAATCAAATATGAGTGCATATCTTTCAATCAACCATGGAAAAACATATTCCCAATCAAAAATTGCACCAAGCATTGGGAGTTCTCGCAAAAAAATATTACTTTCTGAAAGCACTTATAGGTTTTATTTATATACATTGATATGAATGAGCCATATGTTTCTTAATTCCAATTAAATTGCCATCATTAGAAAAAAAAACACTATATACTAAAATCTATATACAGAGTAAACTCGTTGATAATCCTAGAATATCTTAGTGCAAAATCAGTTTTAGCTCAATAAAAGAGATTATTCCAGTAAACCAAGTATTCAAAACAATATGTTACAATGACAATATAGGAACTCACCGTAGATTTTGGTACATTTCCTCTCAAAGTAACGTTTTTCATAGCCTTTTCATTGGCGATACGCATCCTCTGTTTTGGGGCCATTTTTTTGTCAGAAGTATTTGGATCGAACAGAAAATAGAAAAAATTCAGCTAACACGACACGTCTCCGATATTCCTAGCTATGGAACACGAAGGAAAAACTGGAAGTCAGTGTTGCCGGTGTTGGAGAAACAAATAGCGCAATGCTGCCAACATAAAAGCGCAATATCTAATAAAAGAGCGCAATATTAAGAAAATTTTGCTCATGAAGCCTAATGGATAATTTTGTCACACAAGTCAGAGATTTGTGAAATTTATTCTAAAAATGATCGTGGCGTAATATATCAATCAACAGCGTTAGCTACGCAAGACATTTACTTGTTAGTCTTTATTGCCGCTTATTCACAGTTTTCAAATTTTGATTACATGCAACTGATTGCTGCAATTAATTTTTCCGGCAATTATAATAATGATAATCAGGTTATTCGATCTACACTGAATCGAAATGACTATCTAGCTTGCAATGTAATTTTTGTCAAAAAATCTGTGTCATAATTCTTATCAGGACTTGTGTTTGGTAGAAAACAATGAGAACAGTAATAATATATTCAGTATGCATCAAATGCATGCATAAATGTTGCAGGAAATACCGAAAATACAACATTTAATCCCTATATTTCCAATAAAAATAGGTCCGGACGTAATCGCATTTCCTGCAATGCAACGAAAAATTGCGACAGTTGTTCAAAATGGCACAAGTGCGTAGGCACGCAATGAAAATTGCTGCTGGTTTTTTTCGAAGAAATTGCTCTTACAAGTAATAAAAAGCGCAATTTTTCCCGAAAAATCGCAATGGCGCAAAATCAATTAGAAAAGCGCAATTATTGCGCTTTTTGCGCCTTATTGGCAACACTGCTGGAAGTGGCAATCACAAACATACATCTCATAAATTAGAAAATTGGCGACGTGACATTACTGACATTTGGAATGCGCCTGCGCCAAAATGATGACAACAAAATGACAACACCGTGACGTGTCATTCCTTATCCTACAAACGTCTCTTGCCAGTCATTCAATTAGTAGCTTGCTGCCGTGCTGCGGTAAATCTCAAGGTTATCAGAAGGTTAGAGGAAGGAAAATATCGTTTCTGCATGAAAAAGGAGACTACTTTTGACCTCTTAACCTGAATTGACCTTCTTCCTGAAAAGTATAGCCTTGCGAAAATTACTTGAGTGAAGACAAAAATAATAAATAATAGTTGACTCCTCGCAGGGAGTTGAACACGACCCACCGCCTTGTGGAATTCTAGGATCTAGGCCGAGTAAGGTTGAAAGTAGGCTCCTTTTTTATGCAGAAAATATATTTTCCTTCCTCATAATACATAATACATAATAATCTTCTGATAACCTTGAGATTTACCGCAGCACAGCAACAAGCTACCATTTCGAACGACATTATTATCTTATACAATTTGGTTATTTGAATCTAGATTGATGAATGATAAAACCAAACAAGTGGACGAGCGTCTCGGACCAGGAAAGAGCCATAGTTATCGGCTTCATTCTGGTTTGACCTGATGGCAGTAAAAATGAGGAAGGATAATATCACTGAATGAATGTGGCCGATATTGATTCATTGATTCAAAGATATTTCTGTTAGGATCGAGCAGTCCCATTTGATTTGAGAAGTTTAAATGTAAAAATATTGCAACTACTACATTCATAACCTGTCAGGATGAAGCGAATTTTCCTCTACATTTCTACTACGAGAAAAAAGACGTCACAGTGCCTTCCCGTCCAGTTAGAGCCAATGAACTTATTGAGTGGCTCCCAAGGCGAAATGGTACAGTGAGCGACAACTTTTTCTCAATTTTGTTCTCTTAAGTAATTATCCGAATATATTTTCTACGAATGAAATTCATCTAGGCCGAGTTAGGTTAGATTATTTAGAAGAAGACGTCTCGACGTGAATCGATGTGATGCGACGTGAATTTGAGACGATGCAGAGAAGCGATTTGGTACGGCTATGCTGTCCTACGTGCTCCGCATTATATTCGCAATAGCGAATTTGCATTCTCGTAATGTCAAGATGTATGAGTTCTTCACTCGAGAACTCGTATATCAAATACAAATCAAGATCATCAGATGATGTTGACATTGACTGAAACTAAGGGCAAACATGTCTAACTTCCAATCTACGACTAGGTTTTGAATGTCATAGCAACGCCATTTCATGACCTTGACGACCGCGAATCGCGTGAAAATATCAATTCAATTGATCGTATCGTCTCGTCTGCTGTCATGTGCATTCGTTTGACACTTCAATATTTTCCGTAGTTTCACATTGTCGCATCGCATCGCGTCTTCCTTCTCAAGAATAGAAAGGAAGGTTTACTTGAGATAACGTACATCCGTAAGCCCACTGAAACAACGCAAACGTAAAGAATTGAAAAATGCGCATGCTTTGCTGTCAATCTCTACGTTAATGTTAATGGCAACACCAAATCTATCTCTCTTTTTTACGTTATTGTGTTGGGAGCCAGAATATTGGATGTAGTGTGAGGGAATTGTCTGCAGACATTCGTGTGCATTTGAAGTATTGCCAGTATCGTATGAAAGCCAGAATATTGGATGTAGTGTGAGGGAACTGTCTGCAGACATTCGTTTGCATTTGAAGTATTGCCAGTATCGTATGAAAGCCAGAATATTGGATGTAGTGTGAGGGAACTGTGTGCAGACATTCGTTTGCATTTTAAGTATTGCCAAAGCTGCAAAACAAAAAGGTATTTTGATTTTTGACAAATGACAAATTCAAAGAAAAAGTCATGGCGTTTGGAAAATTGCTCTTTTGTATAATAATTTTCGCAATTTCTACTGGTTTCGTCAGGGTGAAGGCTCAAAAAACAGTAATAGTACTAACTGAAGATAATTGGAGTGAAATACTCAGCGGAGAATGGCTGGTGGAGTTGTAAGTTCACAAGTTTATTTGTTCGGCACTATTTGCTGTCGTGTCAAAGTATTAAAATATCATTCATTGTAATTTTGAATTGCCCAGAGCCCCGGAATAGTGGATAATCATGTTCATTCCAGCTATGCCCCTTGGTGTCCCGCTTGCAAAGCTCTGGAACACAAATGGAACGAATTTGCGCAGTTGGGACCAGGATTAGGCATCAAAGTGGGTGCAGTTGATGTCACCACATCTCCTGGTCTCAGCGGCAGATTTATGGTCACAGCTCTGCCGACGATATTCCAGTAAGTGAAATAAACTATACTCAAACTTTTCAATCATCTGACATGTGGTTGCAGTGTCATTAATGGAGAATTCAGACAATACAAATCATCCAGAGATAAAGACTCTTTCACATCATTTATTGAGGACAAGAAATGGCAGCAAGTGGAACCTATTCCTAAATGGAAGTCCCCGGATTCTATCCAGATGGGAGTTGTTTCCTCATTTTTTAAACTGTCTCAAATGTTGAGGGTAAGAGTAATCTTAGATTGAGGAAGAATGAGTTTGAGTTTTAATGGTTGATTTCATTTTAGCATGTTCATAATAAATTGACTGAAGAATATGGGTTACCTAGCTTTTGTTCTTACCTGATATTTGCTCTTGCCACAGTTACCCTTGGAGCTATTCTTGGATTGGTAGGTTTTTATTTTCTCATTTGTTAGATTTCATAACATTTTTTTCTTCAATTTTTTTTTCAGGTCTTAGTGTGTGCCATTGATTTGTTTTATCCACCCAAATGTACTCAAACTATGAATAATTTGAATGTTCATGGAAAAGATAAGGACAGTGACAATGAACTGGTAAGAAATATATACAGAATGTTTCTGAATAAATTCAAGATCTTTTGTGTATTTTTATCCTAATTCTTATTTAAAGTTCATTCATACATTTCACCCACAGTGATATACAAGATAATTCAGGATATATTGATTTTTTTGCATTAGTTTGAGAAACAAAGGAAATATAGATTCATCAGTGTCTTCATGAAAATTACAGTGTGGGTGCTAAATAGGGGTTATTGAAGTTTTTCTCCTAATTGTGGATGGAAGCCCCCTAGCACAAATACAAAATTATGTGATTTTTGTCTTTTTCTTCATCAAATTGATTGATTGATTGGAGACAGCCTATGCAGGGTGTCCCGAAATTATATAGAAATATTTCAAATACAGATTTTAGGAACAAAAATGTTTAAAAAAGTTCATATAAACATGGGTCCAATAATGTACCCTTGGGGGGTGTATACTTGTATAGCCATCTAAAGGAGAGAAGAGATGATGGTTTCTCATTTATATTTTCATGCCCAATCTGAAAATGTTGAGAATTGTTCTTTTGATCAAGGTCGTGGGAAGGAGTTGGGGCTAGGGGTACATTATTTTTTGTTGATACAATTGTTGGTAGTTTGGACAGGAAATAAGAAAATATCATTTTTACTGATACTCTTGTTTAGTTTCAATAACACATTTTAAAAGTCTGCTGCATAATAAAAATATTACTTTTTCTCAATAGGGTAGGTACCTACTATATTATTTTTCAATTTATGATTATTATCATTTATTGAGTAGACATATTCTTTTTATTGCACCCCCTATATTTTGAATGAAACATCAAAAGTAGATGTCATAGAAGAGGTATTTTCCATAAAACCATATTTTTTTTGAAAAAAAAAAATGTACTCTATTGAGGAAAAAGCACTATTTTTATTAGGCAGTGGAATTTTAAAATCAATATGTCTGGAAAATAATGATGATGTTAGTATTTTATTTAAAAAATATATCAATCACACTTCCTTATGGTTATAGTTATTGACATTGAATGTTTGAATAAAAAAAATAGATTGCATGTATAACTTTTAAGTGGTTGCCATGTTATCAATGATATTCAAGCAACTAAATCAACATACTAATCCTCCTTTCAGTATGTAAATGGCTGTTCATTGAATGTTTTATACAGAATGGTTTCATTTCATTAATACATAAACAGGACTAAAAGTAGCATTTAGAATAAACAACAAATTGGAAAGTTTTATCAAAAATAATAAAGAAAAAACTTCCAAAATTCGAAAAATCAGGGGTATACAAACTCAACTGTGAATCTTGTCCTAAGGTTAATATTGGTCAGACAGGTCATATGTATTTTTTGAAAAAGAAGACAAATTCAACATACGCCAACCATATATTAGAAGTAAACCATAGTTTTGATGATAATTTCGAAATTCTACACGTAGAAAGTAAAGGAATGAAACTCAATCATTTTCAATCATTAGAAATCAACAAACTCAGACATTTTGACATTTAATTGTTTTAATGTAGATATTGTGCCTAATTTCCGAAAATGAAGGTTTATCGATCCTGTCTACAGGTAACTAATCCTTCAAGTTGGTAAAGTAGGATATACAGGGTGGGTCACGGTGGATGGCCTATTAGAAGTTTCTGGACAACGAATAGACAGAACATTCTGAAAATTGGGATGCTTTGATAATTGAACATTCTCTATCCGTCTAAAATATTTTCATCGATACGGTGTTGCCACTTCTATCAGAAACAACTAGCAACTTCGTTATTTTAAATGGAGCACCCTGTATTTTATTGCATTTATAGATTCTTCCTGAGGAGCTGATTTCATAAATGTATCATACTTGGGGCCTAGCAGAAATTATTACAGAGATATAGGGTATTCAAAATCGAGATTTTTCAATTTTAGGATTTTTTTCTGTCGAAACTATTTATTATTGGTCAAAACGGTTTGCATGTCCCTATCCTAACTTTTGATTCACTATCTACTGAAACTTAATTGGAAAAAATACAGGGTGCTTCAAGATTCAGAATTCTGATCACCCTGTATCTGTTCCAATTAAATGTCAGTAGATAGTGAATCGAAAGTTAAGATAGGGACATGTGAGCCGTTTTGACCAATAATAAATAGTTTCGACAGAAAAAAATCCCAAAATTGAAAAATCCCGATTTTGAACACCCTATATCTCTGTGATCATTCCTGCTAGACCCCAAGTGTGATACATTGATAGAATCAGCTCTTTAGGAAGAAACTAAAAATGCAATAAAATACAGGGTGTTCCATTCGAAATAACAAAGTTGCTAGTCGTTTCTGATAGAAGTGGCAACACTGTAACGATGAAAATATTTTAGACAGATAGAGAGTGTTCAATTATCATAGCATCCCAATTTTCAGAATGTTCTGTCTTCTCGTTCTCCAGATACTTCTAATAGGCCATCCACCGTGACCCACCCTGTATAAAAGGCACTGTCTACAGGACCGCCGTGGCGGTTGGATTCTGAAACATAGACAACCGCCGCGGCGGTTATTCGGGACTTTTTTTAAACTTTTTCTTACAAATAATTTTTCGAAAAATATACTTCTCTCAGGAGAAAGGTTCATTTAGGCAAGTTAGGTTAGATTATTTGAAAAAAGTAGTCTCCTTTTTCCAACTTTTTTTTTCCTGTCGGTCTTCTATGTAGGCTGAGTCATGAGGAACTGTACAGGGTGGCCAACTAAGACTCCAGAGTTCGATTTCTCTGTTGTCTTGAGAGATTAAAAAAAAAAGTCATGTATCAAAATTGATGTAATAATCGAACTTCACATTTTAAAATTTCTTTGAAAAACACAGGGTGTTCCGTAAGGTCACAGCACATCGAAGCTATGTTTTTTCATTGGAACACCCTATATTTTATTTCATTTTTGAATTCTCCCTGAAGATCTGATTTCAACGACCCATCATACTTAGGGTCTAGCAGTGAAAGTTACTGACATATAGGGTGTGCAAAATCGAGATTTTCCAAGTTCAGAATTTTTTTCTGTCGAAACTGTTCATTATTCGTCAAAACGGTTTACATGTCCCTATCTCAACTTTTCACTCACTATCAATTGGTGTTCAATTGAAATTGATACAAAGTGTTCAGAAAATCTTAATTTATAATTTGTTTCAATTAAATGTCAATTGAGCACCAATTGATAGTGAGTGAAAAGTTGAGATAGGGACATGTAAACCGTTTTGACGAGTAATGAACAGTTTCGACAGAAAAAAATCCTGAACTTGGAAAATCTCGATTTTGCACAGCCTATATGTCAGTAACTTTCACTGCTAGACCCTAAGTATGATACGTCGTTGAAATCAGATCTTCAAGGAGAACTCAAAAATGAAATAAAATATAGGTAGGGTGTTCCAAAAAAACATAGCTTTGATGTGCTGTGACCTTACGGAACACCCTGTGTTTTTCAAAGAAATTTTGAAATGTGAAGCTCGGTTATCACTTTAATTTGAATACGAAACTTTTTTTTGTATCTATCAAGACAACAGAGGTATCGAACTCTGGATTCTTAGTTGGCCACCCTGTACATGCTGCTACTACGAATAGAGGCACCTGAGGGGAATACCAAATGACCATCAGAAAGTGTCTCCGCCTCTTTTAAAATAATCTATAGGGTGATTTATTCGATATGGCCAAAACTTCTTACAATCATAACTTTTCAACAGTTCTTCCGATTCCTTTCATTTTTTCATGGATTATTATGCTGTCACTCAGCAATCGACTGACGTGTTCAGAATCGTAAAAATCCAGGACCGGTCTTGAGAAATTCTGCCAATTTGGTTCATAACAAAAATTTCACCCTGTATAAGTTGTTAGTAAACTGTGATATGGAATTTTTAAAGTTGATGAATAGGCAACCAAAATAAAGTATTCGAAATTTTCCTCACACTTTCATTGAATTTCTTAGAAAATGATTAATTTATACTACACGCGAATATTGGGCAACAAATGTATTATTTTGAAAATTAATACTTCGCAATGCATGAATTTAACGAATAAAAGTAAGGATAAAATTATTCCCAATTCTTCAGCTCAACAATAATCAAAACATTCTTCTATTTCCAGGGTTGGATTCAGTAATTTATTGGTAAAAGGTAATAATCACCAAAAATTTCACCCTGTATATGATTTTAGTAAACTGTGACATGAAATTTCTGAAGTGGACAAACAAGCAATCATGATAAAGCATGCCAAATTGTCCATACTGTTTTAATTAATTTTTTCAAATAATAAGACGAATTATTACCAAACACGAAAAAATGAATTAATTTAAAAAAAAATACTTCTTCGCAACGCTTTAATTTCACGTATAAAAGCAAGATTTACATTAATTCCAATTCCTAATCTCAATGAAAATCAACATTACTATAATTTCCAGGGTTGTTTCTTTTTTTTGTGGAAAGTAATAATCATCCTGTATGATGTTATAGTAGGTAATGTGATGGACGAATGTTATAGCTTGAATCATTTAAATATTCTGAGATTTTCAATCGATTTGTGATACAGATTCTGAGTATTTCTGAATATTTTTTTTTTCTTCTTGAGGATGAGTTTAAAAGCAGCTTTGATAGCTGAACCTCTCCTTTTCATCATCTTAATGTATTATATTTCTAATTTAAATTCTTGATTTGAATTTTCATAATATTGGGAATTTCTAAAAAACACTGCAAAACATTTTTGCGTCAATGATTTTCAAGATTTGCACATACCATTATGATGAAATCATACAGTGTGACAAATGCTATTACCGTCTACCAAAAAATTACTGAATCCAACCCTGGATATGGAAGAATGTTGATTTTCAGTGAGCTGAAGAATAGAAATTGATGTTATTCTTGCTTCTATTCGTGAAATTCTAGCGTTGCGAAGTATTAATTTTCAAATTAATACATTTGTTGCCAAAGTTTCGCGTGTATAGTATAAATTAATCATTTTCTAAGAAATTCAATGAAAGTGTGAGGAAAATTTCCAATACTTCATTTTGATTGAATGTTCATCAACTTTGCACAGTTTACTAAAACCTCATACAGGGTGAAATTTTTTTATATGAACCAAATTGGCAAAATTTCTCAAGACCGGTCCTGAATTTTCACGATTCTGAATACGTCAGTCGATTGCTGAGTGACAACATAATAATCCATGAAAAAATGAAAGGAATCGGAAGAACTGTTGAGAAGTTATGATTGAAAGAAGTTTTGACAGTATCCCATAAATCACCCTATAGATTATTTTAGAAGAGACGGAGACACTTTCTGATGATGTTTGGTATTCCCCTCAGGTGCCTCTATTCGTAGTAGGAGCATGTACAGTTCCTCATGACCAACCCTGTATAGAAGACCGGTGAAACATGAGGAAGGAAAATATCGTTTCAGCATGAAAAAAGTTGAAAAAAGGAGGCTACTTTTTTCAAATAATCTAACCTAACTCGCCTAAATGAACCTTTCTCCTGACAACTATATTTTTCGAAAAATTATTTGTAAGAAAAAGTTTTAAAGAAGTTAGGCCTAGTAGGGGTTGAACCCGAGTCACCGCCGTGGTGGTCAGGTACACTGTCAACTGATCTATCGCTTTGCTCGGAAGTACTCTCTATGAAGAAGAAATATTGTCGCTGCGGTCGTTTATCTATCAGTATCCAACCGCCGCGGTGGTCGTGTAGACAGTATCTAAACTGCTCCACATTTGAAGTGAGACAAGCAAAAACTTCGATCATTTTCGAACCGTCATAACTTTGGAGTGGATCAACCAATTTTCAATTCCTTTCAAGATTCTGATAGCTCATTCCATTGGGTACAATGTCAGTACTTTTTTGTTATTCCACCTTTTCGACATGAAGACCTACTGGGTGATATCTGAAAATGTGATAATTTTCGAAAAGTTTGGGATAACCCCGTTTCACCGGGATTTTTTTTCATGGTTTATTTAGGGCGATAGAATGAGGAACAATGAGTTTTCTCGAAATGGTTTTGAATTCAAGAGGATTCATACGGGATGTTTGGATGTATAGAATTTTTCACACCATATTGCATTCTGATATTTTCCACCATAAACTCAACTTCAACAGAATTTTACATTGGCATATCTTCAACGCCAAAACGCCATTACTACACAATGTGTTGTACATTTTCGAATATAGGGGATGTAGAAATAAATTGAAATATTACGAAAAAAATGCCGTTAATAATTGTCATTAACATGATCATGATGAATCTCTCTCAAACCCAGTATTGTTGAATTCGTTATGATACTCTCTAACCACATATGGCATGAAATACAGGATGTCACATTTGAAAATTGAAAGATTGGGTCGTTTCTGAAACCGGGAAGTGATGGGAGAGCAGTTTCGACTCGTGACTTTCATGACACAGGAGGCACACAAATCAATATCTTTAATGACATTCTGTTTACCAGTTGACCTGAACTTAATACTTGAAGAAATGTGTTCCTGTGATTTGCAGTGTCTATCCAATCCGCGAGGCAAATTTTTCAAATCATTATATCCTAATCACCCCCAACATGATGACTTATCGATTGAAAATTATAGGCAGTACCAACAAAATAGCTTATTCCTTACCTCAGATCCTGTCAACCAGATATATTTCTTATAATTATCAGAATTGAACGAACGATTTTGTTTGTTACCTGTTACAATCAGATTTTTAATTCCGGTGTCGGACGTTTTTTTTTCGCAATCAATTTATCTTCATAAGACAAAGCACTGAATGGGTTCACCAAAAAGTATTCCACTAAATCGCGATCGTTCAAAACACTCATTTTTCAGAAATTTTATAGAGCCCCTAACCATTAACCTAACATAAAAATAAACAATGCACTCTCGCTGGATTCTGGATTGTCCGCAATTCGCGACGCGACACGACAAACACGTGCTATTTGGGCGTATTCGGGCATTTGTATTGCGCGCGTGAGTTGCGCATTGTGAAGGAGTCTAGCGTCCTATAGATGTTGCCAAGTTGAATATTTTACGCGTGATTTGCAGACTTCAACGTGTGATGCGTGGGCAAGCACTGTTGCCAATTCAAAAATATTTACCTAAAAACAGGAAATAAAAATCAAAATCCATTTATTTTGGTGTCCTTTTAATGAGAAAGTATAGATAATATCAGTTTGAGGAAAATCTCTGAGGAGGCTCAGCCTCCGTTGCCTCTTCTGAGGAGTCGCCACTGTGGGAGAGTATGGAATTTTGAAAAATTGACCAATTCTCGAATTCTACACTCCTGCCAAATTCGAATCTCATACCTCTGGAAATCTGGAAACCATGGTTTGTCTGATGAATTCGATGATACCAGGTATGTTCCAAAGTGTACAAAACATTGTATAGTGATAGCGTTGAGCAGAATAAGCTAATCTAGAGCTCTGTTGAAGTTGAGCTTATGTTGGTTGAACATCAAAATGCAATATATTGTGAAAAATTCCATAATCACAACTTCATGTATGAATCTTCCTGAATCGTGAAGCATTTCGAGAAAACTCATTATGCTTCATATTATCGCCCTCATTGAAACATAATAAAAATCCCTGCCAAACAGGGCGATCTCAAACTTGCCAAAAATTCCATTCATCGAAACATCCTGTATGAATCCTCTTGAATTCAAAACCATTTCGGGAAAACTCATTGTCCTTCATTTTATCGCCCTCAATAAAACATTCAAACAAATCCCGGTGAAACGAGGTGATCCCAAACTTTTCGAAAATTATCACATTCTTAGATATCGCCCTGTAGGTCTTTATGTCGAAAAAGTGGAATAACAAAAAAGTACTGACGTTTTTCTCAATGGAATGAGATATCAGAATCTTGAAAGAAATTGAAAATTGGTTGATCCAATCCAAAGTTATGACGGTTTGAAAATGAAATGATATTTTTACTTGTCTCATATCAAATGTGGGGCAGTTTATATAAGAGTTAAGCAAACCAAGGTTGGTTTAGTTAATTGTACAAGTATATCACCTGACGATGCTACTGTGTTAGCGAAACATGTTGTGTGTTTAAGAATTTTGTGGAAATCTTATCGTTTGTGAAGTTTTTATTTTTGTCATGGATTTATATCAAGTTACGGCCGAATCAATTCAAAACTTATAAGTATTGTTTCCCCTTCTCAGGACGACGAAGACATCAAAGACGACCTGGTGGACGACGCGACTACGCCCGAACGCCACAATTCGGGCGACGAAGCTCACCATTCGCCCGCTCCTACCGACGGCGCCAAAACGAAGAGGCGCAAAAACGCTCGGCTCGATATCTGAACGGATGAGTCGACCGTATAAAATAGGGTTATTTATTTTGCGAGACTGTGGCTCGGTGACGTTCGGCAACACGAGACGTCACTGCTCAACACTTGAAGCAAACGTAAAATCGAAATTTTTCGATCAGTATTGATTCATCATAACTATGGACTGTCTCAACTGATTTCCAATTTATTTTATCTCTCCGAATCTTCGTTTCATCGATTATTTCAGTAATCAAAGAATCTGACCAAAAACAAGACAGAGACAACGTGAGCTTATCGCGAAAACATTAGCTGTCTTTCCAATTCTGATTGGTCTATCAGCGTTGATGTTTTTCAACGATGTAACCTTGGATAGCGAAGCAAAGTCTTGTCAGTTTGGCATATAATAATTATGCCTGTACTTGTCAGACTGAATCACCCATTAATAATAAATGCTTACTTCGTGAACATGAAATATTCTATCAAAATACCACTATATTTTCTGAATATCTTCTCATAATGTTGTCTTTGATTGTCAACTCAATTGTGTTGCTGAGGAACATCACGAGTTTGTCAGGACAGGACATAATTATCTCAAATATTCAGAACATCCTGAAATTACTTGAGACTGTCGAGCCTATGGAGATGAATATTTTCCTCATATACAAGGTGTCCCTAAAAGGTCTTAACAAAAACCTACTACATATTTCTCAGACCAAAACAATTTAATACAAGCAGACTTACCTCAGTACAAAGTTCCTTAGTTTGGGCGCTAGACAGTTACAATTTTCGAATTGTTTTTGCTTCATAACTTTGAATCTTATTCTGAAGATATTTTTTAAATAATAATAATAATAATAATATTCATTTCATTCTCTGCTATAAACATCTCATATAAATATAAATATATTTTAATAAGATTCACAATGAAATAACATAAATAATCAGACAGATTCATATCTGGTATGAGATTATTCATGCATTATTAAATCCAAGTTATTGAAATAAACAGATTCAATAATAATAATAATAAAACAAAAATCTCATGAAAAGTACATTATAGCATGATAAAATAAATTAGCGAATGAGAAATCATTCACTGAGGTTTGATTTTCTATTTGCGAGAAGATATGTTTCTTGACTTTAATTTTGAATTGGGTGATATTTGTGCAACTTTTCATACCATCATTAGGTAATTTATTGAATTTTGAGATCGCTCCATGAGTAAACTTTTTTAGGCCATGTGTAGAATTAGCAGCATCAAGATGAAACAAGTCATATTGTCTCTTCCAAAGAAAATGTATTTGTTTCTTCATAAAGTTGATTTGATGGGGTGTCATATGGAGGACAGTACAGTACAGTACTTTTAATGCTGTTTTAAATAGAACAGATATTTTGTTAATATTATTCTTGGAACATGAACCCCAAATATTTATGAGATAGTCAATTTTACTAAGGATGTGAGAGTGTAAAACGGTATTTGCTATATTTGGGATAAGTTTTGGACATCTTCTTAGGGCACCCACTATGGGAGACATTTTTTCTTTGAGAATGCCAATATGCTTGCCCCATGTTAACTTTTCATCTATCCAATTACCAAGGTATTTGTTATAGGCAGTTTCTTTCAATCTTTCATTTTTTTTATTCTAATCTTCAAGTCAATATTTTGTTTATTTCTTTTATAGAAAGTTATATATTCTGTCTTATTAAAATTAAGGGAAAGAAGATTGGAGTATAGCCATTCTTCCATTTTCTTCAAATCCTCATTTATGGTGTTTTCTAAAATTACAGGGTTTTTGTTTTCCAATAAAAGTACTGTGTCATCTGCATATAAGGCATAGTTTCCTATTAAATTTATTTTTGAAATGTTTTGAATGTATAAATGATACAGAATTGGGCCCAACACTGATCCTTGGGGAACTTCTTTGTTTATATATAGTATTTTAGATTCACAATTATTGGTTTTAGTACTGATTATTATCATCAAATAATCATTTCATAGATTGGATAGTCAATGAGACGAACAATAAAAAATTGAAAATAAATTGAAACTTGGTTGAGGCATTCGAAGATTATGAATCAAAATTGATCGAGAAATTTCGATTTTACATTGTGAATAGGGTTCTCCTCCGTATTTGCACTTTTTTCCCCATCTTTCGTGTCGATTTTCGTGGAACTTCGTGCATGAAGGGGGATGTTTTTCATTTTTTCGAATGATTTTTATGTATCTATTCAAAGAGGAGTGATGGAGATCCCTATACATATAGGGTGTCCGATTTTCTAGATCCACCATGGGGATCTCAGTTATTATTAGATATACGAGGTCGGTTAAATTAGGGCAAAGTTGTGCATTTTCATGCTGAACGTTTATCTGCAAGGAAATTTGATGTCATTTTTAGTTTTTGAATTTTTGGAAGAAACCGAAAATTTATATTTTTCGTTTTTATTTTTTCAAGCGGAAACCATAAGACCTATATATTTTTGACAGGGACATTCTTGAGGCAATTTTTTACAAGGAATCTGAATCTGTCATCGTATTTTCCATGACGTTCTTGATGCCGAAGTTACAACACAACTTTTGTTTTTTCTTATGGGCGCCATATTTGAAGTCTTTTTTTTTTTCTTATTACGTATCACACGATATGATTGAATCTTTCCTGTTGATCAAAATTGGGAAAAAACATTGATGCGAAGAGTGCTTTGGAAAGAACGCCCAACAGTTTTGTTTAATAACATGACTTTCGACAGTTTATTTGAATTTGGATTATGAATATTTTCAAAGCTTATAAAATCAGGGCTCAAATCTCCATTCCCATATCATGAGATTCTAAGAGATTCAAATCATAACAAAATAAAAATGTTAAATAAATTTACTGAAAAAGGTCCGATTACTATCTAAATACTGTATGGAAATTACTTAAACAATATGATCTACTCTATATTACTTCTATCGTCTTTGTAGAATTGTGGTGTTTTATGGGATCCTTGAATGTTATAAAACTCATCCATACTGTAACAAAAGGAATTAACATGTTAATAACCTTCCTAATCCTTAATATAAAGTAAATATAAATATATCCTATTCCTGATCTGGTGGAATTAGCACCGCAAGGAGTCAGAAAACCAATAACAGAAGAAGAAGAATTTGAATTTGGATCTGGAACGTTCACATTTTCGTCAAGCTCATCTACTCAAAAACTATGATTTTAAATTAGGAATGACGTGATGAGCTAGAAGTTTATTCTTCGCAAAACAAAACAAAGTCTAAACATAATTCTACGCTCAGATTCCTCAGATTCTGAATTGCTCGCGAGACGTTCCGTCTTCTTATCTTAGTCCTGAAAGTGCTGATTATGGTTCTTATCAGCTCATTAATATCTATCGGTACAGTTTTGACATGTTTTGAAAATCAAATCTCTCCTAGTTCCCAATTAATAATAATCCAGCGGAGAGAGATCAACTGACCGCGCTGGCCAACATACAGGGTGCGCCTCTTCAAATGGAACTCCCTCTTAACTCTTTTGTTTTCAAAGATGTGAAAAAATGTTGAATTAAAAAGTTGTTTGATTCGATCCAAATTTTCATTTCGTGGAGTTTCTCCATATACAGGGTCATTCGTTTTTCCGGAAAGGACATTAACTTTGATTTTTTCAATGGAACACCTTATATATTTTCTGACATGTCGACAGAGCCTTCTTTTCTGATTTCAAAAATATATATGAGTTGCATATTTTGATCGAAAATAATTGAGTTATTGATTATCTAAGTTCACCAAAATACCGAATTTTCCATTGAAACTGTCTATTAATATTGTTTTGTGTTGAGATTGAACGATTTCAATTTCATAATAAACAATACCATGACATTTCCATGGAGCTTGAACAATATATAAACGTCATTTCAAAGCCCACTATATTCAACCTACATCAGATGATATGAAGTGAAGGTTCATAATGCGGTATTTTGGTGAATTTTGATCATCAATATCTCAACTATTTTTTATCCAAATATGCAACTCATATATATTTTTGATATTAGAATAAAAGGGTCTATCGACATGTCGTGAATTATATAGGGTATTACATTGAAAAAATCGAAGTTGATGTCCTTCCTGGAAAAACGAATGACCCTGTATATGAAACAACTTCACGAAATAAAAGTTTGGGTCGTTTGACACAGCTTTTTCATTCAACATTTTTCCATATCTCTGAAAACGAAATAAGGGGGGATTCCATTTTATGAGGCGCCCCCTGTATGTCTTCGTTGTTGGAAATTACCTTGTTACCTTTGGAACATGTCTGATAGACACTTGGCAACCCTTCTTGCGTTATGTGGATAAGCTTAAGAATTGAATAGTTCTGTTCGCATATTCAATTGAAATGTCAAAATTCAGTTTGTTAAACAAAACTGATGGCGTTCCTTTCCTTCCAGAACACTATTTGCAAAAATGTTTTTTTGCCACTTTTGATCGACAGGAAAGATTCGATCATATCGTGTGATACATCATTGTAATCAGAAAAAAAGACCTTCTCAAAAATTCAAAGATCCAAAATGGCGCCCATAAAAAAAATTGAGTGTTGTAACTTTGGCATCAAAAACGCCATGGAAAATACGATGACAGATTCAGATTCCTTGTCAAAAAGTGCCTTGAGAATGTCCTAGTCAAAAACGTCTAGGTCTTTTGGTTTTCGCTTGAAAAAATGAAATCGAAAATTACAAATTCTCGTTTTCTTCGAATAATTCAAAAACTTGCAGATAAACTTTGCCCTAATTTAACCGACCTCCTATCTCTTATAATAACTGAAATCCCCATGGTGAAGCTCGAAAAACGGGCACCCTGTATAATTCCAATGGACGGTTTGTCTACTATTTACTGGACACTTCCTACGATCTGAATTTTGAAATAAAATAAATTCGTTAGCTCACAAACAATAAAGATTTGGTGGAAACTCATTATTCCCCTTCAACAAAAATACAAGGCATTTTGCATTTTAATAAAATTTGCTGATAGAAAATGTACAGATTTTTTTCAATGGGAATTTATAGAAAATATTTCGAAACTGAAGTCAGCATAGTTGAACACATGGAGAAAAAAAAAACTTGTTCTTTCGGCTCAAAAATTCAAAAATTTTCAAAATAACAGGGGTTACCACTTTCTCTGATAAACTATCAATGAACTGAATTGATATATTTCGGCAAAAGATAAAATATACTTATATATGATATTAATCGCTGATGAAAAAGTACATACAGTATGATGCAAATGTATGGAATAAATTCATTATTCCAGAAATGGGCGACATTTGAAAAAATTCCAAAAACACGTGAGTTTTAATTTCTGAAGCCTCATCTCATGATATTCATATGAGAGATGTTACGTCACCGGTGTTGGAGTGAAGATTTTTTCAAATACAAATAGGGGTCATGTGACACCTTGATTGAAAGGTCTACCGATCGTCTATTCAACAGTCAAAATGTTGCATAAGAAGATTGAAATTAAAATGAATTTATCATGTGATTAATTGAATCTTGCAGAGGTCTGCTACTGAGAATTGAACATCGAAGGGTCGTCTAGTTAAAAAAATACGTCGAAAAAAAAGTTCTAAACTCTAGTTTTTGGTTTTTTTCGAAAGTCGTCTTGTTTTGAAATGAATTTATTCCATACATTTGCATCATACTGTATATGCAAAATATGTCTTATGTCTTCTTATAGTTGATGTTTGTTTATCACGATTTTATCATAGTCAGTTTATTTTTCTTCATTCCAGTTGGTTGTGTGAATATTTCAATAATTGCTTGTAAATGTTGATAATTGTAGTTTAATTTTTACCGTTTTCTAATAAAAATTCTAATCGCCCACAGACTTTTTTTTAACCCCAAACTCAATGCAGCTCAGCTCACTCTTTTGCCATTCTGTTTCTTTTCGGATTTTTTTTAAATATGCTGTACTTCAAAAAACGCCATTTGAATATTGGTAGGTATAGTTACATTCTTATTCCAGGGGCGGATCCAGGGGGCCACACTAAATATACAGGGTGGGTTACGGTGGATGGCCTATTAGAAGTATCTGGAGAACGAAGACAGAAAATTCTGAAAATCAGGATGCTTTGATAATCGAACATTCTCTATTCGCCTAAAATGTTTTCATCGATACAGTGTTGCCACTTCTATCAGAAACAACTAGCAACTTTGATGTTTCAAATGGAAGACCCTGTATTTTATTGCATTTCAAGATTCTTCCTGAGGAGCTGATTTCATCGATGTATCATACTTGGGGTCAAGCAGATATGATTACAGAGACATGGGGTATTCAAAATCTAGATTTTTCAATTTTAGGATATTTTTGTGTCGAAACTATTCATTATTGATCAAAACGGCGTACATGTCCCTATTTTAACTTTTGATACACTATCTACTGGAATTTAAAAGGAAAAAATACAGGGTGCTTCAAGATTCAGAATTCTGATCACCACTGTATCTGTTCCAATCAAATGTCACTTGATAGTGGATCGAAAGTTAAGATAGGGACATGTAAACCCATGGACGTAATGTGTAAACCGTTTTGATCAACAATGAATAGTTTCGACACAAAAAAAATCTCGATTTTGAACACTCTATATCTCTGTAATCATTCCTGCTAGACCCCAAGTGTGATACATTGATGAAATTAGCTCTTTAGGAAGAATCTAAAAATGCAATAAAATACAGCAAGGGTGTTCCATTTGAAATAACAACGTTGCTATAGTGGTTTCTGATAGAAGTGGCAACACTGTATCATTGAAAATATTTTAGACGGATAGAGAAAGTTCGATTATCAAAGCATCCCAATTTTCAGAATGGTATGTCCTTTCGTTCTCCAGATACTTCTACGCCATCCACCGTAGATCACCCTGTATATAACGATAACATAACGATATACATTGAGAATTCGCATCCTCTATGTGATGAAAATATCAATTCTTTCTCGCATTATTCAACAGAATAAAGCATATTATGCAACTACTTTCCTGGCTATATGCCACGATGAACATTGAATAGGCCTTTTCATTTAGATGACAAATGACTATCTCTGTTTACATCTCGCATCCAACGACAGTGGCGGCCATTTTCACCGAAACACTTACACCACAGCTCCACACTCCTCAGTAACGAATAAGTAACGTTTTTTGGAATTAAATTATTATAATACAATTAATAATACACACCAGGGATATAAAAAACAAAAATACTATGTTGTTTTTGTTGTTTCTCAATGAGAAATGCCCATGGTGGTTGACACTGTTGACATTTGACAGAACGTCAATATAATACCCGCCATATTCGATATGGCCAATCAGCATTTTGTGTTGGAACTATAGCCAATGAGGCTTCACCTTCGCATTACCCAATAAACTTTTGGATCTAAAAACGAGCGCATGCGTCTTAAAAATATATCTAGATGAAAGGGCCTATTATATCTGTTGAACTTCCAAAAAGAGAGCATGAAAAATGAAAATCCTGTGAAATTGAGAATTGACATTATCTCTCAAATCGGATAAAATAATATGATGTATCTAATATATAAAATTTCATTCGGTAGGTATGAGAATCGGTCGTTATCTATTTTTTGAATCTAAAATTCAAGATGGCGGATCCAATATGGCGGATGAGTATTGTTATCCGATTTCATTCAAAATTGGTATATGGGGGGGTTTTCGGGGTCGGAGATTATGATTCTTTCGTCAAATTTTGGAAATGCAAGATGGCGGATACAATATGGCGAACGAGTTTTGTAATTATGGTCAGATTCTATTCAAAATTGGTATCTGGGGGTTTTCGAGGTCAGTGATTATGATTTCTTCATCGAAATCAGGAAATTCAGAATGGCGGATCCAATATATGGCGGTCGAGTTTCGTATAATTATGGTTAGATTCCAATCAAAATTGGTATCTGGGGGTTTTCGAGGTCAGAGATTATTGTTTTTCATATAACTTAGGAAATTCAAAATGGCGGATCCAATATAGCGGACGAGTTTTGTAATTATGATACAATATTAAATTCAAAATTGGTATCTGAGGGTTTTCGGGGTCGGAGATTATGGTTCGTTCGCCAAAATTTGGAAATTCAAAATGGCAAATCCAATATGGCGGAAGAGTCAGATTCTATATTCAAAATTGGTATTGGAGGTTTTAGAGGTCGCAGATATAAATCATTTATCAAAATGTAATTATGGTCAGATTCTATTCAAAATTGGTATCGGGTGGTTTTCGGGGTCAAAGATAATGATTCTTTTGTCAAAATTTGGAAATTCAAGATGGCGGAGACAATATGGCGGACGAGTTTTGTAATTATGATCCGATTCTGTTGATGAATATTCAACTAAAAAAATATTTTCTAGAAGAATAGGTATATATAGCAAAACAACGTATGCATCAGCTATTAATTGTAATAAATAGTAGTTTGAAAAACTAATGAAACACGTTTTTATAGATAGCCAAACTAAAAAGAAGTAGAGAATAAGTAGAGAAGTTTGAAAAACTAAAGCGAATACCGTTTTATGGATAGCCGAACTAAAAAGAAGTATAAGTAATAGTTATTTAACCAACTATAGTTTATTAATGAGGGCGATTAATGATCGAGATATTTTAACGTGCGAGCGAAGCGAGCGCGTTATGTTCGAGATCATTAATCGCTTTTTAATATACAAGTTGGTTACAAAATTTTTCCGTCGACTATATTTCTCATTTCTCCTGCAATGAAGAAAACTTGGTTCGCGAATTCATCATTCATCTGGAAACTGCTAAGAATCACCCAGTAGCCTTGTCACTGACATTAGTGTCATTTGACATTTGTCGAAATGATCAACATAGAAAATAAATTTCTTGTGTTGTGTAGATTAAAATCGTGTCAGAAACTTGGAAAGGTGAACCCGTTAACAGAAAATCTTCAATGAAATCCATATTTTCGATTTAAATGCAGATTCCGTAAGTTATAGCATAAACAATGAATGCACGCGGTGTATGTTTGGTTGCCTATAAAACAATCGTACATTAATAGACAAATCGTTCATTAATAGGGGTCATTAATAAACGATTTCATATACATTAAACTTAGTCGTTAATACGAGGTCGACGGAAATAGTTATTTATGCAACAAGTGCAAAAAGTGAATGTTTATTGAACTCGACGTGAAATTGTCCGACGAGGCCGTCAGGCCGAGTTGGACAACACGTCGAGTGCAATATAAACAATTTTTGCACGAGTTGCATACAACATTTTTTCTACGTTCATGCAAAAAGCAAAAAATGATTTATTGAGGTGCGGCACTAGAGGTGTAGGAAAATGAAAAACGCAACTTGAATACTTTATTATTAATATCGATTTGCATTGAAACAGGAACTAATACATTACGAACAATTTAACTCACACTTTATTTTTACCCTCAATGTTGAAAGTGAATGAACAATTGATGCAATTTTCAATATGAATATATGACGTTTCTATAACCACAGTTGCAATATAAAAAATGTTTGTCATGATGACAGCACGTTGAAGTAGAATGACAAATGAATGCAATAAAAACTTTATTGCACTAAGTGCAATAAAGAACTTCTTCTTCCGCTAAATATAGTTCAATAAAGTTCTGCTTTTTGCATGAATGTAGAAAAATGAAATAATGAAAGTTCTTTGATTAATATTTATGTAAGAATATTTTTTCTAGAAATAATGTTATTGCAAAACAACGTTTGCCGGGTCAGCTAGTTATGATATAAAATCATAACTTACCAATAATATATACGTTCAGCACTGAAATGAAAATTGAAATGTATAGGAGAAGCACACCTGTGTAAACTCTGATTTTGATTAGCTTGGAACTTCAAAAAAAATTATTCGTATCAGTGATATGGGAATTATATCTCTCACAAATAAGTCTTATAACCTGTTTGTGAGAGATATACCGGGTGGCTACGGAAGTATATTGCCTACCGGAATATCTCTGTTATTGTATGGAGTAGGTTTGTGAAATTTGGAGCGTCGATATGATGACATAAGAGCTAGAATTTGAGGATATTGACATGTCGAAGTTAACTTGCGGTCTGACCGAAAGTAACGTAAACTTTCTTATTTTAAATGGAAACCCTATTTTTTTTCTTTCCGCTTTATTCAGCATTCAATTCCCTTTCTAATGACACAAGTTGGTATCCAACCAGAAATTAGATCAGAAAAAAAATTATTATTGAAATTCACCGAGTAGGCCGTGGAAGCAAAATGAAAGCCAAAAATTGAAAAGTTGGCTATGGAAATCATACGTCACCTGATAACAGTTGCTACTACTGTGATATTTTATATTCATTCGTCGGCGTTATAAAAAGCCGCAAAAAAAAATTGGAAAAATTGGGAAAAAACAATACTCTGTAGGCCCATAACTTAAATAGGAACATACAACTTTTTCTTGCCTGTACTATTCAGCATAACCATTCCTTTCTAATGATATAATAGAAAGTAATTTTTTGAAATTAAATACCAAAAAATCCAATTATTATTCTACTCGGTGAATTTCAATAATAATTTTTTTCTGATCTAGTTTCTGGTTAGACCAACTTGTGATATGTCATTAGAAAGGGAATTGAATGATAAATAAAGCGAAAAGAAAAAAAATAGGGTTTCCATTTAAAATAAGAAAGTTGATGTTACTTCCGGTCAGATCGGAAGTTAACTTCGACATGTCAATATGCTCAAATTCTAGCTCTTATGTCATTATATCGACGCTCCAAATTTCACAAACCTACTTCATACAATAACTGAGATCTTCCGTAGGCAATTCTTCCGTAGCCACCCGGTATTTCCCATATCACTGATATGAATGATTTTTTTTTTGGAATTCCAAGCTCATGAAGATCAGTGTTCAGTTTATACAGGTGTGACTCTCCCATACTTTTCATTTCGGTGCTGAACGTATTGGTAAGTTATATTTTTATATCATAATACATCATATTCGATTTGAGAGATAATGTCAAAATTCTCAATTTCAGAGGATTTTCATTTTTCATGCTATCTCCCAGCGAGCACAAACATCCCTAGGATGTTTTGAAAATGTTGGCATGAAGATGTTATTTTGAGACGTAAATATACACTGACCAAAGAGGTCTTTGAATATTGAAGTATTATTTTTGTTCTTCTGTGGCATTTCTTTGTTTGCCTACTGAGAGGTATCCCTGGGATGTTTTGGGATGTTTTAGAAATGTAGGCATGAGGATGTTTTTTTGAGGCGTAATATATGTACTTCCCAAAGAGGTCTTGGAAGGATATTGAAAGTATTGTTTTTGTTCTTTTGTGCCCTTTCTTTGTTTGCCCCACCACAACATCTCATGCTTACGTTACAATACGATGAATTCTGATTTGTTTTCGATTTTGTTCTTCTTATTGTTCGCAATTGGCATTCGCGTTTGCAGCGTGTCACGCTTACATCACGCTGCTAACGAGCAGAAAGGAATTTGGTGAAGTTTATTGTGTTAGAAGACTTATTTAGTTTGTAATAATGACCATCAGATGCAAGATGTGTTGTTCGGTGCCTCAGTGTAATCAATATATAAAAGTACGAATTTATCAATACACAGCTTCTCCGCAGTTGCAAAATTATGCATTGTGGAGAACATTACAAGAATTGGGAAACCTATTTCCAATTATATGTCTGATGTGTGTAGTAAGCACTACTCAGAAACCGATTAAGAAGGTAATTTCATATCAAGAAAATATTTTTATGTTCAATCTATTTTTAATGCATTTTTTCATTCAAGGGAACTGGAATCCTAATGCAAAAGTTCATTTTGACAATAGGCTTCAGAAAAGTACCTCGAAAATGGTTTTTTACAGCGATTTAATGTGCGCAAGACGCGTTGAAAATGTTTTGTTGTGTCCATGAAAAGGTGTAAAACCTTCACAAACGATAAGAATTCCACAAAATTTATTAAACACACGACATGTTTCGCTTCGTCAGGTGATATACTGGTACAATGAACTGAAAGGCTTTAAAAAGAACTAGGGAGAAGGTAGTTTTGTGACATATCAAGGACATCTCGATAATTGCCGCCTGCGGCGGACATTGACTGTTCTATAATTTCTATTCATGTGTGAACAGAACATCGCAGTGGAGGTTCAATGTCTCGAAATCTCGTACTTTTAACATCTCTGAGATGTTTTTGTGCTCGCTGGGCTTTTATTTGGATGGTCAACAGATATAATTCAATGATCGTCGTGGCATATAGCCAGGCATTGGCGTATACAGGATTTTGGTTTGGGGGGGGGGTATACTGTGTTAAGAAAAAGTGGTGACCAAAGAAAAGCGCCGCAGGTGAAAACATTTTTCGGAGCCACGCCCAATTTATGTCCGTAATTCACCCTAAACTTATCGAAACGTTACGCGGGTATTCTCTTTAGTCGGCCGTCGGGACGGCAATAGTATATTACATAACTAGTGTGGAAAGTGACATATTTCACGCGAGTGGACGTTTAGCACGAGCCGCAGAGCGGCGAGTGCGGAAAAGAAACGAGCGCAGGAAATCCAACAAGTTTTGTACACTATTTTTCCTACGACCACAAATATTTATATTATATGTTATATGAGTGTTTATAAGACCAGAGAAGAGATCATGTTTCTAATCATATTCGATCACATGAAGGTGATATCATTATCATTATTATTTAATTTTACTTCAATATTCAAATGACATCATTAGTTTAACTTTAACTTAACATTAACTTAAAATTAAACTAACATCGACTTAACATCAACTTAACATTAACTCAATAATTATCCAACATTAACTCAACATCAAATCAAAATTCACTCAAAATTAACTTAACATCACCTTAAAATCGATTTAACATCAACTCAATATCAAATTGACATTAACTTCACATTGAACACTAAATTGCCAATACATTGACATTAATTCAACTTTCAATTGAAATTAACTTGATTTCAACTTTTCATCAACTTAACATTACGTCAACATTAACGACAATAACTCATGCAGTCATGTTAAATCGACACTGATTTCCCATTAACCTGACCATAACTGAACTCACCTTACATTACTTTAACATTAACCTACCATTAGCTCAACATTAATTTAACAATAACTTAACATTAGCATTAGCAGGTACAGTCGTCTTCAGAGATCATGTCGCACATGGACGGTGTCAGTTCCCTTGATCAACGCTGTAATAAGAGCGCTCAGACCGTCCAACCGCGACATGTTCGTTGAAGACGACTGTACAAGCTTACCCGATATATGACTCCAAGCGCTGTTGTAGACACAGCAACGAGGTTATGTCTCGCGATAATGACAAAGAAACATGAACCTGATCAAGATGCGAAATGATAAAAATTATAAACTAATGAAAATGAATGTGTTTGAATGGACGTATAATAAATACCCATTTACCAAGTAAGTACATCATATATACCTTCCTAAACCTTATTGTGTGGTGAGCGTGAGTTTTTTTAATATTTCAACACACGTGAGAATCACTTTCGAACTTTTGCATCACTATGGTGACCTGGGCTACTTTCTAAATAACAAAGTGGTTTGTTTTATGCTGTTTTCATAGGTGGTCGTAGGAAAAAATATTTGCATCGGGATGCGAGTTTGCCCTTATTCGCATATTTGTGAGGTGGAGAAATCGTGTTTACCCCCTCTCCTGAGGAAGGGAGCGTGTGGCGGAAATTTAAGGTGCAACACTGATTCACTTGACACTTCGCAAAAACAAACTTTTTTCTGTGACGGGAAAAAAGTTTGGCATTTCACCTCTGTTAGCAGGTTATAAAATGTTACTTTCCATAAATTACTTTTTTCCCGTGGGAAAAACTTGAGTACTTTTTTCCAGGATATATATCACATATATACACTGTTGATGGCTTTTGTTGTGCTACAGTTCCGAAAAACTAGTCAATAATACCGTCTGCGAGAAAGAACTGTCCTTCTATCTTCCATTCGACTTGGCGGCTTCGTATATTACTAAACAACCACTAAATTCGCAATTTTTTGAAATCAAATCACATAATTATACTGACAGAAGTGACATCAGATATTTGATAACATCAAAAGAATGATAAAGATGCCTACAAATAACGCAGGTGTCCCTACTGTTAAAAACTTAAAATTTCACGTCGATTATCTTCAGATTTCAAAATAATGTGATATCTTTTCAATATTTTGAGTACTTTTTTCCCTCATATATATCACATATACAGTATGATGCAAATGTATGGAATAAATTCATTTCAAAACAAGACGACTTCCGAAAAAAATCCAAAAAATAGAGTTCAGAACCTTTTTATCGATGTATTTTTTCAACTAGACGACCCTTCGATGTTCAATTCTCAGTAGAAGATCTCTGCAAGATTCAGTTAACCAAATGATAATCCATTTTAATTTCAATCTTCTTTTGCAAAATTTTGACTATTGGATAGACGATCAGTAGACCTTTCAAACGAGGTGTCACGTGACCCCTGTTTGTATTTAAAAAAACCGTCCATTACATCATTACTCCAACACCGGTGACGTAACATCTCTCATATGAATTTCATGAGATGAGGTTTCAAAAATTAAAACTCACGTGTTTTTGGAATTTCTTCAAATGTCGCCTATTTCTGGAATAATGAATTTATTCCATACATTTGCATCATACTGTATATATATACACTGTTGATGGCTTTTGTTGTGCTATAGTTCCGAGAAATTAGTCAATAATACCGTCTCCGAGAAACAACTGCAATCCGCCCAGCGAGCACAAAAACATCTCAGAGATGTTAAAAGTACGAGATTTCGAGACATTGAACCTCCACTGCGATGTTCTGTTCACACATGAATAGAACTATTATAGAACAGCCAATGTCGCCGCAGGCGGCAATTATCGAGATGTCCTTGATATGTCACAAAACCACCTTCTCCCTAGTTATTTTTAAAGCCTTTTCATGGACACAACAAAACATTTTCAACGCGTCTTGCGCACATTAAATCGCTGTAAAAAAACATTTTCGAGGTACTTTTCTGAAGCCTTTTGTCAAAATGAACTTTTGCATTAGGATTCCATTTCCCTTGAATGAAAAAATTACGCCTCGAAAAAACATCCTCATGCCTACATTTCTAAAACATCCCAAAACATCCCAGGGATACCTCTCAGTCTCAATAGGCAAACAAAGAAATGCCACAGAAGAACAAAAACAATACTTCAATATCCTTCAAAGACCTCTTTGGTCAGTGCATATTACGTCTCAAAATAACATCTTCATGCCAACATTTTCAAAACATCCCAAAACATCCCAGGGATGTTTGTGTTGTGCTCGCTGGGATAATTTTTATTCCATTCGACTTCGCGGCTACGTATATTACTAAACAACCACTAAATTCGCAATTTTTTGAAATCAAATCACATAATTAGACTGACAGAAGTGACATCAGATATTGAATTACTTCGAAAGAATGATAAAGATGCCTACAACGCAGGTGTCTCTACTTTTTTTTTTTTCATCGCTTGGAGCGCACGAAAGGGAATCCCTATATTAATTCGTCCTTTCTTCTGTCACAGAAAAAAATAGTGTATTATACACGGGAAAAATATTAGATTTTAGCTCACGGTTTCTTGTCTCCCTCCACTACGCGTCGGGAGACAACACAACCTGGAACTAAAATCAACTACTTTTTTCCCTTGTATAATAAATAACTATTATTTCTATTGTTTTACAAAAAATGTATACATAGGTCGAAACTATTTACAATAGTTCAACAAAGTACATAAGCTGCCTCACTATAAAAAATATCTATGATATAAACGAATTATAATGAAAACATTGAAAACTACGGAATGCAGACTATTTGATCAAACAAAGAATTAGTGAAAAAATAATCAAAATAGGAAACAAATTATAAACAAATGTTTAAACGTCGAGCTTTTTGACTCATTTTATTCAGTACTTCCTCTATATCTATTTCAATCCCATAATTTATATTTAATAAAGATAACGAGGTTAATCTATTTTCCCCAGTGCTGTTGCGCAAATAGGTCTGTTATATCGCTACTTTGAGATATCACTTTTTAAAAAACACTTTTCTACTCAACAGGTTACTTTATTCAAAAGACAATTGTTACTTGAATTTTTAATGGCTCTCTGCCATATTACTACTAGACTACTAGACTATTCTAACTATACTAATACCAAGGTTGTCACGCAGGGTCCTTTTATAATATTGGATCTGCAGCGTCAATGCTGATGCTAGAAATGGGGGAGACCACTGATTTTTCAAAATGACATTATCGTGAACTCTATACTGAAAAACTACCAGTGAATTAATTTTGAATTTTGACATTCATGCTAAGACGATGGAAAAAATAAATTAGAACATGCCCATTTCAAAACACACAATTCCTGCGCCATTTGAAATTTTGTCAATTCATTGGTGTGACTGGTGCGACGTCTTATTCCCAACACGCCTATTGTCCTTGAACTGACCAATCACACTGCAACACTGCAGAATGACGAGGTATCAGAGAGAGATAGCTACAGTTCGGGACTAATACGTCACGACTCCACCATCATATTTGGCTGTTTGAAATATCGAATGAAATATGCTGATTTCAAAACGATATAGATTCGATTCCCTTCAAATTTAACTCATAATATTGATTGTACATCAAACGTAAATCATGATTCGTCGATTGAAAGAGGTTTGCACGGATTTCTTCTCTCAGTGGTCTTCCCCACTGTAGGAAGCAGATAGAAATATGATCAGTGCTGATTCTGCTTCTCACCATATGAAGATACTGAGAAGCTGTTATCTGGTAACCTGATATACCGGGTGACACAGGAGACATGTAGCAGCCAGTAGTTTTTTTATTTGGAGAGATAAAATTTCGAAATTCACAGGAGGTATATAATAAATGGTAGCGCACTTTACGAACTTAACGAAAATTTTTTTCGACTACCTGTTTGACCGGAAGTGACCCCAACTTTTTTTTTTCAAATGTCACCCTGTACATTTCTTCAGTCTATCTTTTTCGCCTTGAAATTCTCTATCCAACCATGTATCACGTAGCATTTATTTTTTAATTCACTATTGAATTGCTTTTTATTCAAAAAGAATAAGTTGGCTGTGACATGAATTCGATGATATATCGACACTTGGTAGGCTTAGAAATTTAAAGATCATTAGTAAATAAACCGATATTATTCAAAATGTTTTGATATTCTGATCAATGTCTGCAGGTTGTCAATAGCTTGTTTTAGTCAATGGTCAAGATGAAAACCTTCGAAAATAACTCATGATATTGAGGAATCTGAGATTTTTTCGAATTCAGCTACTCGTACAGAAATTATCTCTTTCATTTCCGCCATGTACCTATCACATGATCTTTCCATTTGGAATAATAAAACTAAAATTGTTCCTCATACGATGATCCACATCAGGGCTATTATTTTTTTTACCAGATCTAGTAACCTAACCTAAGATATGTTACCAGATCTAGTAACCCAACCTAAGATATGTTACTAGATCTGGTAACCCAACCTAAGATATGTTACCAGATCTAGTAACCCAACCTGAGATATGTTACCAGATCTAGTAACCCAACCTAAGATATGTTACCAGATCTAGTCACCCAACCTAAGATATGTTACCAGATCTAGTAACCTAACCTAAGATATGTTACCAGTTCTAGTAACCTAACCTAAGATATGTTACTAGATCTAGTAACCTAACCTAAGATATGTTACCAGATCTAGTAACCCAACCTAAGATATGTTACCAGATCTAGTAACCTAACCTAAGATATGTTACCAGATCTAGTAACCCAACCTAAGATATGTTACCAGATCTAGTAACCCAACCTAAGATATTTTACCAGATCTAGTAACCTGACCTAAGATATGTTATTAGTTCTAGTAACCTAACCTAAGATATGTTACTAGATCTAATAACCTAACCTAAGATATGTTACCAGATCTAGTAACCCAACCTAAGATATGTTACCAGATCTAGTAACCTAACCTAAGATAGGTTACCAGATCTAGTAACCCAACCTAAGATATGTTACCAGATCTAGTAACCTAACCTAAAATATGTTACCAGATCTAGTAACCCAACCTAAGATATGTTACCAGATCTAGTAACCCAACCTAAGATATGTTACCAAATCTAGTAACCTAACCTAAGATATGTTACTAGATCTAGTAACCTAACCTAAAATATGTTACCAGATCTAGTAACCCAACCTAAATGTATTCAAGAAACGAAAAAGTCGATATGTTGTTATATGCAACTTTAATCAACACACAAATGAAGAAGAAAAATTATTGATGCAATCGAAACACATAAAACATTTTGTGTAGGTACACCCTACACCGCCTACTAAGTGAAATAATCATGAAAAAATAGACTGATATCCCTGTGGATCATCGTATAAGAGGAACAATTTAAGTTTCATTATTCCAAATGGGAAGATCATGTGATAGGTACATGGCGAAAATAAAAGACAGATAGTTTTTGTACGAGTAGCTGAATTCGAAAAAATCTTAGATTCCTCAATATCATGAGTTATTTTCGAAAGTTTTCATCTTGACTAAAACAAGCTATTGACAACCTGCAGACATTGATCAGAATATCAAAACATTTTGAATAATATCGGTATACTAATGATCTATAAATTTCTAAGCCTACCAAGTATCGATATATCATCGAATTCATGTCACAGCCACCTTATTCTTTTTGAATAAAAAGCAATTCAACAGCGAATTAAGAAATAAATGCCACTTTGTGATACATCGTTGGATAGAGAATTTCATGGCGAAAAAGATAGACTGAAGAAATGTACGGGGTGATATTTAAAAAAAAAGTTGGAAGATGAAAACCTTAGAAAATAACTCATCATAATGAGGAATCTAAGATAGGAACATACTTTTTCGAATTCAGCTACTCGTACAGAAATTATCTGTCTTTTATTTCCGCCATGTACCTATCACATGATCTTTCCATTTGGAATAATAAAACTAGAATTGTTCCTCTTATACGGCGATGATCCACAGGGCTATTATTTTTTTTTACCAGATCTAGTAACCTAACCTAAGATATGTTACCAGATCTAGTAACCCAACCTAAGATATGTTACCAGATCTAGTAACCCAACCTAAGATATGTTACCAGATCTAGTAACCTAACCTAAGATATGTTACTAGATCTAGTAACCTAACCTAAGATATGTTACCAGATCTAGTAACCCAACCTAAGATATGTTAGCAGATCTAGTAACCCAACCTAAGATATGTTACCAGATCTAGTAACCTAACCTAAGATATGTTACTAGATCTAGTAACCCAACCTAAGATATGTTACCAGATCTAGTAACCCAACCTAAGATATGTTACCAGATCTAGTAACCTAACCTAAGATATGTTACCAGATCTAGTAACCTAACCTAAGATATGTTACTAGATCTAGTAACCTAACCTAAGATATGTTACTAGATCTATTCACCTAACCTAAAATATGTTACCAGATCTAGTAACCCAACCTAAATGTATTCAAGAAACGAAAAAGCCGATATGTTGTTAATATGCAATTTCAATCAACACCCAAATGAAGAAGAAAAATTATTGATGCAATCGATTGACTGTCAAACACATAAAACATTTTGTGTACACCGCCTACTAAGTGAAATAATTATGAAAAAATAGACTGATAGCCATGTGGATCATCGTATAAGAGGAACAATTTAAGTTTTATTATTCCAAATGGGAAGATCATGTGATAGGTACATGGCGAAAATAAAAGACAGATAGTTTTTGTACGAGTAGCTGAATTCGAAAAAATATGTTCCTATCTTTGATTCCTCAATATCATGAGTTATTTTCGAAAGTTTTCATCTTGACTAAAACAAGCTGCAGACATTGATCAGAATATCAAAACATTTTGAATAATATCGGTATACTAATGATCTTTAAATTTCTAAGCCTACCAAGTGCCGATATATCATCGAATTCATGTCACAGCCACCTTATTCTTTTTGAATAAAAAGCAATTCAACAGCGAATTAAGAAATAAATGCCACTTTGTGATACATGGTTGGATAGAGAATTTCAAGGCGAAAAAGATAGACTGAAGAAATGTACAGGGTGATATTTAAAAAAAAAGTTGGGGTCATTTCCGGTCAAACAGGTGGTTGAAAAAAAATTGTCGTTAAGTTCGTAAAGTGCGCTACCATTTATTATATACCCCCTGTGAATTTCAAAATTGTATCTCTTCAAATAGAAAAGACTACAGGCTGCTACATGTCTCCTGTGTCACCCGGTATACTGACTGTGCTTATTTTACCATATAACAACTCACCTTTTATTAAAAAAGTTGAGGCTCTGCGTCGACTTTTACTCAAACAGTGGTTTTGCTATAATTTGGATTCAATTCGATTTCTTCTTTTTCTACTGGTTCTTGTAGGTGGATGTTTGGTCTTCTTCTAGGGATGAATCTTGCCAGGGTTCTTGGTGCGAACCTGTTTCTTGAGGGTGGTGGTGATGGTCCATCGTTTGAAATGGTAATACCTATTCTAACTGGTCTTTTGCGTCTACATTTGCAAAATATATACAGGATGACCAATGAAATGATCAAAGCTATTGTAAAGTACGTGAACCACGAAATGTGTTTGTTCACAAATGGATCGTTAATCAGCTTGTCTAATTGATCTGAATATTGGCTTAATTTATGTTCGGCAATATTCAAATCGTCCACATTAATATTGTTGAGTTTCAATGGTTTCAACTCAGGTAGACTGTGTTTTTCTGGAAGATAGCCACAGCATTCGAATGAAATTCGAACGGCATGATATCTGTACGTGATGTTCTTAACATCATCAAATAGATATTTGGAATGATAAACCGAATTTTATAATGAAAATGTGAACAAACTACTATTTATTGAGATATTTCAAGAAAAAGTTCGAAATTTCGCCTTCTTTCTCCCCTTGTGTTGGGGGCATTTGAAGCTACTTGCTCTTATTTTGTCATTGGACACTTTATATACTCATGATGTACTTCGATGGCACATTTTTATACAGGGTGTAAATTTGAAAACTTCCATTGCGAATATCTCGCGAAAGAAAAGAGTTAGAAAAACGCCGTTTGGCAAAAATGCTAAAGAGTTAAGGGGAACTAGAACCACCATATTTCGGTCAAGGGATGAGTCACCCCGTCGGCGCGACACACCCCAACTTCGAAATGTCGCGAGATATTCGCATTGAAAGTTTTCAAATTTACACCCTGTATAGAAAATTCAACAGGAAATATGATTTTTATGGCGAGTTTTTCATATTTAGTGAACAAGCATTCCAGATGACGACCATTTAATCAATAGTCAATCAAAATACGAGATGTCAAATGTCAATAGATTGCTTTCGAATGACATTACACACGCCATTATTTTGAATGATATTCTTCCTTCTTTTCACTAAATATGGATTAATCTCAAGGAAATTATATTTATAGTAAAATTATATATAAATTGTCCAATATGATGAAAAAAGAAGGGAAATTTGTTCTAAATGCCATCCAGAAGACAGGTGAAAAGGAAGGTGAAATTTGGAACTTTTTAGTCAAATATCTTCATGATAAATATCATGATAAATGCAGTTTTACCTTTTTAAGTAGAGTGTTTGTAGTTCATGTTAATATGATAGTTACAATTTGATCATTGGAATAAATCCTGCATTCATTGCCACGAGGCAAATGACCGTTTTCAGAAAGGAATTTGAGAATGAAAATTAAAAATGCCCGGTTATTATGAACATTCAAGAAAATTTCCTCGAATTCAGAGATGATTTTGTTGACTATAATATACGAATACAAAACTAACTGCACAATCAAAGCTTTTCTATTTTTCCTCTACTTATACTTTTTATGAGAGTAATTGTCTTCTATTATTAATTCATCATTATAAATTAAGCTCTGTTTACTACTGAACTTAGATGGAGTAAAATCCTCGCGGTGAATTGCATATACCCACATTTTCGATAGCTCCTCGTCCAACGGGAAACTAAGAGCATGAACTTTTGAACCACCCACATAATTCCCCCGACAAAAGGGAACACAACACTTGAAAGGCATTGTTATTTCGCCGATCACAACACAAAATATTTCACAAAACAGTAATTTTTCCGCCAATTATTTTGGTGAATAAACAACAAAAGAATTCGGGACCGTTTCAAAAACATACGTGAATCACCGATGAATTAACACGAACTGACGCGTTAGTCGACAAGCGATAAAATAAAACACTGGCCTCACTTGGCGACGTCACGAGCTGTTTACGTCAGAGTCTGCTGGCCTAGTTGTATCAGTGGTAACGGTCTGACACTGTTATGAGCCATAGGTTATTGTCAATTTCGAGAACACTATAGTCTTTGGCATAAATCAAGGATGATTGGCAAGTTTTTGGCAATTCACTTAATTGTCTAAATAGTTGGGCTTCACAAATTGAGTCACTATCAATTGAGTATGGTAGTACGTCTGATGAGCATCATATTGTTGCGAAGTTCTCTATCACTTTGCAATCGTTCAGATTTTGAAGAGAAATATACAATACTGAATCATCGTCTCGCGCAATGTATATTTTTGAAATGTCAATAAAACATGATGGAGGCCTGTTCGATTATCTAGTATAGGTGTTGGGTAAGGATGAAAAAGGGTACACTGAGGAAAATTGTGCTATTAGAGTTTTTGCCGAGATATTTCTTGCTACCATTACAAGAAATCATATTACCGTTATACATTTTCGAATAGAAGCAGCACCTTCAAATCCTATGATAGCAATAACGACTTTGCTGAAAGTGAATTTCCTGCCACAGGTAGGTATACTGCTGTAGCTATCAGGCAGCCACTCTGGGACAGCATGATTTTTTTTATAATTGTCTAGCTGAACTACTATACTATAGTGAGTTATATATGCTTGTGGCTGCGAGGTTCATCGCATAGAACTGCACTCACTTCCAATCATACAACTGTCAGTCTGCCACGAAAATAATATTTGACGAACCAACTTGGGGTTATTTAGCGCCTACTCATCGTTATTCGATTTTTCGCTGATTTGTCCCCCTCTTTGTAAACATTTGTCAGACATCTTGCTTGATCAATCATTCACAGTTGGGCTCTTGATGCAAACCCATGTACAGGACGACAATCTCGACTACACGACAGTTACGAATACTTCCCCTCTTGAATTCAATAATTCATTATTCAAAATCTGAATCTGAATTCAAATATAAAATGGAAACATTTTCAAACAAATAAAAAAATCTTCTGTGCCCCTTTCAGTGCTTTCGTAGATCAAAGTGCTTCAGTTATTATACCAGGATTGATGGAATGATGAAGGTGAGTTTTTTCGAGGTATTTCGTCTGAAATTCAAATATTTTACATTCAATAACATTTTCCTCTCTTTGGCATCATGAAACTTTAAAATGGTCAAATATGTTTCAGAGCTTCTCAATAGAATCTGGTCTAAAAACTTATTGTGAGCAAAAATGTCCAGGTGATGAAATTATTTGAATGATTTTACTGGTAACATTTTTTTTTTCCTGTACGCATCTGTAATAACTTGCCTAGTTTTCGAAATACAATGGTTTCAGAAGGTTTCAGAAAAATTCTTTTTTTTATCAATTACTCAAAAAACCCTTTGGTTTTTCCTGAGGGTGCATGAATCAATTGATCTATTGAATTTCACAGATCATTGGTCCGAAATTTTCTTTAGGAATCAATAAATTGCTATCCATAACAAACATCAGGGTGGAAATTATGGGAAGTGAAAGTGGATATCAGTCAAAATTTCACCTTTCTTGATGACAACAATCCTGGAAAATAACTGAATAACTATACAGTAAGAAGATCATGCAACTATCTATATGATCACCCATCAAGAGTAGCAAAGTTCTCTACCTACGATTATAACATTGCCCTACTCCCATTATTAGATGCACTCACTAGCGGTAGCAAAGTCAGATACCTACCTACTACAGAAACATCGTCTAATAGCATCATACAGATGCACTCGCTAGTGACAGCAAGGTTCTATATCTAATAATCGCAGGTGGGTTATAATCACCAAAGTCGACTTTATAATCACAGGTGATAACTCGCTTGTCCCCTATGCTATTAGAGTTTCTTGCTGGGGTGATTCGATTTCTGACTATGGTTGATAGAAATTTTCCTCGGTGTAGTCATTTGTGTATTGATTTTCATGATATTGATTTTGGAAATCTTCTTATGTGTCACAATATCAGCAGTATGATAGAATTGATTGGAGCTATCAGCAGTATGATATTCCTGATTTTGGTAATTAACGACATGTGCTCTTTGTTGATTCGGTCGATTTTGGAAATTTGGATTTTGTTGTATAACTGAAGAACGGGGTTGGTTTTGACTTTGATATTGAGGTCTATTATAATTCTGATCGTTCATTGATGGTCTGTTTTGTTGGAAAGGGTTTGGACGTTGCTGGAAATTTGGTTGTCTTTGGAAATTTGGGTAAGGGTTTTGGGTGAAATTTTGACTATTATTTGGTAGCATTCGTTGTTGTCTTAGTCGACATTCGCTAGATATATGTCCAGAGCGACCGCAAGAGTGACAAGTTCTTGTCGTTGTGAGAATTTGAGGTCTCCTAGGTATTTGTTGAGGAAGTGAAATGCTTTGAGTTTCTTTCTTTTGATTTTCAAAGTAAAACAACTGTTGTTCTCGTCTTATTCGAATGTCTGCTTCTAACAAGTCTGCTGGATTCGAAGCGCGAATTATTTGACCTAAACGTGGTTCGAGTCCGGTAAGCAATGTATTGAGTGCCATTGTTTCGATTAAATGAGATTGTGCTTGCTTTTGTTCAGCAGTGAGAATAGATTTTTGTATACAAGAATGCATTTTTGCATTCAGCACTTGCAAACGGTTGAAAAATGGCAAAGCACTTTCGCTCGGTAATTGTTTGATGCGTTGGAGGTCTTGCATCAGCGACGTAAGGTCACGAGAATCTCCAAAGTGAAAATTTAGCAGATGTTTTATTTCATGATAAGTATTTGGATTTCTTGAACTTATAAGTTGTGCGGCTCACCCACGCAACTTATTTTTTATGTGAATCACTAGGAATAGTCTCTGATCCACTGCGGCCATACGATACGCACAATCACAAGCGTTCAGGAATGTTTTGAGGTAAATTTGATCTCCTTCAAATTCGGGTACGATTGAAAATATTTCTGATAATCTATACGGTTCAACTTCGACTTCATTCTTTTCGTTTTCACCTAGGCCGTTTTCTGCCATTTTGTATAGGTAAGTTCAGGGTATAGATAATCGAACAGTTTCAAAATTTCAAATGTGCGAATAAATAATACGAGATGATTCGGTATTACTTACAGTATTGTTCTTCTCATCTGTGATTCGTCGTGTTCTCGAAGTCGTCCAGCCAGGGGCTCCACTAGGTGTTCCTTCCGCTGTCTTCTTCAAGTGGTGACTCCTCGGGGTTGTTGGTTCTTCGTTGTTGAAGGATTGGAATCCACCGCTATCAGTTAGACCAATTTCTTGTTCTGATAACGTTTGCCTATCCTACCGACTGCGCCAATTTATTGTTATATCTTTACTTTGAGACTTCACTATCTAGTTAAAAAACTCTCTTCTACTCAACAGATTACTTTATTCAAAAGACAATTGTTACTTGAATTTCTAATGGCTCTCTGCCATATTACTACTAGACTATTCTAACTATACTAATACCAAGGTTGCCACGCAGGGTCCTTTTATAATATTGGATCTGCAGCGTCAGCGCTGATCCTAGAAATTGTAGGAAGCAGATTGAAATATGATCAGTGCTGATTCCGCTACTCACCATATGAAAATACTGAGAAGCTGTTACCTGGTAACCTGATATACAGGGTGACCCAGAATAACGTTCGTGTACTCCGGAAGGTCGATCTACAGATAAAAAGTAAGAAAAAATTTTCCTATCAACAGGTGTCCGAAAATGCTTTCTAAGGGCGCTACAGCCCTTGGAAACTTGGTCCCTATATAAATGCAGTTTTCTTCAATTATCTTTGTTACCATTGATCCTAGAATCATGAAATTTTGTACCAATAGGTAATTTGATCTCTTGAAAAATGATATAATATACAGGGAGGTGCGAAACTTGTAACCCGTGCTATAAAAATGTCCCAATTTTTTTTTGTCTCACATATCCCATATTTGGTAGATTACAGCCAACGTATGACGTATGACATATGACATTCGACAGATGACAGCTCACATATGATAGGTGATATAAGCCGTTAATGATACTTCCGGTGTTCATTGAAGCTATACACGCTCTACTGGTTCAGCTAACGTTTGACGTATGACATTCAACAACTGACGAATACCACGTGACCTTCCGGTACTTGTCGAAAGCAGGCACTCAAGCCGTCGAAATGGCTAACGGTTCAAAATGGCGCTCAAATAACGATACGTATGATGTTTGACAGATGACGTATACTACGTGACCTTCTGGTGCTCGTTGAAAGCAGACACTCGGGGTCGACATAACCTACGGATTTGAACCAAAATGGCTATCGATTCGAAATGGCACCCAACTGACAAAACGTGTATGATGTTTGGCAGATGACGTATGACACGTGACCTTCTGGTGCTTGTCGGAAGAAACGCTCAGGGTCGACACAACCTACAAATTTTAATCAGAATTACTATCGATTAAAATGGTGCTCAACAGATATCATGTGAGACGTTTGGCCTATTATTTATTGCTTCACCGATAGCAAACGCCCATATTCAGCGCAGCCAATGTATACTACATATACTTCCGGTACCATTAACCTCGGCTAAACAGATATTAAGGTTCGACAAAAGGTGGATATATGTATGGTGAAATAGCTTCCTCTTACAAAACCCTAGAAATTTTTGTAGACCTGTGGCCTACTTGATTATGTCGAATTCTATCACCGTAGACCGTAGTAAGGCCGCGCAAAACTAACGCTAGATGGCGCTGTTCCCGAAGTGATCTTGCTACACAATGGTTGTATTGTTTTGTTGTTTACATTTACGTATATTAATTCGTAATTTGAAAACATTGAGAAATAGTGATTGATTTAATGAAAAAGACGTGAAATTTTCATTATATCTGTGAAGTATATGTGGCACGATGTTCCCTACGCCATCTATATTCAATCCGGTGCGGCTTTGCTACGGTGTTTCGCGGTCTACACGTTTTGGAAAGAAACAATTGACAAGTGGTTACACCAGTCTATTTTCATCATGGTTCGGACAAAACCTACGAATTTCAATCGAAATGGCTACCGATTCAAAATAAACAACAAATTCAAAATGGCGCTCGACTGACGATACATATGATGTTTGACAAATGATGTATGTCACCTGACCTTCCGACTCAGGTCCGACATTACCTACGATTTTCAATAAAATGGCCATCGATCCAAAATGGCGCTCAAATTAGGTGAAACAGTGGAGATTACGATTTCCTGCCACGAAGATATATTTTTCCGTTGTGTGTAATTAAAGTTCGAATAACAATATTTCTCTCTATAGGAGTATTATTTCAATCTTCATTTGTGTTGGACATGTGATTCTGTATGTGTTTTCATTGCCAAAAAAACTGTGTGTGTGTGTAAAAAGTGCATGAAAAAACGTGATAATGAACCGGCCCTTACTGCATAGATGGATGCTACTCCCTCATTTCTAGATATAGCTGTTTTTCATTGAAATTGGTAAGTTGCTCAGTTTTCTGCTTTTCAGCCGAAAAAGGCATCAGTCTTGGAGAGGTAGATATTTGAAAGGACACGAAAAACTATAGTTATTAAGAAGCATTGATTCTCAGCAGCGATTTCATTTTAGTTCATCAAAATTATTGTACTCATAGGTATATGTCTGGATTACATAAAATCATTGAACGACTGAGTTGAGCAATTTTAAAAATGCTTAGCATGCATTTTTTGGAAAAAAAAACAGAGGCCAGTTCACAACATCACCAATATTAAGCGAAAATTTTCAAGAAATCTGTGTAAAATGATAACTTGATGTACAAGGCGTTTCGTTAAACATTAGGATTTTTTTTATATATTTTCCTAGAGTTCCGCTAACAATAGAAATTGAATTTTATTTGAATACAGGGTGTTTCGTGAAACATTTGGATTTCCAGTTTTATATTTTGTTAGATTTCAGCTACCGAAAAAGCAGTATTTTTTTCAAGTACAGGATATTTTAGGGTTCCATTTAGATACAGGGTGTTTCGTGAAACATTAGGATTTTTAGTTTTGAATTTTGCTAGATTTAAGCTATTTCAGCTAACGAATAAAGCTACTGAACTAGTATTTTATTCAAATACAGGCAGTTTTTCTAGAGTTCCGCTTACATGCAGAAATTGAAGTTCATTCCAATACAGGGTGTTTCGTGAAACGTTTGAGATTTCTTCAGTTTTATATTTTGCTAAATTTTCAGCTAACAAGAGAAGTAGGAGTTTTATGTCCATTCAGAGTTGTGTCTGTCGTAGATACAGAGTGAATAAAAACAAAAGTTTTCAAACGATGGCTCGTTTGTTAAAACTGACATCTTTAGTGTTCTTCTTCCGCCATGATGTTATGAAAACAAGTCAAAACTAGGATTTGAGAGTGTTGGACTTTTGTTCGTTTCGGCTTTTGTTTGAAAAGTTCTACAATTCCAAATTATAAAGTATACTGAATATTTCGGCCTTTAGAAAAAATTTGTTCAATTACAAAGTTTACAGAATGTTGAGATTTCCTCAAAGGTGCTTTAGAAATAACTGCTTTTCCACTTTGGAACTTTCGATTTCATATGCCTTGATTTCGACCGAAACTGCCAATATATTTAGTAAAGAAATTCAATGGGCGTGATGGGTAAATGAAAAATGTAAATATCTATCAAATATTCAATTGACAAATGAGACGATCACAAAACAATCGATTTTATTTTTTTCTTGAAACAATAATCTTCAAACCATGCTGTGAAACTGTAGGCGCCTATCCCTTTTCTATCGGTGCTGTAGTCTTCGATTACATGATGAACCCCCTCTTAGTGGCAGGAGGAGCAGAAACTAGGTTTGCAGTCACTGCAATTGCATGGTCTACCCCAGTCACAGTTTGACATTGCTGATTACCTACGTCTGTACTGTTGGAGAGCTGACGAAATACTGAAGAGCTGTCACACTGACATTAACAGTTGGTATGAGACCCAAAACATGATATGAAAGGCTTGTTTACGCACCACACTCGAGGTAAAGCCTTATCGCGTTTGTTTTTTTTTCGGAGAAAAGCATAGGCCTATACAAAGCCACACGCTCTAAAGATTTGAGGTGAATAATTCATGATAGAACAGGTGACTGTTGCTATCAAATCAGAGCAGTTTTTGTTTGTTCTATCTCTAGCTGCACGAAGATCAATTTCTTATTTAAAAGAAACACTTCATCAATTTGCCAGATGATGCCTCTTTCTAGAACAGGTGACTGTTGATATCAAATCAGAGCAGTTTTTGTTTGTTCTATATCTAGCTGCACGAAGATCGATTTCTAAATCAATAGAAACACTTCTTTAATTTGCCAGATCGTTGGGGTCTTTTTTCATTGAACTATCCACCTAAACTTTGTAGAGCGTGTGGTTATGTAAAGGCCTATAGGGGATGCTTTTCTACGAAAAAAAAAAAAAAAAAAACAAAGGCTTCACCTCGAGGGTGGTGGAGAAACAACCCTTTTCTACAATGTTTTAGGATTCATACCAACTGTTAATGTCAGTGTGACAGCTCTTCAGTATTTCGTCAGCTCTCCAACAGTTCAGACATAATCAGCAATGTCAAACAATGACTGGGGTAGGCCATGCAATTGCAGTGATTGCAAACCAAGTTTCTGCTCCTCCTGCCACTAAGAGGGGGTTCATCATGTAATCGAAGACTACAGCACCGATAGAAAAGGGATAGGCGCCTACAGTTTCACAGCATGGTTTGAAGATTATTGTTTCAAGAAAAAAATAAAATAGATTGATTTTTGATTGTCTCATCTGTCAATTAAATATTTGATAGATATTGCCATTTTTCATTTACCCATCACGCCCATTGAATTCCTTTACTAAATATATTGGCAGTTTCGGTCGAAATAAAGGCATAAAATCGAAAGTTCCAAAGTGGAAAAGCAGTTATTTCTAAAGCACCTTTGAGGAAATCTCAACATTCTGTAAACTTTGTAATTGAACAAATTTTTTCTAAAGGCCGAAATATTCATTATACTTTATAATTTGGAATTGGAAAACTTTTCAAACAAAAGCCGAAACAAACAAAAGTCCAACACTCTCAAATCCTAGTTTTGACTTGTTTTCATAACATCATGGCGGAAGAAGAACACTAAAGATGTCAGTTTTAACAAACGAACCATCGTTTGAAAACTTTTTTTTGTATGCACTCTGTATCTATGACAGAGACAACTCTGAATGGACATAAAACTCCTACTTCTCTTGTTACCTGAAAATTTGGCAGAATATAAAACTGAAGAAATCTCAAACGTTTCACGCAACACCCTGTATTTGAATGAACTTCAATTTCTGTTAGCGGAACTCTAGAAAAACAGCCTGTATTTGGATAAAATACTAGTTCAGTAGCTTTATTCGTTAGCTGAAATAGCTGAAATCTAGCAAAATTTAAAACTGAAAATCCTAATGTTTCACGAAACACCCTGTATCTAAATAAAACCCTATTCCAGATGTATGCTTTTTTCGTTAACTGAAATCTAGGAAAATATAAAACTGAAAGTCCAAATGTGTACCTAACAAAACAACTTGTATCTAAATAAAATTAAATTACTGTTGTTAGCGGAACTCTTGAGAAATATCCTGTACTTGAATAAAATACTATTTCAGATGTATGCTTTTTCGGTAGCTGAAATCTAGAAGAATATAGAACTGGAAATCCTAATGTTTCACGAAACACTCTGTATCTGAATAAAATCCCATTTTAGATGCATGGTTTTTTCGCTAGCTGAAATCTGACAAAATATAATACTGGAAATCGAAATGTTTCACGAAACATCCTGTTTGTTGTTAGCTGAACTCTAGAAAAATATAAAAAGAACATTCTAATGTTTTACGAAACGCCTTGTACATCAAGTTATTATTATACACAGATTTCTTGAAAATTTTGGCTTATTATTGGTGATGTTGTGAACTGGCCTCTGTTGTTTTTGTTCTCCAAAATTCATGCTAAGCGTTTTTGAAATTGCTCAACTCAGTTCAATGATTTTCTGTAATTCAGACATGTACCTACCTATAAGTACAATAATTTTGATGTACTGAAATGAAATCGCTGCTGAGAATCAATGCTTTTTAATAACTATAGTTTTTCGTGTCCTTTCAAATAATATCTACCTATCCAAGACTAATGCCTTTTTCGGCTGAAAAGCATGAAACTAAGCAACTTACCAATTTCATTGAAAAACATCTATATCCAGAAATGAGGGAGTAGCATCCATCTATGCAGTAAGGGCCGGCCCATTATCACGTTTTTTCATGCACTTTTCACACACACACACAGGTTTTTTGGCAATGAAAACACATACAGAATCACATGTCCAACACAAATGAAGATTGAAATAATACTCCTATAGAGAGAAATATTGTTATTCGAACTTTAATCACACACAGCGGAAAAATATATCTTCGAGACAGGAAATCGTAATCTCCGCTGTTTCACCTAATTTGAGCGCCATTTTGAATCGATTGCCATTTTATTGAAAATCGTACCTAGGTAATGTCGGACCTGAGTCGGAAGGTCACGTGCCATACGTCATTTGTCAAACATCATATGTATCGTCAGTTAAGCGCCATTTTGAATTGGTAGCTATTTTGAATCGGTAGCCATTTTGATTGAAATTCGTAGGTTATGTTGAACCTTATAGCCGAGGTTAATGCTACCGAAAGTATATGTAGGCTGCGCTGAATATGGGCGTTTGCTATCGGTGAAGCAATAAATAATCAATGTAAATAATAGGCCAAACGTCTCACGATAGCTGTTGAGCGCCATTTTGAATCGATAGTAATTCTGATCAAAATTCGTAGGTTGTGTCGACCCTGAGTGTTTCTTCCGACAAACACCAGAAGGTCACGTGGCATACGTGATCTGTCAAACATCATACGTATCGTCAGTTGAGTGCCATTTCGAATCGATAGCCATTTTGGTTCAAACTCGTAGGTTATGTCGACCCCGAGTGTCTGCTTTCAACGAGCACCAGAAGGTCACGTGGTAAACGTCATCTGTCAAACATCATACGTATCGTCATTTGAGCGCAATTTCGAACCGTCAGCCATTCCGACGGCTTGAGTGCCTGCTTTCGACGAGTACCGGAAGATCACGTGGTATACGTCAGTTGTTGAATGTCATACGTCAAAGGTTAGTTGAACCAGAGCGTTTATGAACGGACGTATCATTAACGGCTTATACAGGGTGACATTTCGAAAACTTCCCACCCTCAATAATATCTTCATTCCAGTATGTAATATGAAAAAACGAGAAGATAGGTAAATTTCATTTCCAAGGGAAACACTTGATCGAAATGAATATTTTTAGCCCTCTTGGTTCAATCCCCTAGGAGGCGTAGATGTCACCCTCAGAATCTCAAATGGGAAGAGGGATCAAGTGGCACATTATTTTTAAGGACGTTCAATTCTCTTTTCGACGGTACCATAGTTAATCATTTTCCGTTGAGCAGTTTTCGAAAACTGCTGTGTCAATTAGAAAACTTTCCTTAATATCTTCCTTTCAGTAAAAATAATGAAAAATCGAAAAGATAGAACAATTTCAATGCCAAGGGAGACACTTCAAATGTATATTTTTAGCCCTCTTGGTTTAACCTCCTAGGAGGAGTAGATGTTACCCTCAGAATCTCAAATAGGATGGGGGACCAAGTGGTACATCATTTTGAAGAGCGTTCAATCTTCCCTCCAACAGTACACTAGTTTATGATTTTTTCCTACGATCACCTATGAAAACAGCACAAAACACATTGATTTGTTATCGAGAAAGTGACTCGTTTCACTATGACAACATATAACAGTTAGAAAGTTCGAAAGTAAAACTCACATGGGTGGAAATATTCGAAAATCGCACAGTAACAGGGTCTATAGATTATGATGTACCAATGAATGATTATACAGTGTCATTCATAAAGTCGGCATCATATGGGAAAAACTTTTATTGATCACTTATTTTGAAATTCGAGTTGGACGTTGAGTTTTGCTTAAAAAAAGATGGAAAATGGCCTACTCAATCGGGGTCACGTGACTTTCGCTACATGTCAAAAGTGAAATTTTTTCAAATTAATCGCTGAAATAAGTAGGCTTATTTGTTCGAATATCGAAAAATTTTACTTGAAAATGTTGTTTCTATTTCAATTTTACATATGTGACTCGGATTTCATCTTTCTATTACATTTTTTAGATTTCGATATTTTTTAAAAATTTTCGAAATTTCTGTAATATTAAAAAAACTGTAAATTCGATAAAACAACTTCATACCAGTAGTTTCATCATGCTACTAACTTTCAATTACTGATTATCACTAATTATTGACAAAAATATGATTTTCTTCAGAAAATGATAATCTCCGCTTCAAAATTCTGTTATGTTTGATGCAAACATAACATCAAAATTCTGTTATGTTTGAGTCAACCATTTAGACACGAAATTCATTTAAATTTATTTTTTCAGTACTGAAAAGATCAGTTTAAATGAATTTCGTTTCTAAAAGCTTGACGATGTATCAACTTTGCATCAAACATAACAGAATTTGGAAGCGGGTATTATCATTTTCTGAAGAAAATCATATTTCTGTCCATAATCAGTGATAATGAGTAATTGAAAGTGAGTAGCATGGAAAAGCTACTGGTATGAAGTAGTTTCGTGGAATTAACAATTCTTCAAATATTACAGAAATTTCGAAAAATTAAAAAAAAATCAAAATCAAAAAGTTGCAATAGAAAGATCAAATTTGAGATGCATGTGTAAAATTGAAATAGAAACAACTTATTCAATAAACTTTTTCGATATTCGAACAAATAAGCCTACTTTCAGCGATTAATTTGAAAAAATGTCACTTTTGACAGTCACGTGACCCCGATTGAGTAGGCCACTTTTCATCTTTTTTGAAGCAAAACTTAACGTCTAACTCGAATTCCAAAATAAGTCATTGATAAAAGTTTTTCCCATATATGATGCCGACTTTATGAATGACACTGTATATATTATGCTGAATTATGGTAAGTTAAGTTATGGTCAATAAGTTAATGGAAAGTTAGTGTCGATTCAACATGAGTTCTTGATGTCGTTAATGTTGACGTAATGTTAAGTTGATGAAAAGTTGAAATCAAGTTAATTTCAATTGAAAGTTGAATTAATGTCAATATTGTCAATGTATTGGCAATTTAGTGATTAATATGAAGTTAATGTCAATTTGATATTGAGTTGATGTTAATTTGATTTTAAGGTAATATCAAGTTAATTTTGAGTTAATGTTGATTTAATGTTGAGTTAATGTTGAGTCAATGTTAGGTTAATTTTAAGTTAATGTTGAGTTGATATTGAGTTAATGATAAGTTAATATCAAGTTAATGTTAAGAAACTGTTAAATTTAAACTAATTGTGTCATTTAAATATTGAAGTAAAATTAAATAATAATGATAATGATATAACCTTCATGTGATCGAATATAATTAGAAACATGATCTCTACTCTGGTCTTATAAACACTCATGACATATAATATAAATATTTGTGGTCGTAGAGAAAATAGTGTACGAAACTCGTTGAAAAGTGCATTTCCTGCGCTCGTTTCGTTTCCGCACTCGTCGCTCTACGGCTCGTGCTAATCGTCCACTCGCGCGAAATATGTCACTTTCCACACTAGTTATGTAATATACTATTACAGAAGTAATTGGAAAATGCTTGCACTGGAATGCATTCAAAATCTTCCTACTATTTGGACTAAAAGGGTCAATACAATAATACCAATCTGAAAACCATGCATATAAGTCGAGATATCAGTGCAGGCATGTTCTAATTACTTCTGTAAGTTTAGAATGGCATTTTTTAATAACTGTTCATCAAAAAATGAAAAACTAGGGTATAGTTGAAAAGAGACTTGAGCGCCCTTCAAAATGATGTGCATCTTGATCTCCCTTCCCATATTAGGTTTCAAGGGTGAAATCTACCCATCCTAGGGGGCTGAACTAGGAGGGTTAAAAATATGCATTTCAAGTGTCTTCCTCAGGAATGGAATTGACGTGTTTTTTCGATTTTTTATATCATTTACTGAAAGGAAGATGTATCGGACTCCGGTTATATTTTGATTCATACAAATCTCGCCTTTGAATATACGCCTTTGAATAATTTGCAAATTTTCGTCAGTGACAAAACACCAATTTTCTGACTGACTTATATATTGACATGTCTTTCTTCACTCATACAGGATGAAAAATATAAACAAACAAATAAAATATATCAATGAAAATAAGAGAAAATATTATTTCTAAGTGACACGAAATTTTCCGGAAACTGCTCGACAGAAAATGATTAACTAGGGAAACAGAATTGAACGCCCTTCAAAATATGATGTGCCACTTGACCCCCCTTCTCATTTGGGATTATAAGGATTATAACATCTACTCCTCCTAGGGGGTTGAACCAATAAGAGGGTTAAAACTGATCATATCAAGTGTCGCCTTCGAAAACAAAATCGACCTGTTCTTTCGATTGCTCATATTATTCACTGCAAGAAAAATATTGAGGGTGGGAAGTTTCCAAAATATCATTCTGTATTATCTATCATATGTGAGCTGTCATCTGTCGAATGTCATATGTCATACGACATACGTTGGCTGTAATCGACTAAATGTGATATGTTAATCATGTATATTTTCAATTTTTTTTCTCTGTACCCGGTTTTTCGGATCCACCCTGTATATCATACTTCATCTTGTTATTGTTTTTTTATCGCTTGGAGCGCACGAAAAGGAATCCCTATAATGTTCAGAGAACATCGTGCGTTCCTAGGGAGGATAGGGACAGGAGGTAGGTATTGGAATTTTTTTGAACTTCTGGAGTTATTGTTGTTGGGAATACTTCCTCAGGCAATGAATTCCAGAGCCTAGCCGTTCTATGGATGAAGGAGTTTTGATAAAGTGCTGTTCGACATCTTTCGAGGTTGACAACGAAAGGGTGTGCTGACTGGGCTTGTCTAGTTCGTCTGACTGGTATTGCTAGTGAAGGGTTGATAGCAGAGATTTCCGAAGCACATTTCCCGTGGAAGTATCGATAGAAAAGTGAAAGGTCGCCGACCTTTCTACGGTGTTCCAATGATGTCAAAGAGTGAGTGTGGCGTCACCCACCAGGCGAATGGCTCTTCTCTGGATGGAATGAGCATCAGCGTATGTTTTGGTGCTGAGCCCCATATGTGGGACCAGTATTCTAGAACAGGCCGTATCTGCGCTTTGTAGATCATGAGAAGCTGTTGAGGTGTGAAGTAGCCTCTCGCACGGAACAAGAATCCGAGTTTTTGTGAAGCAGCTTTTGCGATGGATCTGACATGATTATCCCATGAAAGGGTGTTGCTGATGGAAATACCGAGCATAGATATGGTGGGGATGGTGGTGCCATCAGACATTACAATGTCGGGCATACTGAGTTCCGCCTTTATAGAGAAAATACAGGCTTGAGTTTTGGTGGCGTTGAATTCAACTAGGTTGTTGGTTCCCCAGGTTGTGATTTCAGCAAGGTCTTCATTGACAGCATTGACCTGCCTGCGCCGTGAGTTCTTAGTTTCCAGGGAAGAAATGGGAATTCTGGAAGAGAACGCAGTATGGGGGTACTATCATCTGCAAAGCTGTGGATGGAGCAAGTTGTTACTCCCAACAGATCATTGATATGAAGAAGGAATAATGTTGGTGCCAAAATTGATCCTTGTGGAACGCCGGAATTGATGCCAATGGTATCAGACGATACACCGTCCACCACCACGTGAATGCGATCTGCCTGAAAGAAAACTCGATAAGAGAAGGCATAGCTGAGGTGGTAAGCCGTATGATGGTAGTTTGTGGAGGAGTCCTTCGTGCCAAACACGGTCGAATGCTTTTGATATGTCCAAAGCGACAGCTAGAGATTCAACGTGTTTTTCTAAAGAAGCTTGCCATAAATGGGTGACGTAGGCAAGTTGATTCCAGTAGATCTTCGTTGTAGTTGTGTTATTAACATGTAGCCGGATGTATATTGCGGTTAGTGGGCGTGGCCTCCAACCAAATGCTGGCCTCTGATTGGCTAGCCGAGTACACGTGGTTTGGAGAAAAGTGGAGGAGTGGGGCTGAACTGGAGAGCTGGTATATCTACTTATAAGAATTTCCTTTCATAATATGTTCCAAGAGATAAAGAAAAACTGTTTTACAATTAGAAAAAAACGATTTCTTGAATGTTTGCTCGATTGAGGACCATAAAGTTACTATATAAACAAAGTTTTTACATACAATGCGCGGAGTATGAACTTCGCGCATCGTCTTACTCCGCGCACTGCTTCGCACATGGGATCGTGGTAACGTAGGAACCTGAAACAAAGTGTCACTTCGCAATTTGTCATCAATGCGCGAACCTTGTCATTTTTGACGTTTGTAGAAAATAGTTATCTATCTGAGTCGATCCATCTCACAGTGGAGTGAAGATAATAGGGCAGGAAGAAAATCTTACAGTCAACTCCACCAAAACTATACTTTATTCGAATTGGAAATTGGGACATGTTTCGAAGCTTCAAAGCTTCATCATCAGCAAAATTGTTACAGGAAGAACAACAATAAGAAAGACAAAAAACCACGTCAGGCAAAGTATTCAAATAATGAAAGTAAAAGGATCCTCATCTGTTCTGTGAATTGGACATGTGAATTCCCCAGAACAGGTGAGGATTCTTTCACTTTCAATATTTGAATACTTTGCCTAACGTAGTTTTTTGTCTTTCTTATTGTAGTACTTCCTGTAACAATTTTGCTGATGATAAAGCTTTGAAGCTTCGAAACATGTCCCAACTTCCAATTTGAATAAAGTATAGTTTTGGTGGAGTGGACTGTAAGATTTTCATTCATGTCCGAAAATAGTTATTTTTGTATCTAGAGCGCGTAATGCTACTTTGGTGATAGAGATCTGATTTTTTTAACGAGGCGTAGCTTAGTGAGATGACCAAAGTATTTTGCGCTCGAGTTGCAAACAACATTTTTTCTACAAACGTCAAAAAATATAGTGCAAAAGTAAAAATATGCTCAGTTTGATATAAAAAATAGTGTTGAACTGGCTTAAGAGGCCTCCCCCCCCTATCCTCCCTAGGTACGCACGATGTTCTACGAACATAATAGGAATTTCCTTTCGTGCGCTTCAAGAGATGAAACAAAGTTATTGTCGAACATTCAAAAATAAACGATTTCGTGAATGTTTGCTCGATTGAGGCCATAAACAATTCCTGAACTTGGAAATCTCAATTTTTCACACCCTATATCTCAGTAATTATCACTGCTAGACCCCAAGTACAAAGGGTCGTTGAAATCAGCTATTCCGGGAGAATCTCGAGATAAAATAATATATAGGGTGTTCCATTAAAAAAAGTATAACTTCAGTGGATTGGGGGGGACACCCGGTATGTTTCGAAATAATTTCAAATGGTAGCCTATGTTGACGTGGAACGTCCTAAAGAGGAAGAATTTCAACAAGATGAGTGGTTAGCCTTCTAAAAACCGAGGCGTTACTGGTGGCCTACCCTGTATACAGGGTGTCCGCTAAAATGAGGTCAATCCATTAACCACATGTTCCTTGAACAAAAACAATATGATTTTCTAAATACCATTTTTCATTTTAGTCCTTCATATTCGATATACAGGGTGTCAAACTTGGAAATTAAAGACTGTTTCTTTCTAATTACTCGCGTATTTGATAAGATGATAATCTCAAAATTGGTACATTACTTCAGCACAAAGAGTTACATCGTGTGAGGAAAACATAACAGAAAATAACTGTCAAAATATTCAAAATACTGAGGGTTCGAGTACACACTTACCCCCATATTTTTTTTGTACGTGCGCTAATGACTTCCTATCTATTTTCCTTCAAGTGTTCAATCATTTTTGAGTATTTTTTGTGTCTTGTGAAATTTCGATTAAATCATTCGTTTTTAAGATAATTCGAAAAGTACTGGTACGGTAATCTCATAATGTTCACATACTCCTATTTATTACGTCGAAATTGGAAGAGGGCGTATCTTTTTACGTACGAAAAGGTAAATATAAAAATACCGGGTGCTCAGAGCGAATATATTAAAATTATTTCTAAAAAAAAAAATTAAAAAAGTGAGGTCATATGTCGAATAAAATTGTTTCGCCAATCGAACGGCGTGAAATTATTTTTTACGGGGTCAAATAAAAAAGTGTTTTGGAATTTCGGGTAAATAATGATTCTAGGAGGATGAGGGGATCTATTGACGAGCCCACCCTTTCAAAGAATTATTAAATTGATTTTTTTCGAGAACAGCAATTTTTTTAAAATCCTTTTAAAATCGGTTTGAGCAGTTTTGGGGGGTGCGGAATTTTTTAAAAATATTTTCGGGTGCGAACGAACGGATGATAGAATCGAAAAAAATTTAAAAAGAATATTTTCGGAAATTTTTAGTGAAATTATGATATCCATGATTTTAAATAGCTACTTGATGAAAGAAATAGCAGATCCGGATTGTCGGGGGATGCCTCGGGGGATGCATACAAGATTTTGTGTGTAAGCCACATATTTTTCAAAGGCTAGGATTCTATTTAATTAAAAGGGTTCGCATGTGTATTCAAAAAATTGGAGGTCATATCGAGCAATTCATTTAGACGTGTTAAACTATCAATTTTTTTTTGTAAAAATTATTTTAATACATTCGTTCTGAGCACCCGGTATTTCCATATTTACCTTTCCGTACGTAAAAAGATACGCCCTCTTCCAATTTCGACGAAATAAATAGGAGTATGCATAGGCATCAAACAATAACCAGTACTTTTCGAATTATCTTAAAAACAAATGATTTAATCGAAATTTTACAGGACACAAAAAATACTCAAAAATGATTGATTGATTGAAGGAAAATAGATAGGAAGTCATTAGCGCACGTACAAAAAAATATTGGGGTAAGTGTGTACTTGACCCCCAGTATTTTGAATATTTGACAGTTATTTTCTGTTCTGTTTCCTCACACGATGTAACTCTTTGTGCTGAAGTAATGTACCAATTTTGAGATTAATATCTCATTGATTACGCGAGTTATTAGAAAAAAACAGTTTTTAATTTCCAACTTTGACACCCTGTATATCGAATATGAAGGGCTAAAATGAAAAATGGTATTTATAAACTCATATTATTTTTGTTCAAGGTATATATGGTTCATGGATTGACCTCCTTTTAGCAGACACCCTGTATATATATACAGGGTGTCCTATAAGTCAAGGATCAAAAGTAGTACCAATCAAACTAACCGTATATGTGGTAATCCAATTGTTGATGGATCAAAAGTTATTAATGTTTTTTCATTTCCATACAAATGATTAATTACAATAAAATAGGTCACATTCGTGATTTTTTCTTTCACAAATTTCATCCACATGTATGCACATAATTTTATGACATGTACTACTTCTTATGAATTACCTGAGAAAAATGTTGTTTTCCTAGAGTTTTGTCATCGAATGAAATATTTAAGTCGATTTATAAATGCCGCTGGCAGATTTGAGAACTACCACACAAAGATAACCAATCATAAGAAAAAGTTGCCCATTTAATACAGATTCCGAAATGGTATAACATATGGGGTTATTCGAAACTGCCTTTTTGTTATAAATTTTTTTCAAATGGGTCGCATTTTCCAGAAAAATTGAACTTTTGAACCATCAACAATTTGATAACAACATATACCGTTAGTTTGATTACAAATGACCCCCCCCCTACCACCCCACACCTTTTGATCCATTACTTATGGGACATCCTGTATATATACTATATATACAGGGTGTCCCTAAATTAGCTTGCCAAACTCCACCAGCGGCTTCTACGATCAAAAATAGGAAGGAAAGTTTCAATGAACATGAGACGAGAAATGTCTCCTAAGGGAGCTACGGCTTTCCTTTTCCTATTTTTTATCGTAGAAGCCGCTGGTAAAGTTTGGCAGGCTAATTTTGGGACACCCTGTATATATATATATACATACCGGGTGACCCGGAACCAATTTACCCCCCTGTATCTTCGTTGTTATTTTGTATAGATGTTTCAAATTCGGTACTTCGATTTGATGTTATGAATGTACAATTCAGCAAGTATCAATCCAATTATGACACTTCCGGTTTTACCGGAAGCGCATCCAGTTTTTATATTTCAAATGGGAAGTATTGTTTTTTTTTGAAAATTACAATTTGGTATAGAATTACCTTTACAATGACATATCACAATCATACTTTCAATTCACAATCTGCTGGTATAATTGACATTTTATAAAAAAATTACTTTTTGTGTTCCCCTCGTAACGGAACATTTTCATGAAAGTATGCTGTGGAAGATTGAATTATTGTTGCTCACATGATATTGTTCAATCTTTCACAGCATACTTTCATGAAAATGTTCCGTTACGAGGGGAACACAAAAAGTATTTTTTTTATAAAATGTCAATTATACCAGCAGATTGTGAATTGAAAGTATGATTGTGATATGTCATTGTGAAGGTAATTCTGTACCGAATTGTAATTTTCGAAAAAAAATAATACTTCCTATTCGAAATATAAGAATTGGATGCGCTTCCGGTCAAACCGGAAGTGACATATTTGGATTGGTACTTGCTAAATTGTACATTCATAACATCAAATCGAAGTACCGAATTTGAAACATCCATACAAAATAACAACGAAGATACAGGGGGGTAAATTGGTTCCGGGTCACCCGGTATATCGGGTGTCAACGAATCTATTAGACAAATCATAACTTCTAGACCATTAGGTGTATCAAAATGAGATTTGATATAGGTGAATGGTATGTGAAGAGGAGAGTTTTCACATATTTTTGACTTTCCGGTCACTTCCGGTTTCACCGGAAATGGCTCCGGTTCTAAATTTTTAAATGGAACACCTTGTATATTGTAACATTTTTGGATTTCTGAGACAATTCTAGATCAGAATGTGACATTTTCGACAGTTTTTACGCCTACTTAATTTTTTCGGAGTCACTTTTGAAATTACATCTAGGTGGCCATGATCGGAAGTAAACTAATCCAAAGACCTCAGGTGATATCAGAAAATCACAATCGCGAAGTTTTAGTGACAAGTATGATAGATATGAATAAGACAAGTTGACAAAATTACATTTCGTGTCTAACTATTATTTTTCAAATGGCGACCATTTTTTGACAAGCACTTTACCGAAGAAAGGATATTTTGACGAATCTAACGATACTAATTTATTTGCGATTGATAGATAGATAGATATATATACTTTAATGTCCAAGAAAGAATTCTCATTGACAAAGTAATGATATTACACAACATACATAATTGATGAAATAGAATAAAACACAAACCTTGCATGTACATTGAATGCAATTGTATCAAAAAATATAAAAAGAGTTCGACACTAACACCATAAGTAACATATGAATAATATGCACTATCTCGTAAATAATAATAATAATAAAAAAAAAATGGATTACAAATAAGAACATAAATTAAATATTACTGACGAAAATACTTCATAATAATCTATTTATTTTTGTCAAGTGTGCCATGGATGATAAATCATTCACTTGTAGGCACTTCCCGAAAAAAGGATATTTAGACGAATCAAACGACTTTAATTTATTTGCGATTGGATCAACAAAAATAACAAAATTAACAATAACTTCAGCGATGCACTTACATTTTTTTCAATTTCCTGATTTCTTAAAATTTTCACTGTAGTAAATTTTCAAAGTGCATTCCTCCTTGTTCAAGACACATATTATTATTCAATATCTGGTTTATGTTCTTATTTGTAATCCAATCGCAAATAAATTAGTATTGTTAGATTCGTCAAAATATCCTTTCTTCGGAAAGTGCTTGTCAAAAAATGGTCACCATTTGAAAAATAATAGTTAGACACGAAATGTAATTTTGCCAACTTGTCTTATTCATATCTATCATACTTGTCACTAAAACTTCGCGATTGTAATTTTCTGATATCACCTGAGGTCCTTAGATTGGTTTACTTTCGATCATGGCCACCTAGATGTAATCCCAAAAGTCACTCCGAAAAAATTAAGTATGCCTGCATAAAAACTTCCAGAAATGTCACATTCTGATCTATCGGGTGGTCACAAAAAAACCGGAAGTTTTTATTTTCCTCGTGGTTTCATCATTTCTCAACCGAATTCGAATTTCTTGGCGTCGTTTCATAGCTAAAGGGCTATAATATACAGTGGGATATATGAAAATTCCTTAATGAACAAAAACAAAATGGCGGATTCTACCAAAGTATTGTCATTTACAAAAACCGCTGGAGAAAAAGAAAATCAGATTTTTTCCAACCTGTACCGATGTCATCTTAGGTTATTCATTTCTGAAGAGAATGAGTACTCGAACATCGAAATCGAACAAATAGCCCAGTAGATACACTCATTTCTTTGCAATTTGTTATGGAGTGAATGTGCTAATCTCGTATAAACTATTATTATTATTTTGCTTCAGGCTAATCAGGCTTCATGAAAATTCAAACGCATTTGGATTTCTTGGAGTTATTTCAAAGATAAAGAACTGTAGTACATAATGAAAAATTTGAAAATCCAATAATTGAAAGAAACAAAATGGTGGAGAATCCAGAATTTTTGTGATTTTCAAAAATCTCTGGCGAATAAAAAAATGTTTATTCTTCCAATCAGGACCGATACAATTTTAGATCATTGATTTCTAAGAAGAATGAGCACTCGAACATCTGAATCGAACAATTAGTCCAGGAGAAACACGTTGTTTTTGGCAGAGTGTTATGGAGTGAATGTGCCAATCCCGTGATAAGAATTACTTCTAGTTTGCTTCTGGCTTTATCAGAATTCGATAGAATTTGGATTTCACTCCATAACACTTTGCCAAAAACAACGTGTTTCTCCTGGACTAATTGTTCGATTCAGATGTTCGAGTGCTCATTCTTCTTAGAAATCAATGATCTAAAATTGTATCGGTCCTGATTGGAAGAATAAATATTTTTTTCTAGTAGTAGGTGAAAATGGTGAAAATTCATGTTCTGTGCATATGTATAGAGAATTGATATAACCCCTATCGTGATTGAAATTATCAAGATTGTGATTGAATAATGGCTGAATGCTGAATATGAAACAAAGAAAACATAGAATTTGATTGAAAACAGTGAAATCAACTCACCGGCATCCTATCCGCACATTGGTACACTTTTAAATGTTCGAAAAACCAAATTTTTTGAAACAAAGAAAGAATCAGTTTTTACTCACACACAAACAACGGCGTAGTAAACGTTCAACTGATTACAAATTCCTGCCTAACGGGCAAACCGAATGATTCACAACTTTATGCCGGTTTTTTCGAAACGATAAACAATCTTCACTTTTTTTATGCCACATTCCATCAATCGAACGTAACAGGGTGTCAAAACTAAACTTTGATGATTTTCAGGACGATACAAATACACATGGTGCATGACCACGTGCCAATGTAGAATATTTTATAAAATCAGTAAAACTTGAAAAATGATAATGGTTCTTTCGAAATGAAGCATGCCCTTCGATAGAAAGTTGGGGTTTCATATTGTCAATCCACTCGAATTGTACGATTTGATCCTATATGACAACTACACTGAAAATCATGGAGGGCCATATACAGTGTGTCCCACTTACCATGCTCACCATGGGTATCTTTTGAACGGTGAGAGATACGAGGTCGGTTAAATGACACCAAATGTGGAGTTTGTCAAGGCCAACTTTAATGTGAAAAAATATTTCGATAAAATCTATTCGTTTTGTTTTATACGCAAAAAACAGATTTTCATAATTTTCATGTCTCCTCCGTAAATTCTTTATTTATGAAAATATTCAAATAGGAATTTCACATTCTCATGGCAGTTTTTCAAAATGATTTCGAAAAAAATATGAAATTTATACCAACTCTTCTAATATTTGAGATATCAGCACCAACTTTAGTTTTTCAAATGTAGGTCATAGCTCACTATGACTTGGTTACAAATTACCTTTTTTTTCTCTTACAGATGATATGTCGCAGTTATAGTTTTGTGTTGATAACAACGGAGGTATCGTCATTTATACAAAAACAAAAAATTATTTGGAAGCCGCCATCTTGAATTAATAAATTATAACAAAAAAATCATGATCTCCGACCTCAAAAACCCCCACTTACCAATTTTGAATGTAATCGGACCAAATCTTGTCCGCCATCTTAGAGCAGCCATTTTTTTTAATTTCAACAAAAATTCCATAATGAATTGTCACCGAAATTATGAACACCTGCCAAATTTCAAGTTAATCGAAGTTATGGAATTTTCGCTGAAATTAAAAAAAATGGCTGCTCCAAGATGGCGGACAAGATTTGGTCCGATTACATTCAGAATTGGTAAGTGGGGGTTTTTGAGGTCGGAGAACATGATTTTTTTGTTAAAATTTATGAATTCAAGATGGCGGCATCCAAATCATTTTTTGTTTTTGTATAAATGACGATAACTCCGTTGTTATCAACACAAAACTATTACTGCGACATATCATCTGTAAGAGAAAAAAAAGTTATTTGTAACCAAGTCATAGTGAGCTATGACCTACATTTGAAAAACTAAAGTTGGTGCTGTTATCTCAAATTCTAGAAGAGATGGTATAAATCTCATATTTTTTTCGAAATCATTTTGAAAAACTGCCATGAGAATGTGAAATTCCTATTTGAATATTTTCATAAATAAAGAAGTTACGGAGGAGACATGAAAATGATCAAAATCTGTTTTTTGCGTATAAAACAAAAACGAATAGATTTTATCAAAATATTTTTTCACATTAAAGTTGGCCTTGACAAACTCCACATTTGGTGTCATTTAACCGACCTCGTATCTCTCACCGTTAAAAAGATACCCATGGTCAGAATGGTAAGTGGGACACACTGTATACAGGGTGATTCAGGTTTTAAGGCACAAACTGAAATGGAAGATAGATCTCATCATTTTAATCAAAAAAGTTTATATAAACATTAGTCCGATCTCGTTCAATAGCGGAGCTACAGAGGGTCAAAGCTGAATTAGTTTCTTCTATTAGTTGAAATATCTCGCTTACTTTTCAAGATATCATTTTGAAATTTGGTGTGGTTAATACTTTCTAGAAGATGATCATTTCAAGCCATCTAAAGATTCTCAAAATCTACGGGGTGATACGTTATGGGGGTTGATGCTTCCTTATTCCCCCCAAACTTTTCCGTAATACGCCTCTGGCATCTTTCAGTGATCGCATTATGTGGATCGTTCAATTTGGAAGCTTTTTTTGCTCCTCAAGTTTTTTCGAGAAACGAACCGTTTTTGAGATAAATAAGCATATACGTTCTATAACATCTTGATTTTGCCTATGTTTCGCTTAAATTTTATTCAACTGAAAAAAAAAACTTGAATTTTTACCATCTGTATCCCCAATACTGATCCAGTTTGAACTCGTGATTGCAATTTTAGTGAGTACGTTTCATTGCATTTTCAACGAAAATAAAATGTAAGCGAAACATAGGCACAATTAACATGTTTTAGAACGTATATGCTTTTTTATCTCAACACCGGTTTGTTTCTCGAAAAAAATGGAGTAGCGAAAAAGCCTGTAAATTGAACGATCCACACAATTTGATCACTGAAAGATGCCAGAGGCGTACTACGAAAAAGTTTGAGGGGGATAAAGACGCCTCTACCCCCAAAAACCTATCTCCCTGTAGATTTTAAAAATCTTCAAATGGCTTGAAATGATGATCTTCTAGAAAGTATTGACCACACCGAATTTCAAAACGATATCTTGAAAAGTGAGCGAGATATTTCAATTAATAGAAAAAAATAATTAAACTTTGACCCCCTGTAGCTCCGCTAATAAACGAGATCGGAATTATGTTTATATAAAATTTTTTGATCAAAATGATGAGATGTATCCCATTTAAGTTTGTGCCTTAAAACCTGAATCACCCTGTATAGTCACGTCATAACATAAGGTTTTTTTCGTGAAAGAAACATTCAGTGTCTTCCAAAGAACTCAATATGAGTTCATTGGTGTGTACAGGGTGATTCACCATAAATGTCCCCCCTCTAGCTCACTTATTTTTGATCCGATTTAAAAATTTGAAAAATCATCTGAAATGCTTTTTCAAATTTTTTTTCCCCGTTGCATCAGAAAATACAGGGTGCTCGGAACAAACGATCTACAGAGTACTACTTGATTTGTTCGAATTAAACACCATGTATTTCATTGACTTTTTAGATTCTCCCTGAAGAGCTGATTTCATCAATATATCACACTTGGGGTCTAGCGGGGATGATTACAGAGATATAGGGTGTTCAAAATCGAGATTTTTCAACTTTAGGATTTTTTTGTGACGAAACTATTCATTATTGGTCAAAACAACTATAATGTCCCTATGTCAACTTTTGATTCACTATCTACTGACATTTAACTGGAACATATACAGTGTGGTTCAAGATTCAGAATCCTGATCACCCTGTATCTGTTCCAATTATCAAATGTCAGTAGATAGTAAATCAAAAGTCAAGAGACGGACATGAAAGCCGTTTTGACCGATAATGAATAGTTTCATCACAAAAAAACAACGTAAAGTTGAAAAATCTCGATTTTGAACACCCTATATCTCTGTAATCATTTTCGCTAGACCCCAAGTGTGATGTGATGAAATCAGCTCTTCAGGGAGAATCTAAAAATACAATGAAAAATAGGGTGTTCAATTTAAAAAAATCAAATAGTACCCTGTAGATCGTTTGTTCCGAGCACCTTGTATTTTCTGATGTAGCGGAAAAATATTCTAGCGAAAATCATTATAGATGATATTAAAAATTTTGCAATCGGTTCAAAAATAACTGAGCTAGAGGGGGAAGGGGGGGAACATTTATGGTGAATCACCCTGTACGTATAGTATAGAATAAATTCATTTTCAGCCAAACCCTATCTATTTCTGAGAAATTCCGTGAAATAGGTCGATTTTCAATCTCAATTTGCCATATTCATACGGGTAAATTAAATATACAGGGTGATCCACGTAAGACAATGACGTCCGCGCGGCAATGTTTTCGAATGAACACCCCATATATTATTCAATTTTTGGAATCTCAATGGGAAGCTGCATTCAAAAATATATCACACATGGACTTTTTATACAATGCGTCCGTTGAATTCAGTGCTTTCTTTTTAATGTAGTGCGGGTGACTATGATTTTCTTGTGACTTTTCCATATTTACTATTTGGTGAATAATCACACCTATACCAGCTGATGAGGCCGTCCATTCGCCATTGTGCCATCGGCCATTGAATTATCAAGGACATGTCAAATATGCAAGAATTCACTTCCACCGTGGATAGGTAAATGAGAAAACTTTATATTGTTCTGAAAATTCATGTCACACAACTATTTAGTTCAACCTTCAAAGTGGAAACAAAGATTGAAGAATATCATTTAAAATAATTTGTATAAAACTTTATTCAAGAGCAATTTGTCTCCCATGGTATCTGTTGACATCTGACCTTCATTTGACATCTAAAATTGAATGGCTGTTAGCTGGTATGATTGTTCAGTAAATATGAAAAACTCGCCAAAGAATCATATTTCTTGTTGATTTTCCTTAAAATCTGTCATTGAAGTAGATCATGAGTATATACAGTGTGGCCAATGACAAAATAAAAAGAGCTAAGTAAGTAGATGAAAAATCAGTAAATGCTCATCCAAAGCAGGCGGAAAAAGCTGAAATTTAGGACTTTCTCGTGAAATATTTCACTGAATAGTGGTTTCTTCACATTTCCATTATCAAATTCGTGTTTCTGAGAGAAAAATACGTAAGCCCAAAAAAAAATTTCGAAATCAAAATCGTGTTTTTCAGACAAAAAGTACCAAAAATTATTTTCGAAAAAAAAAACCATCGCATGATAAATGCAGTTTTACCAAAAATTGTCAAGTGAATAAATTTTTTTTTGAAATATCCCATCATGGGATCACACACTCTGTAGAATTACTATTATTGGCCAATGGATTTTTCAACTCGATGTTGTGTTCTAGAAATTCACATTCAAATAAAATTTCGAAATTTGAAAAAAGTAGTAATTTTGGTAGAAAAAGTCGAAACATTCGAGATAAGAGTTGAGATTTCGATATAAACGGCGAATTTCTCACTCTGAAGTCGAAATTTTGGAAAGAAAATTGGGTAATTTTGCACTAATCATGCGATGGGTTTTTTTCGAAAAATTTTTTTGGTACTTACGTATTTTTGTCTGAAAAACACGAATTTGATAATGAAAATGTGAACAAACCACTATTTATCGAGATATTTCAAGAAAAAGTTCGAAATTTTGCCTTATTTTCCTCCTTGTGTTGGATGCATTTACAGGTACTTGCTCTTTTTATTTGTCATTGTACACTTTATATACTCATGATGTGCTTCAATGACACATTTTAAGCTAGAAAATATAACAGGAAATATGATTTTTATGGCGAGTTTTTCCTATTTAGTGAGCAAGCATACCAGATGACGGCCATTTAATCCATATAGGCAATCCAAATACGAGATGTCATATGTCAATAGATTGCTTTGGAATGACATTACACACGCCATTATTTCAAATGATATTCTTCCTTCTATTCACTAAACATGGATACATCACAAAAAAAATCATATTTCTGGTTGACTCATACAATAAAAACAATGTGTCTAACATTGTGTGATATATAAATTGTCCAATGATGGAAAAAGAAGGGCAAATTGTTCTGAATGCGATCCAAAAGACAGGCGGAAAATATGGCGGAATATGTAACTTTATAGTGAAATATCTCGATAAATAGTGGTTTGTTCACATTTTCATTATCAAATTCTTGTTTTTCAGACAAAAATACGTAAGTACCAAAAAAAAATTTCGAAAAAAAAACCCATCGCATGATAAGTGCAAAATTACCACACGTTGAACTCGATGTAGTGTTCTAGAAATTCACATTCAAATAAAATTTCGAAATTTGGAAAAAGTAGAAATTTTGGTAATAAAAGTCGAAACATTCAAGATAAAAGTTCAGATTTCGATATAAACGGCGAATTTTTCACTCTGAAGTCGAAATTTTCGACAGAAAAATGAAATTTCCAGCTAAAAATCAGAATCTTTATAAGATCCGGAACTCTTGTAGATCGGCAAGCAAAAAATATGAAAACCGAGATGAAAACCATAAGAATTGGTGTCGAATTTGATCTAAAAGCATTGATATCAACTCACCGGCATCCTTTCCTCACTTTGGGTACACATTTCAATGTTCAACAATAATTGAAATTCAAATAATCTAACAGTCGGTTTTCACCACACACAGACACTTGCGTAGTAAACGATATACTGATAATAGATTCGACTGTTCTCATACCCATTCCTTAAACTGTCTCAGAACAGTGTTCTGTAATCGAATGATTCACAATTTTTTTCTCGATCTCGATACGATAAACAGTCCCCACTTTTTTCATGGAACATTCCATTAATCGGACGTAAATAACAGAATAGGTATATATCAAAAGTAAAGTTGGAAGGTGTTCAGGACGATACAAATAAACATGGTGACCAAGTACCAATGTAAAATATTTCAAGAATCAGTAAAACTTGAAAAAAAAGCAAATGGTTCTTTCAATGAACATAAAATATGCCCTTCAGAAGGGTATTGAGGATTCACTTTGTCAACTTGTATCTTGGATATTGAAAACATCATTTATATTTTTATACAACGACTTGATGTATTATTTTTCAATTATAAAGTATTCAATTGAAATGAAGAATGAACCTGATAATTTTCGTTCGACTTATTCCTACTTCACTATAAAATTGGGGAGAGTCGAAATACAGGGTGTCCCAACCTTCAGCGAGGAAAAAATTTGTTTTCCTACAGCCGCACCTATGAAAACAGCACAAAACACATTGATTTGTTATTGAGAAAGTGACTGGTTTCACTATGACAACATATAACGGTTAGAAAGTTCGAAAGTTAAACTCACATGGGTGGAAATATTCGAAAATCGCACAGTAACAGGGTCTATAGATTATGATGTACCAATGAATGATTAATATGGTGAATTATAATAAGTTGTGTTATAGTCAAGTTAATGGAAAGTTACTGTCGTTTTAACATAAGTTATTGTCGTTAATGTTGACGTGATGAAAAGTTGAAATCAAGTTAATTTCAATTGAAAGTTGAATTAATGTCAATGTATTGGCAATTTAGTGATTAATGTGAAGTTGATGTCAATTTGATATTGAGTTGATGTTAATTTGATTTTAAGGTAATGTCAAGTTAATTTTGAGTTAATGTTGATTTAATGTTGAGTTAATGTTGAATAATTATTGAGTTAATGTTAAGTTGATGTTAAGTCAATGTTAGGCTAATTTTAAGTTAATGTTGAGTTGATGTTAAATTAATTTCAAGTTAATGTTAAGGAACTGTTAAATTTATGTTAAGTTGATGTTAAGTGGATGTTAATTTGATGTTAAGTTAATGTTGAGTTAATGTTGAGTTAATGTTGAGTTCATATCAATTTGATGTTAAGTTAACGTTGAACTAATGATGTCGTTTAAATATTGAAGTAAAATTAAATAATAATGATATCACCTTCATGTGATCGAATATGATTAAAAACATGATCCCTACTCTGGTCTTTAAGCACTCATGACATATAATATAAATATTTGTGGTCGTAGGAAAAATAGTGTACAAAACTCGTTGGAAAGTGCATTTCCTGCGCTCGTTTCGTTTCCGCACACGCTGCTCAGCGGCTCGTACTAAACGTCCACTCGCGCGAAAAATGTCACTTTCCACACTAGTTATGTTATACAGGGTGGCCCACGGTCGATGGTACCTTAGACGTATACGGAAAACGGTACATTGGATTATCCTGAGAATTTGGTTACTCTAATAAGCGTTTGTGATCTAACGATTCAAGATATTTTCAGCGAAGCAGCGTTGCCACTTTTACCAAAAAGTAGCATCATCTTTGTTATTTCAAATGGAACACCCTGTATTTTATTGCGTTTTTAGATTCTTCTCGAAGAGCTGATTTCATCAATGTATCACACTTGGGGTCTAGCAGGAATTATTACAAAGATATAGGGTGTTCAAAATCGAGATTTTTCAACTTTAGGATTTTTTTGTGTCGAAACTAGCATCAAAATGGATGTCTTCAAAGGTATGGTTACTCCTGATAAGCATGTTGGGCATAGTGAGATCGGCTTTTCTATTCATATTCATGAAGGGCAATGAAATGCAAACAGAATTATTTAACTAATGTTTAATAAATAGTGGAAAGACAAAAATGTCGTGAAATTATGTAAAGTAATCTCGCTCAGTACGAACATATTAAAACAGTGCAATGAGAATACCGTTTTGATTGGATACGTTATACGTTGCTAAACAGCGTACAAACCACACTCGTTCTTGAACTTAGGGGTAGGTCGAGCAAAAGGAGAAAACCACAGCAGGGAGAACCGCCCAAACACAGCTTGGATGCTTTTCCATCTGAAAAAAAAACGGATTGTTGAATAAAACACGCTGCAAGCTGTCGCGATTTTTTATTCAGTATCTAAGATGAAAAGGACGAATTCAATTGTTTTTCCTTGAAACAAAAGAATTGAAATTTATTTTTCATGAGAATTGAGCATAAGGGGTCGGTTCACTTTGAACTTTTATGATTCTCGATAATTTCACTTCATCATCTGCATCCACTTTCCTGGCTAATACTACGCAGACTGATGATATTCAACAGACTGTATGGAATCAGTTAGTAAAGTAGTGATCATATATAAAATATAATATATTTTTTTATCTCTTGAAGCGCACGAAAGGAAATTCCTATATGTTCGAAGAACACCGTGCGTAACTAGGGATGATAGGGGAAGGGGGAACCTGGGTGTTGGATTTTTTTTCAACTTCGAGACACTCAATAGTGTGCGTGGAATTAGCAAGTGAATGAGTTATCTTCTGTTAACTATTTTACATTAGATCATAGTTGGACGAACAAATATTCAATGATCTGCGCGGAATTAGCCCAGACATCATCCTCTGTGAAACAGGGCAAAAACTCCCAGATTATTCAGATTATTCCCTTACAGCCACCTTAACTTATTCACCCCCCTGAAGGAGTTCCTCAGATGCTCGATGCCCGTCTGGTCTGTCTCTTACGCCCAGTTATCATAGTAAATATTCAACAGACAATGAATAGTCTGTAGGGAATTAGCCAAGAACGTAGTTATATATTTACCAACAACACTGCTTCTTCGGATCTTTTCATTTGATATATTGAATATTCCACACCGTTCAGAACTGCTCTCCTGGCTAATTTCGCGCATTGTATTTTACACGTATTGACATTTTATCATTATATCCTCAAGTAAGACTTGAACAGACATTCAATAGCCTGCGCGAAATCAGCCGGGATAGCAGTTAACCTCTGTGGAACACTTCTAGAATATTTTGAATACTCCGATACTCACCCGGATTTTTTTACTCATCGAGCCTCCTCCTTCTTCAGCTGCTCAACGCTTGTTCCATCCGTCCATCCGGCTAAACATGTCATCTCAAGTGAAATTGCTCACCCAGGCTAATTCCGCGCATCTAATTCCACAACCATTGACATTTTACTATCAATTCTTATAGTTTGACTCGAACATACATTCGATTGCCTGCGTCGAATTAGCCGGGACAGCATTTACCCTCTGTTGAACATAGCAAAAACTCCCAGATTATTTCGACATCCATTCAGACTCGAACAAACATACTTATATCTGCGCGGAATTAGCCAGGACAGCAGTTATCCTCTGTAGAACACCCCCACAATATTTTGAATGGTCCGATACTCACCTGGACTTCTTTACCCAGCGCGCCTTCTACTTCTTCAGCTGCTCAATGCTTGTCTCATCCGTCCAATACGTCCAAACATTTCATCTTGAGTGAAATTGCTCTCCCCGGCCAATTCCGCGCATCGAATTTCACATCCATTGACATTTTACTATCAATTCTTATAGTGTGACTTGAACATACATTCGATTGCCTGCGTCGAATAAGCCGAGACAGCAGTTACCCTCTGTTAAACATAGCAAAAACTCCCAGATTATTTCGACATCCATTCAGACTTGAACAAACATACTTATATCTGCGCGGAATTGGCCGGGACAGCAATTAACCTCTATAGAACAACCCCACAATATTTTGAATGGTCCGATACTCACCTGGACTTCTTTACCCAGCACACCTCCTCCTTCAGCTACTCAATGCTTGTCTCATCCATCCAATACGTCCAAACATTTCATATTCCGTGAAATTGCTTTTCCAGGCTAATTCCGCGCATCTAATTCAAGATCTATTGACATTTTAATATCAATTCTTATAGTTTCACTTGAACATATATTCAACAGCCTGCGTGGAATTAGCCGGGACAGCAGTTTTCACTGTAGAACACTCCCACAATATTTCGAATAGTCTGATACTCACCTGGACTTCTTCACCCAGCGCGCCTCCTCTTTCTTCAGCTGCTCGATGCCCGTCTCGTCCGTCCATATCGCCTGCACCTGGGTGGCCAGCATCACGGCCGTGAAGACGGCGAACAGCAGCGCCTCGAAGGCCAAGAAGAGCAACAGCACGACGGTGGCGGGGGGCGAATACGAGGTGCAGCCCTTCCATTCGTGCCGCACGCAGGTGAGGAACTGATTGACGGCGAGGAAGAGCGAGTGCAGCGATATGGTGGCGATGTAGAACTGGAAAGAGAGAGGATAGTTCATGGGCGTCTTTTAGGGGGGATTGCCCCTAACCTGAGTTTCTACAAAAACTTGATTCTACTTAGAGCCTTCCTGTAACCACATGACGATATACCTACATCAGGTTTGTACCAATACTTAAAATTTGTTAAATATCATTCTTTTTTTTTAAGTTGTATGACAAATTGATATTCATCATACAGGGCATGGAAAGAATGATATTATGTGATGCTATTATACAGGGTCGCTGATATGTATGGAAACAGGTGAATATTTCGGCAATCTGTTGTTAGATTTTTTTGAATTTATGTACAGTGTGATTTCAAAACGTGGCGGATTTGAAAATGTTATAGCCTCTGTTGCCACTTTTTCAGTTATTCCGGATTTTTAGTAACTTCCTTATTTTGAATGAAACACCCTGTACTTTATTGGATTTCCAGATTCTCCTTGAAGAGCTGATTCCATCGATCTATCACACTTGGGGTCGAGCGGGAATGATTACATAGGTATAGGGTGTTTAAAATCTAGGTTTTTCAACTTCAAGATTTTTTTGTGTAGAAACTATCCATTATCGATCAAAACCGCTTCAATGTTCCTATCTTCACTTTTAATTTACCATCTACTGACTATTTAATTGGAACAGATACAGAGGGTGATCAGAATTCTGAATCTTGAACCACCCTGTATTTGTTTCAATTAAATGTCAGTAGATAGTAAATCAGAAGTAAAGATGGGAACATTGGAGCGGTTTTGATCGATAATGAATAGTTTCGACACAAAAAAATACTAAAGTTGAAAAATCTAAATTTTAAACACCCTATACCTATGTATTCATTCCTGCTAGACCCCAAGTGTGATAGATCGATGGAATTAGCTCTTCAGGGAGAATCTGAAAATCCAATAAATTACAGGGTGTTCTATTCAAAATAAGAAAGTTAATAAAAAATCCGGTATAACTGAAAAAGTGGCAACATTGGCTATAACATTTTCAAATCTGCCACGTTTTGAAATCACACAGTACATAAATTCAAAAAAATCCAACAACAGGTTACCGAGATATTCACCTGTTTCCATACATATCAGCGACCCTGTATGATAATACATATTTTTATCTGAAGGAGAATGCAAATTCTCAACTCCAGAAAGAATTGATATTTTCATTACATAGAGAATGCAAATGTTCAATGTATTTGTTTTATACAAGGTGATTCAGGTTTTAAGGCACAAACTGAAATGGGAGATAGATCTCATCATTTTAATTAAAAAAGTTCATACATTAGTCCGATCTCGTTAAGTAGCGGAACTACAGGGGGTCAAAGTTATTTTTTTTTATTAATCAAAATATCTCGCTTACTTTTCAAGATATCATTTTGAAATTTGGTATGGTCAATACTTCCTAGAAGATGATCGAAATCAGGAAAGAGAGCTCTTTCCGAATATGCGATAATATACAGGGGGTTCCATTCGAAAAAAAAAAATTTTTTTCACAAACACTGTATATAAAATGATAAAATCAAGCAGAGAACACATTTTCTAGAAGGAAATGACATCTCATTCGAGTACCTTTTTCCAAATTTCAAATATCTTATTTTGTTTTCGAGATATCAGCTGTAGAAGTCGTGAAATCCATAGTCACCCAAAAAAATCACTAATATGGATTGTGGATTTTTCAGCCCCCAAATGAAACCTAGTAGGCCTTGGTTTAAAAAAAATGGATGCTGATTAGCTCCAAAATACACCTTTACATTGGAAAAAATCATGAAAATTGCTCCATAAATAAAAAATTCATGAGGATGGCCTGCTTTCAAATGCATTTAAAAAAGTGTGATATATGAGTTGACATGAATATTCAGGTTGTCTGATTCAGGATAAAAAGGCTAATTGTATCATGTGAAAAAAAAGTAGGATTCAATATGAAGTAAGAAAGTTGGTGCCAACTTTTGGCACACCCTGTATATCAGGAATTAAATGAGTACTCTGTTTTATTTTGCAGTGCAACAGTTATAGATTAATAAATATAATTCAAGAATGTATTTCACAACCTGTTTTTTTCATTAATAACAAGGAAGAAATAGTACCTACTTTTTCAGAGAGATAACTTCTGATCATTTTAATGATTTTGAATAAAATAGAATAGAATAGAATCCAATGATCTCCTAATATCAAATAATGATATGACAGGTCAAAAAGAACAAATTAAAAATGAAAAGTCTAGTTGAAACTAGAGCATTTACCTTAAAATATTAAAATTGGCCAATGATATAGGTCAATAAATACAATATACAATAACATAATACATAATACACAACCAGGCAGAAAATTTCAACAAAGCATTCATAATTTTGGCCATTAAAATGTTTGAGTCTTTTTTACTAAACAAAAATGTTGAATTATCTGCATAAAGAGTGGTAAAAGACTCTGGTACAACAGGAGGCAACTCATTTATGTAAAGGATAAATAACAGGGGCCCAAGTATGGATCCCTGTGGAACTTCTTGTGCATTTACCATAAGATCAGACATATATGTATTTCCTCCATCAAAGATTTCTGTTATCATTCATTGATAGATTGATTACTTACTGTGAATAGAACAAAATACTTCTGATTGTTTTCTCCAACACAATTATTTACCCAAGGGCAGTGGTGATCCATCTTCCTTATACATCTATAAATCAATTTCTAAAATAAAAGGACCTGTGTTTGATTGAAAATAATTTTCTGACCTTTGACAAACAGAACAATGATGAGCCCTATCTGGTTTAATACTGCAACATTTGGGGCACTTGAATATTACTTGACCCTCCCTGAATCCCATCTGTTTGATCATCTCTTTTGTAGCATTGCCCTTGGGAACAGCTCCCTAAAAATATGGAACTAGTCAATAGTTGCTGCCTCAATTTTGTGTTTCTTTCTAACACTTACAGGATCAGTAAACATTGTTTTGAAATGAGATGTCAAAGCTAAAAATGCACATGTTTGGAAAATAATCATATTAATAATACTATAAATTGGATATGGACTTGGAATGAGTATAACGGACATGACGACGAATTCGGCGTATAGGATCAATAGCCATGTCAAAATTGCACATATTATTCCACAAATGTCCCTGATGCACCACAGTACTCCACCACAGCACCTATTATGAAAGTCAGATTCTTTTCTGAATGACCCGTATTCATATTCCATCATGATTTGGATTCTACTCTTCTGAAAGGAGCAGTATGCCAGTTCTGAATTTATTAAGGGGGCCACTTATGTCCTTCATTCATTAACATCATATTCTGACACACAAGTAGGTTCTAATCGAATACATTTTGTAGCAATATGTATTTTGCCTATGAACGAACAATAGTACAGATACTTATTCCACAATTCAGCATTCTAGCATAGAATAATATAAATACAGTTTGATTTGAAAACATTTACATTCTCATTATTTTCTAACCTAAACTTTTTGACGTTTTCGTTTTTTTCACTTGTCATTTGTCATGATTATAAAATAAAATAAAGTGACTGCTCGCTAAAAAAACGAGTGCCTGCAGACAATTCCCGCACACATGAATCAAATATTCTGGCTTCCTACGCACGACTGAGTGAGCACCATCTGAGCACACGAAGCGGGATAAAAAAATCCCTTCTTCGAACGGGAATTATCTAGTGATAGTAGTAACCCACTACTAGCACAGTATATTATCCTGAACGTTATCTCGTTCAAAATATTATAATACTGTGCTAGTACTGCTAGTACCTTGTAGTCAGCTCGTGGTATAGTTCTCCTACGCCAAGCGTCAGCATGCCATGCCTGCGGCGATGATGGAAGTAAGATATGGTGTGCGTATTCGGCCATTATTACGTATTGAAAATTTCAGAAAAATCACTCGACCAGCCTACTATGATTTCTCTACGTCACAACGAGCGAGACGTTAATTCTACACTTTCCCGCTAGATGGTGATGCTGCTATTGCTGCTGTGACGAGTGGAAATAAAATGGCAAATGCCATTTTAGGTACGCGGAACATATGTAACAGTGGGATTAAACAACTCTGAATTCGAAAAATCTGCGACAATTTCAAAACTAACAGAAGTCATAATTGTGCAATGTCGCCATCTATTAGAAGATCAACGGAACCATTGCTCTCGCTGCTCTCGAGAGGTCGAGTAAAATTTCTGAAACAAAAGCGCATCAGTAATTACACCATATCTTACTTCCACCATTCCTGCGGCCTAGGGTTAAATCCTTAGGAGGGACAACTATTTTTTTAATTTCGTTCTCAAGTAATTTTTAGAATATATTTTCTTCGTAAAATCTGATTTTTTGTAGAGGTCGACGAAAATTATATTTCTCAGAAAAAAAAAGGTTCTATTAGGCCGAGTTCGGTTAAATTGCTTAGAAGAAGTAAGCTCCTTTCCCATGTTATGAATAACTAGAGAAGAATAATGTATCACAGAATAGATTGACAATCGAGAGCAATAATAGAGCAAAACACTTTCCCCTCTCACGACACGACATCCTCTTTGAAGACATAAGTGCTCAAAAGTGTCAGTTGATTGTTACACGTTTCTGAGTTCTTCTGGTTATAAACCCATGGTGGGCACAGATGACAGTTTACAACTCACAGCGGAAAGATGGATAATAAAGCGCGGACTGTTCACATGCGAAGAACAAATTCAGAGCGGACAAGAAAATAATATAATAATATCGTTCCTGATGTTAAGAGTTCTTTTTTTTTATGGAATAGTGGAATCATATAAAGGTGGATATCTTGAGACCGAAGAAATTACTAGTTCTTCAAAATTCGTACTATTGCCACCCTTATCAGGTTCTGAGGTGTTTGACCGAGTGTTCGACATCAACACTATTTCGGTAGCAAGGTCAGTTTGTCGCTTCACAACAATCTCTGATACATATTATCATCCACTAACAGGGATATTTCCTCTTCTGACAGAGTTTTTAACATATTATTATCCAATAAAGAGGAAAATAATTTTCAGGTTTGAATTCATAAGGACAAAATATAATAATATTTACCATTCGACAGGATTTGGAAATCTCCTTCTGATACTGAGAAAGACACTACTGTCCTTTTACTTCAATATAAATATGAAACAAATTTTTCATTTCCTTTTCAGAATAAAGATCTAAAACAAAAATCGAGACAAAAATATTCAGTTTTACGGTTAAACTACAAGTATCAAATATCAGCTTTTTTCTATTTTTCTATAAAATGTTCAAACTGTTTGAACTTTTTTCGCATATTGACCTTGAAACGAACTTTCTTTCATTCCGATATCAGAATCCGAAGCGTTATAAGCTGAAATGCGAAAGGCTGTCATCTGTACCCAGCATTAGACAGAGCACAGATAGAAACTTTTTTATTATTTTGAGGAATAAGAAGAAGAACTGGAAAAGAAAGAAGAAGAAAACCTCAAACATAAACATAACCTTGTATCTACAAAATTTTCAAAAATATTATGCTTGCAAAATGCAAATAATGCGACGAAGAAAATGAAAACAATGTGAAATCCTAGAAACTTGATCTGCAATCGTTACAATCAAATAGCAAGAATTGCCGGCCTTATTACCGCAACAAAATGAGCGAAGCCGTTTCCCTTATTCTAAACGACATTCTCAAAGTCGAAGGCATAGAAGAGGCCTTCAGCTGCTTCCTCGTGCACAAAGCCAACAGCGAGACCGAAAAAATCTCGCTATGGCAACAAGAGCTCGGCACGGCCTTCCGGGGTACCAACTCTGAGCAGCTGGACTCAGTTCTGAGACAGTTTCTGAGCGTCGCTTCCAAATGCTCGCTCAGTCGCCTACAGCTACTCATGGAGCTCCTGGAGACCGCCGTAAAAACAGGCAAGTCCATAGTATTCATATGTTATCAAAACAATGCTGTCTACTCCTTTACCAAACAATTTGGCTTGGTCTTTGAAAAAGAATGTGTGTGTTATGTTTCTTATATCTTTAGGTACTCTACCTGCAAGGAAAGTGTGTGAAATCATCATTACTAGTGACACTCTGCAACATAACAACAAACATTTTTGGGTGGAATCTTTCAAACTCATCAAGAAAATTATTGATATGGTTGAATATAAAGGAGTTCGAGAAATCATGAAGGTAAGATCTGTATCAAGTTACCAATAAATTGAAAAGTGAATAAGTAAGTAACTTGCATGCAAACCCAAGGACCTATATTTTTTGTGTGAAAAATTGTGATGTTCCTAGTATTCCAAGACAATAATCTATGCTGCTGCTGTATACTGTAATGCAATTTTTTTATGGAGTAACAATTGAGCCAAATTTTAATTTGATTTTCCAAATCATTTTGAACACTTATTGGAAGAGTTTTCTTCCTATATCTTTGTAGTTGGCTATGTGGTCATATCAAACCAAGTATCAATGAAATTGTGATGATTTTGATTAAGATGGCTACATGTAGCCATATTAATTTTGATGGTACTAAAATGTCAATCCATGAATGTCATCATTGTCATCAATGCTCAATGCATTTGGTTTTGGTCTGTATTGATTGAATTGATTTGTATGTTTTTGTGATGAATAAACTGATTCTGATTCTGATTCTAGCATTTCTGAACATAAAAAAACAATACAATATTCTATTATTCCTATATGTATATGTTGCTAATCTACAATTATTCGAAATTTTCATGTAGCTAGAATGTACATCAGTAATAAAAATAGAGGATATTATTCCATTTGATATATTTTAATTTTTCATCTAATTTTCTTCATTGGATTTATTGATATTCTTCAAAATTTCTTGAAAATTCCCAAAAAATTCTCAAATTCTCCATTTTCATCAAAAATCAAAAGGTTGCTCAACAATACTTTTCACCCTGTGAATTTCACGAGGTGGATGCAGTAAGGGAAATTCCTTCATTTCCTACAAAATGTCCTGTAGTTTCTCCACATTATTCCACAAACTTCAAAATCCTTTGAAATTCCTCAACACATAATTTGTTCAGTTCCTGCTGTTAGAGGTTGAACACATATTGAATTCCTTGAAATTCCTTGAAAACCTGAAAAATTCCTCTTAATTTACTATTTCTTTTGTGATATTTTCCTTAAAATTCAAAATTCTCATTACAGCACAAAAAAGTGCTGAGGCAGTCTTTGGGGACTGCCAATAGAAGTGAAAATGAGGTAACTGGTGAATTGTATCGTCGAGATATTAGATTATTATTTTTTTACTCCTTTTCAGTTCACTTGAATCTCCCAATTTTGACAAATGATTCATAATCTCCAACCCCATAAACCCCCAGATACAAATTTGTAATAGATTCGGATCATATATATCGAATCCACCATCTTGCAATTCCTTATTACGACGAAGGAATCATAATGTCCGTCCCCGAAAACCCTCAGATTTAAATTTTGTATAAGTCAAATCATAATTACAAAACTCGTGCGCCATATTGGAACTGTCATCTTGAATTTACAAAATTTGACGACAGAAACGAAATCTCCGACCCCGAAAAACACCAGATACGAATTATGAATAGAATCGGGTCGTAATTATTACAAAACTCATCCGCCATATTCGTTCTGTTTTCTAAGATTTTCATATTTCGACGAAAGAATCATAATCTCCAACCCCTGAAACCCCCAGATACCGATTTCCAATAGATTCGGATCAGTTATTACAAAACTCGTCCGCCATATTGGATCCGTCATCATGAGATTTCATATTTTGATGAAAGAATCATTATCTCCGACCCCGAAAACCCCCAGATACAAATTTCGAATAGAATCGGATCGTAATTATTACTACACTCGTACGCCAAATTGGCTCCGCCATATTGGCTCCGCCATCGTGAATTTTCATATTTTGACGAAAGAATCATAATCTCCGACCCCTAAAACTCCCAGCTAGCAATTTCGAATGGAATCGGATCATAATCATTACCAAACTCGTCCGCCATATTGGATCCGCCATCTTGAATTTTCATATTTTGACGAAAAAAATATAATCTCCGACCTCGAAACCCCCCAAATACCAATTTCGAATAGAATCGGATTATAATTATTATAAAACTATTCCGCCAAATTGGTTCCGCCATCTTGAATTTCCATATTTTGACGAATAAATCATAATCTCCGACCCCGAAAATGTCCAGATACCAATTTTGACGAATAGAGTCTGATGATAATTACAATACTGCTCTGACATATTTGATCCGCCATCTTGATTTTTTCTCAATAAGAAATATCCTATGTCCTTCCTAATACATCCAAGAATATGTATACAAAGTTTCATGATGATCTGTTGAGTAGTTTTGGCCTGCAGCCTCTAACCCAAGCCTTGATGGATTTCGCCGCCAAAATCATGGACCGCTCCTACCTGGCTACCTCTTGGTCAACGAGCTGAAAAAAGCCTATCCGGACTGCCCACACTGGCGGCTGTCTGCCCTCTTCTAAAATCCTTGTAATGTCTCAAAATTTCTCGGAATTCCTTGACATTTTTAGGAATTCTTTGAAAATCACATCGTGTTAATCATTCCTAGGGCTGTTGCGAAAAGGCCAAACTACTCCCCTGGCGTCTCGATGCTGGACTGCAGCCTCAAACCCAAGCCTTGATGGATTTCGCCGCCAAAATCATGGACCGCGACGTCTGTCTCCTGCCCGGCTACCTCTTGGTCAACGAGCTGCAAAAAGCCTACCCGGACTGCCCGCACTGGCGGCTGTCCGCCCTCTTCTAAAATCCTTGAAACCTCTCGAAATTTCTCGAAATTCCTTGACATTTTTTGGAATTCTTTGATGATCACACCGCTCAAATCATTCCTAGGGCTGTTGCGAAAAGGCCAAACTACTCCCCTGGCGTCTCGATGCTGGACTGCAGCCTCAAACACAAGCCTTGATGGATTTCGCCGCCAAAATCATGGACCGCGACGTCTGTCTCCTGCCCGGCTACCTCTTGGTCAACGAGCTGCAGAAAGCCTACCCGGACTGCCCACACTGGCGACTGTCCGCCCTCTTCTAAAATCCTTAAGACCTCTCGACATTTCTCGGAATTCCTTGACATTTTTTGTTTTTTTTTTATAATCACACCGTGTAAATCATTCCTAGGGCTGTTGCGAAAAGGCCAAACTACTTCCCTGGCGTCTGGATGCCGGACTGCAGCCTCAAACCCAAGCCTTGATGGATTTCGCCGCTAAAATCATGGACCGCGACGTCTGTCTCTTGCTCGGCTACCTCTTGGTCAACGAGCTGCAAAAAGCCTACCCGGACTGCCCACACTGGCGGCTGTCCACCCTCTTCTAAAATCCTTGAAACTTCTCGATTTTTCTCGGAATTCCTTGATTTAGGAATTCTTTGAAAATCACACCGTGTTAATCATTCCTAGGGCTGTTGCGAAAAGGCCAAACTCCTACCCTGGCGTCTCGATGCCGGACTGCAGCCTCAAACCCAAGCCTTGATGGATTTTGCCGCCAAAATCATGGACCGCGACGTCTGTCTTCTGCCCGGCTACCTCTTGGTCAACGAGCTGCAAAAAGCCTACCCGGACTGCCCGCACCGGCGGCTGTCTGCCCTCTTCTGAAATCCTTCAAACCTCTCGGAATTGTTTGACATTTCTTGGAATTTTTTGATAATCACACCGTTTAAAATCATTTATAGGGCTGTTGCGAAAAGGCCAAACTTCTCCCCTGGCGTCTCGATGCTAGACTGCAGCCTCAAACCCAAGCCTTGATGGATTTCGCCGCCAAAATCATGGACCGCGACGTCTGTCTCCTGCCCGGCTACCTCTTGGTCAACGAGCTGCAAAAAGCCTACCCGGACTGCCCGCACTGGCGGCTGTCCGCCCTCTTCTAAAATCCTTGAAACCTCTCGAAATTTCTCGAAATTCCTTGACATTTTTTGGAATTCTTTGATGATCACACCGCTCAAATCATTCCTAGGGCTGTTGCGAAAAGGCCAAACTACTCCCCTGGCGTCTCGATGCTGGACTGCAGCCTCAAACCCAAGCCTTGATGGATTTCGCCGCCAAAATCATGGACCGCGACGTCTGTCTCCTGCCCGGCTACCTCTTGGTCAACGAGCTGCAGAAAGCCTACCCGGACTGCCCACACTGGCGACTGTCCGCCCTCTTCTAAAATCCTTGAGACCTCTCGACATTTCTCGGAATTCCTTGACATTTTTTGTTTTTTTTTTTATAATCACACCGTGTAAATCATTCCTAGGGCTGTTGCGAAAAGGCCAAACTACTTCCCTGGCGTTTGGATGCCGGACTGCAGAATCAAACCCAAGCCTTGATGGATTTCGCCGCTGAAATCATGGACCGCGACGTCTGTCTCTTGCTCGGCTACCTCTTGGTCAACGAGCTGCAAAAAGCCTACCCGGACTGCCCACACTGGCGGCTGTCCACCCTCTTCTAAAATCCTTGAAACTTCTCGATTTTTCTCGGAATTCCTTGATTTAGGAATTCTTTGAAAATCACACCGTGTTAATCATTCCTAGGGCTGTTGCGAAAAGGCCAAACTACTTCCCTGGCGTCTGGATGCCGGACTGCAGCCTCAAACCCAAGCCTTGATGGATTTCGCCGCCAAAATCATGGACCGCGACGTCTGTCTCCTGCCCGGCTACCTCTTGGTCAACGAGCTGCAAAAAGCCTACCCGGACTGCCCGCACTGGCGGCTGTCCGCCCTCTTCTAAAATCCTTGAAACCTCTCGAAATTTCTCGAAATTCCTTGACATTTTTTGGAATTCTTTGATGATCACACCGCTCAAATCATTCCTAGGGCTGTTGCGAAAAGGCCAAACTACTCCCCTGGCGTCTCGATGCTGGACTGCAGCCTCAAACCCAAGCCTTGATGGATTTCGCCGCCAAAATCATGGACCGCGACGTCTGTCTCCTGCCCGGCTACCTCTTGGTCAACGAGCTGCAGAAAGCCTACCCGGACTGCCCACACTGGCGACTGTCCGCCCTCTTCTAAAATCCTTGAGACCTCTCGACATTTCTCGGAATTCCTTGACATTTTTTGTTTTTTTTTTAATAATCACACCGTGTAAATCATTCCTAGGGCTGTTGCGAAAAGGCCAAACTACTTCCCTGGCGTCTGGATGCCGGACTGCAGCCTCAAACCCAAGCCTTGATGGATTTCGCCGCTAAAATCATGGACCGCGACGTCTGTCTCTTGCTCGGCTACCTCTTGGTCAACGAGCTGCAAAAAGCCTACCCGGACTGCCCACACTGGCGGCTGTCCACCCTCTTCTAAAATCCTTGAAACTTCTCGATTTTTCTCGGAATTCCTTGATTTAGGAATTCTTTGAAAATCACACCGTGTTAATCATTCCTAGGGCTGTTGCGAAAAGGCCAAACTCCTACCCTGGCGTCTCGATGCCGGACTGCAGCCTCAAACCCAAGCCTTGATGGATTTTGCCGCCAAAATCATGGACCGCGACGTCTGTCTCCTGCCCGGCTACCTCTTGGTCAACGAGCTGCAGAAAGCCTACCCGGACTGCCCACACTGGCGACTGTCCGCCCACTTCTAAAACCCTTGAAACACCTCGAAATTTCTTAGAATTCCTTGAGATATTGTGAAATTCTTTGATTATCACACCGTCCAAATCATTCCTAGGGCTGTTGCGAAAAGGCCAAACTACTTCCCTGGCGTCTCGATGCCGGACTGCAGCCTCAAACCCAAGCCTTGATGGATTTTGCCGCCAAAATCATGGACCGCGACGTCTGTCTCCTGCCCGGCTACCTCTTGGTCAACGAGCTGCAAAAAGCCTACCCGGACTGCCCGCACTGGCGGCTGTCCGCCCTCTTCTAAAATCCTTGAGACCTCTCGACATTTCTCGGAATTCCTTGACATTTTTTGTTTTTTTTTTATAATCACACCGTGTAAATCATTCCTAGGGCTGTTGCGAAAAGGCCAAACTACTTCCCTGGCGTCTGGATGCCGGACTGCAGCCTCAAACCCAAGCCTTGATGGATTTCGCCGCTAAAATCATGGACTGCGACGTCTGTCTCTTGCTCGGCTACCTCTTGGTCAACGAGCTGCAAAAAGCCTACCCGGACTGCCCACACTGGCGGCTGTCCACCCTCTTCTAAAATCCTTGAAACTTCTCGATTTTTCTCGGAATTCCTTGATTTAGGAATTCTTTGAAAATTACACCGTGTTAATCATTCCTAGGGCTGTTGCGAAAAGGCCAAACTCCTACCCTGGCGTCTCGATGCCGGACTGCAGCCTCAGACCCAAGCCTTGATGGATTTCGCCGCCAAAATCATGGACCGCTCCTACCTGGCTACCTCTTGGTCAACGAGCTGCAAAAAGCCTATCCGGACTGCCCACACTGGCGGCTGTCTGCCCTCTTCTAAAATCCTTGAAATGTCTCAAAATTTCTCGGAATTCCTTGACATTTTTAGGAATTCTTTGAAAATCACATCGTGTTAATCATTCCTAGGGCTGTTGCGAAAAGGCCAAACTACTCCCCTGGCGTCTCGATGCTGGACTGCAGCCTCAAACCCAAGCCTTGATGGATTTCGCCGCCAAAATCATGGACCGCGACGTCTGTCTCCTGCCCGGCTACCTCTTGGTCAACGAGCTGCAGAAAGCCTACCCGGACTGCCCACACTGGCGACTGTCCGCCCACTTCTAAAACCCTTGAAACACCTCGAAATTTCTTAGAATTCCTTGAGATATTGTGAAATTCTTTGATTATCACACCGTCCAAATCATTCCTAGGGCTGTTGCGAAAAGGCCAAACTACTTCCCTGGCGTCTCGATGCCGGACTGCAGCCTCAAACCCAAGCCTTGATGGATTTTGCCGCCAAAATCATGGACCGCGACGTCTGTCTCCTGCCCGGCTACCTCTTGGTCAACGAGCTGCAAAAAGCCTACCCGGACTGCCCGCACTGGCGGCTGTCCGCCCTCTTCTAAAATCCTTGAGACCTCTCGACATTTCTCGGAATTCCTTGACATTTTTTGTTTTTTTTTTATAATCACACCGTGTAAATCATTCCTAGGGCTGTTGCGAAAAGGCCAAACTACTTCCCTGGCGTCTGGATGCCGGACTGCAGCCTCAAACCCAAGCCTTGATGGATTTCGCCGCTAAAATCATGGACCGCGACGTCTGTCTCTTGCTCGGCTACCTCTTGGTCAACGAGCTGCAAAAAGCCTACCCGGACTGCCCACACTGGCGGCTGTCCACCCTCTTCTAAAATCCTTGAAACTTCTCGATTTTTCTCGGAATTCCTTGATTTAGGAATTCTTTGAAAATCACACCGTGTTAATCATTCCTAGGGCTGTTGCGAAAAGGCCAAACTCCTACCCTGGCGTCTCGATGCCGGACTGCAGCCTCAAACCCAAGCCTTGATGGATTTTGCCGCCAAAATCATGGACCGCGACGTCTGTCTTCTGCCCGGCTACCTCTTGGTCAACGAGCTGCAAAAAGCCTACCCGGACTGCCCGCACCGGCGGCTGTCTGCCCTCTTCTGAAATCCTTCAAACCTCTCGGAATTGTTTGACATTTCTTGGAATTTTTTGATAATCACACCGTTTAAAATCATTTATAGGGCTGTTGCGAAAAGGCCAAACTACTCCCCTGGCGTCTCGATGCTGGACTGCAGCCTCAAACCCAAGCCTTGATGGATTTCGCCGCCAAAATCATGGACCGCGACGTCTGTCTCCTGCCCGGCTACCTCTTGGTCAACGAGCTGCAAAAAGCCTACCCGGACTGCCCGCACTGGCGGCTGTCCGCCCTCTTCTAAAATCCTTGAAACCTCTCGAAATTTCTCGAAATTCCTTGACATTTTTTGGAATTCTTTGATGATCACACCGCTCAAATCATTCCTAGGGCTGTTACGAAAAGGCCAAACTACTTCCCTGGCGTCTCGATGCCGGACTGCAGCCTCAAACCCAAGCCTTGATGGATTTCGCCTCCAAAATTATGGACCGCGACGTCTATTTCCTGTCCGGCTACCTCTTGGTCAACGAGCTGCAAAAAGCCTACCTGGACTGCCCGCACTGGCGGCTGTCTGCCCTCTTCTAAAATCCTTGAAACCTCTCGAAATTTCTCGAAATTCCTTGACATTTTTTGGAATTCTTTGATAATCACACCGTTCAAATCATTCTTAGGGCTGTTGCGAAAAGGCCAAACTACTTCCCTGGCGTCTCGATGCCGGACTGCAGCCTCAAACCCAAGCTTTGATGGATTTCGCCGCTAAAATCATGGACCGCGACGTCTGTCTTCTGCCCGGCTACCTCTTGGTCAACGAGTTGCAAAAAGCCTACCCGGACTGCCCGCACTGGCGGCTGTCTGCCCTCTTCGCCGACTACGTTGATGGGTTCCGCGCGTGCGCGCAGATGGTCTCGGTGGTGGGGCAGGCGGAAATGCGGCCTGTGGTCGAGCACAGCGGCTGCCCCGAGCTGCTGGTCAATCCGTGGAAGTTGGACCCGCTCACGTTGAGGTTCAATCTCAAAGGTAAGTGGGGCAGTGGTCGCACTGATGCAGTGCACTAAAAATCTCAATGAAACGGTACTGAAACTTACTGTAAGAAAGCTACTATAAATAGGTTTTTTTCATTCATTAGAATATCGAACATTGCCCAGTATATTTCAAAGTTCATCGAAATCGAGAGCCGAACCGAAATAATAGTTTACAACCCTATTGTAGCTAGTAGGTATAAAGCACGGTCTCTAATAGCCCTCAGTTGACCGCAAATGAATTTTAATAGATTCAGTTTTCATATGTTGCGAATACTTATATTCAAGTGACTATTGTCCTATTAGTAGAAATGCTATCGAGAGATATAGTTGTTGGTTTTTTTACTATGCCTTTTTTCCAACAACCCGATATCATTTTTGGATTGTAAAACGGACAAAGCTAGCTCAGTCAATCTGAACGAGGTCCAAATAGTTTTTTTTTCTTCAAACACATAATGTAAAGGGTCTGAGATGAGTTTATTGCTTTCTGCCCTTGCAAAGGCAACCATATTATACTACGTATACTATCTTGAAAAAATAACTTGTCAAGTGAATCTTGTTGGATTTGAACCATATGTTGAATGTTATTTATGGACCCGGATGTAGGCTATTTGAAGCCTTAGGTCACTCCCCCACTATCTTCCAAGCTGAAATACATGCCATCAACCTTTGCGTCCAAAGGTGCCTGAGCAAAGGTCTGAGGGGTGCCAACATATATATCTGCTCAGACAGCCAAGCCGCATTAAAAGCCCTAAAATCATTCGTTTTCACATCAAAGATTACATGGGACTGCTTTGAAACACTCATGCAACTGCGAAAGGGCAACAAAGTCACACTTATGTGGGTTCCAGGGCATGAAGGAATCAAAGGAAATGAGGCAGCTGATCGCCTTGCAAAAAAAAGGTGCAGCATCTGCACTTTTTGGTCCTGAGCCTTTTTGTGGGATAAGCGAATGTCACCTGAAGGGAGAACTCGGGAAATGGGAAGAAATTGAAAAGAGAGAGCAACTCCAGGTCAACGACAAGCGAAAAGGTTCATCAACCATTCGCAGAACCGAGCCAAAGAGCTACTCAGCCTCAGCAAACCAGAGCTAAAGCTTATCACAGGCTTTCTCACAGGACACGGCCCTCTGAGGTACCACCTCAAGTAGATGGGTCTGGCGGAGACTGACACTTGCCGCTTTTGTAACATTGCGACCGAAACCGCGGAATACATACTTTGCTCATGTGAAGTATTAGTCCGCCAAAGGCTGAACCAACTAGAACAGGTCTATCTCACCCCTGCTGAAGTGGAAAAGTCAACCGTCAGGAAAATCGTAGGCTTCATCAGAAGTCTAGGGTTAGAGGACCAAAACTAGATAGGGGTAATCACAATAGATCTTCTAGGTCGCAGTGATCGAGAGGTCTCTCAGCCTATACGACCCATCTACAATCTACAAATCTACATGGTTTCCTTTTTGCATGGATCCATTCATAGTTGAAAGATTTCTAAATACCACCCAAACGAAGGAATAACATCACATGATTGGCCAGATATAATTTGGCGCTCTGTTCAGTTGTGTCATGTGATCCCTTTTCCAGGTTTATTTGAGATTGAGAGTAAAGTTAAAGTAATTGTTTTATCATTGTTTCAAATAATAACTAAAGAGTGTCTCAAAGTAGAGTAAAAAAAAGACTTTGATTAAAGAGTATGCAAGCACAGATATTTTACTAGTGCGATGCATATTACGCGTAGATGTGTCACTAGCTGGTAGCTGGGACTCCAGATATAGAAGGTAAGTTGATTATGAAATATTGTGAATGATTATGTGGCATTTCAATACGATTTATTCAAGAACCTACTTACCGACCTGTCTCGCTCGGCAAGAAATACTTTTTGTTAGAAATTAATATTATATTAAATGAGGTGGTTTCAAGACAGGTAAATCAATTAGTGATCAGGATAGGTTAATTGCTTATCAGAGACCACCTCGTTTACAGTACCGAATGAGTAGTGACTCATTCTTTAACAGTTCTGATAGCTGACATTTGAGATTTTGCACAACATATGGTAGTTGTGAATTATGAATTTAATATTGGAATATAAGCTCCAGAAACTAGCTTAATGTATTTTGATTAATAATATTTTATTAAAATCTATGGACCTAGTTCTCATTGTTGGATCGTCATCGATGAATCCTCTCTATTTCAGCCAACCTAATCTGTCCTATAGTGTCTGTGTGTCTGTAATCAAACATTGCAAGTTAAATAAATATCTAATTGATTGATTCAAAATTTCGCAGGATGATTCATCATACAATTTTTGTTAGAGAAAAATGGCTGCTCCAAAATGTCGGACGAGTTTTGTGATTATGACATGATTCTATTCAAAATTTGTATCTGGGGGGTTTTCGGTTTCGGAGATTATGATTCATTCATCAAAATTGGGATATTCTTGATGGCGGAGGCATTCTAATTATGATCCTATTCTATTTAAGATTGGTATGTGGGGGTTTTTTGGGTAAGAAATTATGATTCTCTCATCAAAAATTGAGAAATTCAAGATGGCGGCTTCAAAATGTTGGATAAGTTTTGTGAATATGACCCGAAATAGAAAAATGAATATTATATAAAACACAATTTTTGAAGACAAGCTTTTATAATAACGCTCTTAAAAGAACAAAATGATGTCATGTTTGATCTAGTTTATTCTGTGAGTAAAGAAATTCAAAAGTTTGCCGCGGATACTTGCGCGGTAAGATTTCGAATCAAACTTCAAAGTTATGGAAATAAAAAAAGAAACAAGTTGAAATTCATATAAAGTAGACAATAACAGAGCAAACCGAGACAAACCAAACAAATGATTCATGCTCCATGATGAAAGTTGTGTGTTTGTATAGAATTAAGAGGGTTGGGTTCGTATTTTATAAGGGCCCACAGGAAAATACCAAACTATAAAGTACGATGCGGCATCAGAAGTAACCAATAAATTGAAATGAATCAATTGTGCAGTGACACTTATTATCATTTTTATCATTAAATACTGTCTGTAGGTTTATCAAGGAGGTGGTACATTCATTATTCCAGATTTTCTTGGGAGTTTCTCTCATCGTCTCTATAAAATGAAAATATGAATACTATTTCAATATACGTATAGAGGGGACAAATCATATGATTTGCCCCAAAATGTCACTGCGTTTATAGAATTTTCCTATCAGAGAGCCTAAAAGAAAAATTCACCAGATTGTCAGTAACAATTTGTATTGAAAAAGGTTTGTAGAAGAGAAATAAAGTTATATAGAAAGAAATATCAAATTTCCACTCATCTTTGGACGTTTCGGGAACGAATCTGCTCCCTTTTTCAACATAAAAAATTGATTTTCAATACTTTCACCCAGTCAAGGGGTTCATACTTGAACGATGGAAAATTGTTATTTTTATAGACCTTAATCGCAGATTCGTGATTAGGTTTTTTCTCAATTCAGAATTTCTTTCCATGTCCTGTATGATGAATTTCAATGTATCATACATAAAAAAATGAGTGGTATAGCTCACAGCAACTTTTATTGAGAATGATCAAATATCACTCGTAAGGGTACATGTTTTATTTCAGGCTTATATAAAAGCCCATCATTGACCGATAAGAAGTTCAAATTTATGGACATAAAAAAAGAAACAAGATGATATTCAAATAAAGTATACAATAACAGAGTAAACCAAGACAAACCAACCAAATCCTCCATGATGAAAGTTGAGTATTTGTATAGAAAGACGAGGGTCGAGTTCATATTTTATAAGGGCCCACAGGAAAATATCAAACTATAGTGTATGATGAGGCATCAGAAGTAACCAATAAATTGAAATGAATCACTTGTGCAGTGACACTTATTATCACTTTCATTATTATTCCCCATCCAGGCACCCTACCCTACGCTTCCTCCCTTCTGGAAAAACAGACCGGCTTGTTACGGTACGTGCTCGAGCAGCCCTACAGCCGCGACATGGTGTGCGGCATGCTGGGGCTGAACAAGCAGCACAAGCAGCACTGTCAGGCGATCGAGGAGCAGCTGGTCGAGCTGGTCGTGTTGGCCTTGGAGAGGACGGAGGCGGAGGGGGAGGAAAGGGCGACGCAGGACCTGTGGCTGCACCTGTCCTCGCAGCTGATCTACTTCGTGCTGTTCCAGTTCGCGAGTTTTCCGTCGTTGGTTATGTCGCTGCATTCCAGGTGAGAGGGAGCTTGTTTTTAACATGCTTTTATTGAACAAAACAAAAGGAGAAAAAAAGTTTAACTCACAGTCGGTCGACCACAATCTATACTACTAATATTATAAATGTGAATGTAAGTGTGTTTGTCGGGCTTCCACGCCAAAACTACTCCACCGATTATCATGAAACTTAGTTTAATCATGAAAATCATCCATATCTCAAAGTGGTCCAATGTAATTTCGAGAGAATGAAAGAAAACAACACAAAGTCGGTCGACCACACTTTATATAAAAAACTTCCTAAAATTATATTATGACAATAATGAGGACAAAACAATTTTTATAAACATACCAAACAATATGGGACTCAAAATGTAAAAACAAGGACTTGATACGGGAAATTACGTTGTAGCTATTTTCATTGACCTTAAAAAGGCATTTGATACAGTTGACCATAAGAATCTCTTAGAATACTTGGAATCGATGGGACTCAGAAGCATTGTTAAAAATCTTTTAGAGTCTTATCTTGCAAATAGGACAATCAGCACTAAATGTAATATGTCAGAGTCTAATAAATTTCCAATAAGTAAAGGTGTTCCACAGGGATCTGTTTTAGGGCCCATTTTGTATTTATTATATATTCAAAATATTTCTAAAATTGGATTGTCAGGTAATTATACTATTATGCAGAAGATACTGTACTTTTATACGAAAACAAAAACCCCATCATTCTAGAAAATATTATTAACGAAGATTTGAAAAAATTTGAAAAATGGCTTTATTCAAACATTTTATCAATTAACACCAATAAAACTGAATATATAATATGCCATCAGAAAAATAAACAGAATATTAGTCTCAATCTCCAAATTAAAAATAAAGTATTGAAAAGAACTACACAAATAAAGTATCTTGGTTTGTGGATTGATGAAAAATTGAAATGGGACAAGCATATAGAGGTTCTGATACAAAAAATATCTCCAATCATTGGAGCTTTGCGAAGATGTCCTAAACTTGACAAAAAAGTCATAAACATAGTACTTCATTCTCATATACTCAGTCGTATTACCTATATGATAAACGTTTGGGGATCTTGTTCAAAATATTATTTCAGTAAAATATCTGCACTTCATAAGAAAGCACTGAAAGTATTGTACCGCCTCTCATTTGATATCCCAACAAATGATCTGTATGCGATAACAGAAAAATTCTCATTGGATGAATGATATAAATTAGATTCTCTTAAAGTTTCATATAATATAATAAACAATAATCTGAAATCCAATTTTGTTTTGGTAAGAAACTCAGAAATTCATGGTCATCACACGAGACAATTAAACTTATTTCATCTTGATTCTGCTACTTCTATAATTGGCCAAAAAAAAATTACTCACGCTGCTCTAGCTGAATTTAATAAATTACCACATAATATAAAAAATTGCAGACATATTTCAAAATTTAAAATTGAAATAAAAAAACACATGATTTCATTACGAAATGGATAAAATTGATACTTTGCCATCTTCTGATTAGTCCCTGTGACTATTTTTATTACTTGATCGATTTAGCATTTTTAGATTTTTTTAGATTTTTATTGTTGTTGTCACCTTATATTACTTTATGATTGTTGTTTGTAATCAACTTCCTCATACCAGAATTCTATGTCTGACTGGAAGCCAGTTTTTCAATCAACAATAAACAATGGTGAGCACAAAAGATTTCGTCAATGGGTTGGAAGAATCTGTAGCATTGTGGCTCTGATAAGGTTGAACATGGTTTCTAGAAAAATTGTTTTTGTACAAACAACATAAGTTTGGCGTCAGTACTTTAAGGAAGTCATTCCACCAGACGGTAACAACTTGAACTCTGAGCGGTTTGTTTTGGTGATGTAAAGGAACTGAAATTGTAAAAATTGACAGTTATGAAAGGAAAACTTTGACGTTGGACACGTCGGACACGAAACAAAAATTAGTGAGTGACATGTGCTAAAATGACACAATAGATCTTAAGGTAACTAAGAAGAGAACAGTTGAGAAGAAAAAAACTGAGCATGTAGGAAACAGATCAAAGAAAAAGAAGAAGAAGAGAATAGAACAAAAGAAGTGAAAAGTGTAACAGAGAAATGAGAAGAAGGGAGGGAGGAATAGACAATCAGATATCCAGATGCGGAGAGATAACTGCAAAGAAGGCGATCACCAATAAGAGTCATGACAATTTAAAAGTCCTGAAAATGTGGTCAAGTTCGAAATTGGTTTGATCATTAAGACATGAAACATTCTGGTTGATGATGCATTTCATACCGCAACCCGCTCTCCAACTTCCTGCCCGTGTTGAGGCTCTACGAGCTGCTCTATCCGGAGCAGGAGCCGGCGTTCAGAGTTATCCCCACCATTCGCGATTGCATTCATTCATCCATCCGTGATTCAGCATTTAGCATTGTTGGCGTATACTTTTTAACGATTCTTGAGTGAATCGCGGTGTCTATTTTTATTTGGTTTGAAGTCTGTTCGCTCGAAATGCTTGTTGATACCTGTGGAAGCTCCAGCTGCTTGGCATTCACTGTTACTCCGAGGAGTCTTGAGTGCTGCCGTGTATCCTCTGTGAAAGACTTAACAGCCTTCAAGGTTTCGATTCGAATAGATCCGGCTCGAAGGACCAATCTGTTCGATGCTTAATAGATAGTGGACTGTTTTTATATGATTATTTGATATATGATAATTGATTTTGTTGATTAAATGCAAGTACTAAACAAGGTCCCTCCACTCTCCTCTTTAGGTTGCAAGGCAGAGAGCTGCGCAGAGGCAGAGACCAGCTGATGTGGGTGCTGCTGCAGTTCATCTCCGGCTCTATACAGCGCAATCCGCTCTCCAACTTCCTGCCCGTGTTGAGGCTCTACGAGCTGCTCTATCCGGAGCAGGAGCCTGCATTGCCGGTGCCCGATTTCAATCAGCCGCAGTGCACCAGACAGATGGCCGTCACTTGCATCTGGATACACCTCACGAAGAAGGTGAGTGGTACGAAGAACCGTGCTAAAATTAACTGTCTGTAGCAAAGTCAAATTTCGGAAACTGACTATACACTCACCGGTTAAAAACGCCCAGAGGAAAATCCAGACAAATTGATCATCCTGTTATTTCGACCAAATCGAAGATTCTTTCTTGGAATGTTAATCTATATTTAAGTTCTCAATAAAAGCTGATGATGTGGCCATTATACCGGAAACAACAAAAGTTACTCTTTCACCCTTAAACTTCTGAACGCCCTGTGGCAAAAGTGAGCTTGTTTTGGATTGAAGAGTTATCCGGGCTTTTACGAGATGGTTAATAAATTGCATAGAATCAGTGTGGAATTTAATCCTACTCAGTTCCATAAGGATGGCAACATAGTTGTTGAGATACGTATCTAGGTTTTTATAAATATTACTTGGTATCTATATATATTTTTTTTCATTGATTAAGGCATCGACAGCTGGACCATTAGCCTTACTTGGTATATTTTATATATATTTGTTATTTTGGGAGAAAATTGTACTACTAAGTGAAATTTTGTTCCCTTGCTTCGAGGTGATCATAATAATTTTTAAAGTTTGTGAAGAAAGAACCATTGAGCGTGCAAAGTTCTCCAAGGAATCTTTTGATTCGATTTGAATAGATTTTATGGTCAAAATTATGGATTATTACTCTCCTGTGTTAGGATATTCATAACGCCGCTTAACACTTTGAAAATCATCTCGGGATATTGATAATTATTATTGTTAAGGCCCAAACGGAGCAGACCGGCATCACGTGGCCAGTGCCCAACAAGCTGCGAGCCCACCACGATTTCCTGCAGCATTTGGTGCCGCCCAGCAACACTGCCCTCGCGATGGGCAACGACTACAGGATAGCGTTGCTATGCAACGCCTATTCCACCAATCAGGATTACTTCAGGTAGGTGAAAGGTTTGGATCACAGAACTCATAATCTTTATATCTCACGACTAGAGTCACTGGATGGTATTTGTTACATAATAATAAAACCATCCAGTGACTTTACATTGAAATATGTGTCGAATTATACTAATCTCCGACTTACTTGGAGGTATGGTTATACAGGTGAGGAGAGAAACTACTGAGACGTAGGTCTACCATTTTCATCGGTTTGTTTACAAACAACTTGTGAAATCTTGTCATTGAATGTATTTCCGGATAGTCAAAAATATTATTATTAGATCTTTGGTAATATTAATATTATATTTGATTATTGTGATGAAGTGATATGTTCAAGACTGCACAACTACTTGTTGAACATGAGAGCAAAGGAAAAAGTTCCATAAGTGCCTATCAAAATACTTCTGATGAATCTTATGCCTATGTCCGTACCTATCACATCGATCTTTGCTTGGTCTCATCCACAGAAATCATTTTCTAACTATTTTTTTCCTTTTTTTCGTTTCCAGAATGGTTCTCCCTTTTTTCAGTGAATCTTGAATATTTGAATATTTCTTTTCTCAATTTCCGATTATCAAGTCTCCTTCATTCAAAATTCTCATCAAAACAATTTGATTCTCGGCAGGTCTCTTGTTCCTTTTTTGTTCTGAATCGGTCGATTCTTCTCGATATTTTTCCTGTTTATAAGTTGTAGGTTCGTATGTTCCAGTAACTTTCTAGCTTCGTGATCTTGATACACACTTCCTAACAAATCAGCCAATAAGATGTGGATCCGCTGTAAGCCAAAAAGTGAAACGCCAGCACGTAAATGCGCCCTAATTATACGTGAAACAAAAAGTGACCCGCCCCTAGAGAGCCACGCCTCTAAGCACGCCCTTTTCCCAATCGCAGTAGGTCGATGGCCGCCCTAGTGGAGACCATCCAGGGCGGGCCCAAGTCATCTGCCCCACTCACCATACCGCTAAGCATGACCGTCCTCGATTCGCTTACCGTCCACTCGAAAATGAACCTCATCCACAGCATCGTGACCCACGTGATCAAGCTGGCGCAGGCCAAATCGGGCGTGCCTCTGTCTATTTCAGTATTTCTACGTCTCATCCTAAGCACTTACTAGATCTATTTTCTTCTTCTTCTCGTTTCCTGAATTCCTCAGTCTCATTTTATCTAGTAAACCTTGAATTTTTTTATATTTCTTCTCTCAATTTTCGATTATCAAGACTCATTCATTTAAAATTCATATGAAAAGATTTTGATTCTCGGCAGGTTTCTTGTTCCATTTTTGTTCTGAATCGGTCGATTCTCTTCGATATTTTTCCTGTTTATAAGTTGTAGGTTCTGATTTCCCCACTGACTTTCTAGCTTCATGATCTTGATACACACTTTCTGACAAATCAGCCAATGAGATGTGGATACGCCGTAAGCCACAAAGTGAAAAGCCACCACGTGAATGCGCCTTAAATATACGTGAAAACGAAATTGTCCCGCCCCCATAGAGCCACACCTAACCACGCCCTTTTCCCAATCGCAGCAAGCCGATGGCCGCCCTAGTGGAGACCATCCAGGGCGGGCCCAAGTCTTCTGCCCCTCCCACCGTACCGCTCAGCATGACCGTCCTCGATTCGCTTACCGTCCACTCGAAAATGAGCCTCATCCACAGCATCGTGACCCACGTGATCAAGCTGGCGCAGGCTAAGTCGGGCGTGCCGTTGTCGCCCGCACTGGTCGAGACTTACAGCAGGTTGCTGGTTTATACGGAGATCGAGTCGTTGGGGATCAAGGGCTTCCTCAATCAACTGTTGCCGCAGGTGAGTGGTATATGTACCGGGTGTCAACTAACCCTATCAGACTAGCCATAACTTTCAGATAATAATTTTGTCCCTGCTTTCATCACAATAGAAGCTATTTCTCGGTTTTCCTTTCACAATAACTGTATCAAAGACGCAAAATAAAAAATCATCACATTCACCTGTCCCACTGTACTGGCCGTGGGCCCACCATGTACGCGTCGGGGTGGGGGTAGCCTCAAGTGATTCCAGACACCACTGGTTGAAAGCTTGAGGTCCCAACTCTTGTCATGGTAGCGGTACGTGTGATAGGCCACGGACGGTCACCCAGCAAAGGGGTTTGGAGGATTCTGGTCGACATGTGTAGCAGCGCTTGCTCAGCGAAAACTGGAAGATTGGTGTACCTTGTGCCTTAGTTCGTCAGGGAGGGGGCAGCTTCAAGCGATCCTACCGCCAGTCATCGTAGGCAAAGCCGGGTCCTCCCCCGTTAACGAGGTAGAGGAACGTGTGAAAGTCCTCGAACGATCACTCATTCAACGAGACGAGAGGATTCTTGTCAACATGAGTAGCAATCAGGCCAAAGCCTCTTGCGACGGCGACCCATCAAACTTAACAAGAGGAATCTTGTTGCCTCACCAATTGGGTTGGACTCCAGGGGGCAGCGGTTTCCAAAAAAAACACCAGCGAACTACGGTAAGAGGAGTCAAAGAAGAATCCCACTATGGGTAAAGTGGTAGGATATCTTGCCTGCCTCGGCGGGTGAGCAGCGTTTATGTTCTGGCACTGACACTGCAGAGCCAGTAGTCTGTTTTATCAGACGGCCTCACCATTTTAATAATAAAATGGTAGCAGGTGAACATGCCGTTACATAACGGAGATGGCTCTAGCGCGCTGATTTGGCGTATCCAAATCCTCCATTTCTCCCTGGGGTACTGTCGGTTTGAGTCGAAAGACAGGTAACCGGCAGTCATCCCATACGGGAGTCTTGTGAGAGGGGGGTGGGAATTGGTCCCACCTGGTTGCTACCCCGGCAACATACTATACGTTGATCATTACTTCTGTCCCACCGTACTTATATATTTTTTTCTCAAAGAGGAACAATAGTTCATAAAATGATCGAAAATAGTAGATAAGAGAAAAACAACTACTTTACTGTTTATATGCCACGCAGAACATTGAATTACGGTTCGTAATTGAAAAGTGTTTCTTGGGTCAGGTTCGCGTCAGATGGCGGTCATGAATGCCATCTGAGGACACCCCTGCACTGAAGAGAGCCAAAGCTCGAAACCGGTCTGCAGATAGTCGAGCGTTCCTGAACAATTTAAGCACAACTCAGCATTTAGCAGAAAAACACTTGCAACTGTATTCGTCTATACGAATCATTGCATATATTTCGGGACGATGTAATTCAATGTTCTGCGTGGCATATAGCCATGAAAGTAGTTATTTTTCTCTCGTTACCCACCATTTCCGTTCATTTTATGAACTATTGTCGTAATTGCTTTGAGTTTCTTCCTCTTTATGGCCATTTCATTCCACTTTGAGTATTTGGCCACTCCCATTTTATCTGAAATGAGAATCTGTTCTCGAGTGTTTCTTTCCTCTGCTCAGGAGGCGTTCGTGTCCTTCTCGCAAATGGTGAACGCCTTGTGGGTAATGAATGCTGGGATGTGTTTAGGTTGGGTCAGGTTCGCACCAGATGACGGTTAAAAAGTCATCTGGAGACACCTTGCACGGATGAGAGCCCAAAGCTCGAAACCAGTTTGTAGGTAGTCTCGTGTTCCTGAACAATTTGGGCACAGTCCAGCATTTTGGTAAGAATCACTTGCGGCTGTATTAGTCTTCACGAAACGTTTCATAGATATCGAGAGGATGTCTTTCAATGTTCTACGTGGCACATAGCCAAGAAAGTAGTTGTTTTCCTCTCGTTATCTACCATTTTTTCGTTCATTTTATGAACTATTATTGTGGTAATGACTTCGAGTTTCTTCATCTTTGTGACCATTTCCTTCCAATTTGAGTAAATATTTTGGCTTTTTCCTAGTATAATAATAATAATAATAATAATAATATTTATTTCATTCATTCTTTGCTATAAACATTACATTGCATCTCATATAAATATATTTTATTAAGATTTACAATGAAATAACATGAATAATCAGACAGATTCATATCTGGTATGAGATTATTCATGCGTTATTAAATCTAAGTTATTGAAATAAACAACAGATTCAAAAATAATAATAATAAAACAAAAAGCTCATCAGAACTACATTATAACATGATGAAATAAATTAGTGATTGAGAAATCATTCACTCAGATTTGATTTTCTCTTTGCAGGAATGACTTTAATTTTGAGTGGGGTGATATTTGTGCAACTTTTGATATCATCAGGTAATTTATTGAATTTTCAGATAGCTCCGTGAGTAAACTTTCTTTGGCCAAGTGTAGAATTAGCAGCATCAAGATGAAACAAGTCATATTGTCTAGTATGATGTTCATGGATTTGAGGAGGATTCCTTACCAATATGAAGTTAGATATGAGGTGTTCGTTGATAATATCAAAAGAAATAATTTTGGGAGTATTTATCAGATAGTACTCTTCCAAAGAAATTGAATTTGTTTCTTCATAAAGTTGATTTGATGGGGTGCTTTTTTATATAGTACAGATATTTTGTTGAAATTATTCTTGGAACATGAACCCCAAATATTTATGAGATAGTTCATTTTACTTAGGATGTGAGAGTATAGAACGGTATTTGCTATATTTGGGATAAGTTTTGGACATCTTCTCATGGCACCAACTATGGGAGAAATTTTTTCTTTGAGCATGCCAATATGCATGTCCCATGTTAACTTTTCATCAATCCAAATACCAAGGTATTTGGTAAAGGCAGTTTGTTTCAATCATTCATTTTTTATTCTAACATTCGAATCAACATTTTGTGTATTTCTTTGATGGAAAGTTATATGTATATTGTTGATGTTTTCATTATGAAAAAAGGTGTACAAGTCGCACGCTTGGGGCACCCTGTACACGCTGCTGGAGATGTTCAGCTATAGAATGCACCACATCCATCCGCACTACAGGGTGCAGCTGCTGAGCCATTTGCATTCGCTGGCCGCCGTCCCGCAGGCCAATCAGACGCAACTCCATCTGTGCGTCGAATCTACAGCCTTAAGGCTGATCACTGGTGAGTTCTGATGCGATCGTGGTTCAAGATTTAGAATTTTGATCACCCTGTATCTGTTCCAATTAAATGTCAGTAGATAGTGAATCAAAAGTTGAGATAGGGACATGAAAGTCGTTTCTACCGATAATGAATAGTTTCGACACAAAAAAATCCTAAAGTTGAAAAATCTCCATCTTACTCCAACACCCTATCGGTCCGATTCACTAAGAGCGTGGTTATTTTAACAACTGTCATTCGGGTGGTTAATTTGAAGGTCAGTGTTTATTTGAACCACTCAAAGATTTTCTGATTCTCTAAGGCCTAGATGGATAATAAATTAACAACTTGTTATGTTTTTTTCCACTTTTCATAGTGGCAGATATCCACCAGCCTTTCCTGGTGATTTGTGGAGTGGTTAAGGTTTTTAATAAAGAAATGTGGCACTATTTCAAGGAAATGTTCATCTGTTAATGCTAGATGTTTCACAAGAGGTATAATTCTACGGCAAGAAAGTATGAAATATCTATCTAATTATTTGTGAACACAAAAAAAAATTAACTATTTCACTAGAAGGATATAGCATCAAACAATAGAATTTAGAGAGATTCAACAAGTCCATCCTCAAATTTCGAAAATGTTATCACATTCCGAAAGTATTGGTTTTAGAGGTTTTGATACCATTAATAGAACCTCAGATGAAAGACGTTAGTTGGCTACTTTTATTATACTACATGTAGAAGTGAATCTCAATTGAGTTTTTGTAATATACCAGTAGGTACCTATAGAGAGTACTTAGAGAATATTTATAACTAATGCCTAGTATTTCAGATACTTGCTGCCTTACATTTATTGCTTGCACGAGGATCCTATCAGGGGGACTGATTCTAATGTAGCAATGTCTCAACCAAGTGCTTGTAGAGTAATTTAATTTTTAGGTTAAATTGACCTTAAAAAGGCAGAAATTAATAATATAGTTGATGAATGACTAACTTCACAGCTTTATTTTTATACCACTGAGTGGAAATGTAAAAATCTAACCACGTTGATGAATGTTGTTTTTATAGAATACCAAATATCAATAGTGGAAAATCTGGGGTGGTTAAAAAAGTTCTTAATAACAACGTTACTAATTTAGCCACCGTGTTTAACACTTCCTAGAGAATCGGACCGTATATCTCTGTAATCCATCCCGCTAGACACCAAGTGTGATGCATTGATGAAAGCACCTCTTCAGGAAGAATCTAAAAATGCAATGAAATACAGGGTGTTCCATTTGAAAATCGGAAGTTGATGCCCGTTAGGCCTCAAGGTTTCAACTTTGGAATATGATAATTGCAGGAAAATATGTCCCCCGCCAAATGAAATCGACCTGTTCGAGCAATTTTCAATTTTTTTAACAACATCGGAGATTTTGGGGGTGACAAATTTTAACTGGGACACACTGTATATATATTCATTTTTTCATGTTCATAATTTATCTGAGAATATTCCTTTTCATTACCTCTCTATACTTTGTGTGCAGCGCATACTGCACTGAGACCTAAACTCAGTAATTATGATACCATTGCCATCAATTTCGGCCTTCTACAAGGATCAATTTTGGCACCAACATTTTTCCTACTTCATATCGACGATCTATTGGGAGTAACAACTTGCCCCATCCACAGCTATGCAGACGATAGCACTCTCCATAACGCGTTCTCTTCTAGAATTCCCATTTCTTCCCATGAAACTAAAAACTAACAACGAAGGCAGGCCAACGCTGTCAATGAAGATATTGCGGGAACTACAGCCTGGAAAACGAATAACCTAGTTGAATTCAACGCTACCAAAACGCAAGCCTGTATTTTGTCTAGAAAGGCGGAACTGAGTATGCCTGATATAACAATGTCTGGTACCACTATTCACACCAAGACCACTATATCTGTGCTTGTTATTACCATCAGCAATACTCTCTCATGGGAAAATCATCCATCGATCCATCGCAGAAGCTGCTTCCCAAAAACTCGGATTCTTGTTTCGTGCGAAAATCTACTTTACAGTACTTTACAGTACCTCAACAGCTCCTCATGATCTACAAAGCACAGATACGGGCAATTTTGGAATACTGTTCAGCATCCAAAAATACGCTGATGCTCTTAGATTCCATCCAGAAAAGAGCCAATCGCCTGGTGGGTGATGCCACACTCATTAACTCGTTCACCTCAGTAGAACACCGTAGAAAAGTCGGCGACTTTTCACTTTTCTATAGATACTTCTACGGGAAATGTTCCTAAGAAATCTCTGCTATAATTCCATCGCTAACAATACCAGTTAGGCGAACTCGACAGCCCAGAATCGATTTTTCGGAAAATTTGATTTTTTCAGATATTCTCAATCGTTTCTTACATATTGCTCCTCTAGCGAGATATGTAAGTCAATGTGTATACATTCATTCTCTTTCTATCATCTTCACCTATTTTTCTGTGTAAAAGTCAATGTGAACAGAATCGAATGGTTCGAAAATTTGACAAGCAACTAGATTTTGTTGATTTCTGATAGAATTACTATCGATAGTATTGCGAACGCTTATGGTATTGCCCCTGATAATTTAGAAATGCATTTGATACTTTCAGAAATGCATTTGATACTTTAGAAATTAAGTTGACTAGTTTAAAATATAAAAGATTTTTGAAATCCAAATGACTACCTTTATATATACATATATATACAGTTTTGTTAGAGATTCAACGAAATGTTAGCAACTTTAGTAAACCTTCAAATTTCCACAGATACAATACAAGATCAGCTGATTTACTGACAATTCGACGTCACAGATTAACCGTAAGCTGCAAAAACTCTGAATATTAATTTATACAATACCCTTCACTCATCTGTCAGGGTATTGGAGTTCAAACAAAAGTTTCTTTCAACTGTTTTTATGATATTGGCAGTTACATGATATCGGCTAATTTACTTAAGCTCTAATCATTTTTTCTGTCATGCTTATTATTATTATTTTTCTTGCCATACTTTCCAAGAATCTAATATGAATTTTAATCTGTCTGTTCTGTACTCTAGAATTTATGTAATCTCACAGATTTTACCTTTCGACTTTTATAATATTAATTATTTTTCATTAATTGAATATTTACTAAGTATTTTACTCCTTTAATATTGTTCTTCGAAAACCTGTTCTTAATTGTGACTTGCCATAGATGTATTTGTATGTATATAACATGGTCAAATAAACTACTTTACTCTATTTGGAAAAACAATTGACCATTGATTATCTGAAACTTGAGAACATGTAGCAACTTGAAGAACCACATCTCTTGAAAATGTAAGGTTTGGGCAGCGGCGACGTCCAGCCGGAGCTGTCCCGCTTCCTCGCCGAGCCGAAGACGATCGCCTCGGCGGAGTCGGAGGAACTGAACCGAGCGCTGGTGCTCACGCTGGCCAGAGCCACCCACGTGACCGGCACCGACGGCCAATGGTGCCACGAGCTGCTCGCCACCGTGGCGCAGAGCACGCCGCACGCCTGGGCGCCGCACACTTTGGAATGTTTCCCCAGTGAGTATCGATAGTAGATAGAGATCCGGTTCGAAGGACCAATAAAGCTCTATGAAAGTCATCGTTCTTTGTGATACAAATGATAAAGATATGGCGAACATGGTATACTTTGCTTTTATCGACTCCCATTTCAGGTATGGAATTTGTTTTCAGGGGTCTTGCAGTCAATTTTTATTCTATAGGAAATTCGTGTTACAAAAGAGAGCAGCAAGATGTTTATGTTAAATCAAGTTTAGAGATCCATGTATCGTCATTTTGGAAACAGTGTGTCGAATTCACAGTGAATACATGAGTGAAAATTCTGAAAGATAGAAATCGTTATAACACAAGACAGGCTGTGAATATATCGGTAATAATACCATCAACTATTCAAATAAAGAAATCCTTCTTTTATGATGGCAAAAAATGATTCAATCATTTCAATTTGAAGGAATTCAAAAGTTCTGTAGAGAATATTTTACTAGAGAGAGCTTACTACTCGTTGGATGAATTTTATTTGTAAAAATTTTAACATTTAATTTACTTGCCATTTCGATGCCTATATATTTTATATACACTTTTTTATCGATTTTATAAATTTTTTATTGATGTTATCTGTTTCTGTGAATATTTCGGAATTGTTATCTGTATATTACACCTGTATGTTTTAAAATTCTTATAAGTATGATGAGAATTTCATATCTTCTGACAATAATGTATACAGTGTGTCCCACTTACCATGCTCACCATGGGTATCTTTTTAACGGTGAGAGATACGAAGTCGGTTAAATGACACCAAATGTGGAGTTTGTCAAGGCCAACTATAATGTGAAAAAATATTTTGATAAAATCTATTCGTTTTTGTTTTATACGCGAAAAACAGATTTTGATCATTTTCATGTCTCCTCCGTAACTTTTTTATTTATGAAAATATTCAAATAGGAATTTCACATCCTCATGGCAGTTTTTCAAAGTGATTTCGAAAAAAATATGAAATTTATACCAACTCTTCTAGAATTTGAGATATCAGCACCAACTTCAGTTTTTCAAATGTAGGTCATAGCTCACTATGACTTAGTTACAAATAACTTTTTTTTCTCTTACAGATGATATGTCGCAGTAATAGTTTTGTGTTGATAACAACTGGGTTATCGTCATTTATACAAAAACAAAAAAAAATATTTTGAAGCCGCCATTTTGAATTTGTAAATTTTAACAAGAGAATCATGATCTCCGACCTCAAAAACCCCCACTTACCAATTTTGAATGGAATCGGACCAAATCTTGTCCGCCATCTTGGAGCAGCAATTTTTTTTAAATTTAACAAAAATTCCATAATGTATTGTCATCGAAATTATGAACACCAGCCAAATTTTAAGTTAATCGGAGTTATGGAATTTTTGTTGAAATTTAAAAAAATGGCTGCTTCAAGATGGCGGACAAGATTTGGTCCTATTCCATTCAAAATTGGTGAGTGGGGGTTTTTGAGGTCGGAGATCATGATTCTCTTGTTAAAATTTATAAATTCAAGATGGCGGCTTCAAAATAATTTTTTGTTTTTGTATAAATGACGATAACTCAGTTGTTATCAACACAAAACTATTACTGCGACATATCATCTGTAAGAGAAAAAAAAGTTATTTGTAACTAAGTCATAGTGAGCTATGACCAACATTTGAAAATCTGAAGTTGGTGCTGATATCTCAAATTCTAGAAGAGTTGGTATAAATTTCATATTTTTTTCGAAATCACTTTAAAGAACTGCCATGAGGATGTGAAATTCCTATTTGAATATTTTCATAAATAAAGAAGTTACGGAGGAGACATGAAAATGATCAAAATCTGTTTTTTGCGTATAAAACAAAAACGAATAGATGTTATCAAAATATTTTTTCACATTATAGTTGGCCTTGACAAACTCCACATTAGGTGTCATTTAACCGACTTCGTATCTCTCACCGTTAAAAAGATACCCATGGTGAGCATGGTAAGTGGGACACACTGTATACCAATAAAAATGAAAAAACTGCTCGCTACCGTAGCGCTGAGTACGCTGCACGCCACTTTAGAAGGTTTTCCCAATAAGTAATCTTACCATATCAGAAACACGAATTTGATAATCAAAATATGCACAAACCACTGTTTATTGAGATATTTCACGAAAAAGTTCGAAATTTCACCTCCATTCTCCGCCTGTCTTGGAAACGCATTAAGAACTATTTGCTCTTCTCATTTTGTCATTGGACACTTCATATACTCATGGTAGCCCTCAGGGACTCACAACTTGTGAGTACGGAAATGGTGAACCCGAGGTACCCTAGCCGAATATTCACCATACTTCAACTTGTCTTGGGTGATATCATCTTCTCTCTTCCGTTTTCAATCAATCTATCGACCTTTCTTGGACAACTTCTCTTTTCCTCCTCCCCTTCAAGCCCAACCTCACCATCAAGTGGTGTGGGGAAGACAGACCGCGGCCGCTCGACGGATGAAGCATTTTGGGACCATCTTTGCTATCTCCGGGCCAGATCGGACAATTTGTAGACATCTGTGGCAAGGATGGGTCGATTTGCTGATATCTGTCTAGGTGACCGAAGACTGGTCAACGAGGCTCTGGCAACCTAATCCAAGCTGTGGGAACCCGTGGTGATGGGTAAATGGCACCGAGGTATGGTGTCGCTAACGGGGCCTCTGGGAAACAGGGCGCATCTCAGAGTAAGTAGCCTTAGCCCTGTGCAGGGGGCACCACAGGGCTGGAACAACCCCTTCCCCCGTCACTCGTAGGAGGAAAACTTTTGGCCTTCTTCGTAGACGAGAACAGGGATCGGAAGAGTAATCTTCAGGAACCTGAACGAAAAGGGTCTTTCATATTGAAGTGGCCCTTATAAGCACCATGAGTCGTATATGGTAAAATTGATATCGGCATGTAGGTAAGATACAATGGGCCACTAGGCCTAAGTGTCGTCGGAGACTTCGGTCAAAAAAAAACTCATGGTAGTCATGAAGTACGTAGACACGTTTTATGTGGGAAAATTCCCAAAACATATACGTTATAGATAAATTGCTTTTGAACAACGCAATACACATTATTTTAAATTATATTCTTCCTTCTTCAATCTTTTTTCCATTTCAAATGTAGAAATTAGTTCTGTGATAGGAATTTTCTCATTTCCCACGGTGAAAGTGAATTCTTGCATATTTGACATGTACTTGATAATTGAATGACAGAATGACCGTCAGCTGCTGTGGTTGTTCACTAAATATGTAAAATTCGCAAGAAAATCATATTTCCTAAATCATTATGTATAAATTGTCCGATGATGAAGAAAAAAGGGCAAATAGTTCTTAATGACCGTATCTAAGTCAGGCGGAAATAGAAGGTGACATTTAGAAGTTTTTCGTGCAATATCTCGATAAATAGTTGTTCGTACACATTGTCATTATCAAATTCGTGTTTTTGAGACAAAAATGCGTAGGTAACAAAAAAAATCCAGAAAAAAACTCTATCACTGATGAGTGCAAAATCCCCCAATATTTCATGTTTATCTTCCTGTCTAATGAGGATTGAAATTTGAATTATTCCACTTCAGTCAATAAAAAGCATTGTTCTTTGTAATACAAATACAGGACTGGTCAGAACCAGTAGACAACTACATTGAAATCTTGTTCAAGAGATCCGGCTCGAAGGACCAAAGCTAAGTGCATACTTTTCGTTGGACCACTTTGTATGACAGATTGCGGTAGATTCAAAGTTACATACCATCAGTTAACCAGCCTACAATATCGAGGTTGAAATGAACTTTTTTCAGGGGCGTTGGCGGATTTCTTCGCGCAGCACGCCGTCCCCAAGGAGAACAAGCAGCAGCTGAAGAAGGCGGTGGAGGAGGAAAACCGGAAGTGGGCATCGATGAACAACGAGAACGACATCATGGCGCACTTTGGCGTGCCTGGAGCACCGCCGCTCTTCCTCTGCCTGCTGTGGCGCATGCTGCTGGAGACCAATCACATCAGTCCCATTGCTTACAAGTTAGTTCATTCTTTCCTTTTTTTTTTGTATTACTATCTGATTTTAGAAATCGAAAAAGCTAATGAAGTCACTCATGAAATACTATAAGTAGGCTGTGATCATTATTTTTTTCAGATTCCAACTGTAACCTCAGCGACTCAATTTTTTTTTCATGGAACTATATGTTTTTGTTCTGTTATAACAGTGGATTCGATGGAATATCTGCTAAAATTGTGAAAGTGATCAAAGTAGAATTAGCTCCGATTTTATTGTATATTGTGACTAGATCTTTCAAAACTGGAATTGTACCAGATAAAATGAGAATTGCTAAAGTCATACCGTTACATAAAACTGGAAAAAGAGATGACCTTAATAACTACAGATCGATTTCAGTTTTCCCGGTCCTCTAAAAAATTATTGAAAAAATAATACATACAGTGTCATTCATAAAGTCGGCATCATATGGGAACAACTTTTATTAATGACTTATTTTGAAATTCGAGTTGGACGTTAAGTTTTGCTTCAAAGAAGATGAAAAATGGCCTACTCAATCGGGGTCACGTGACGTTCCCTACATGTCAAAAAATACATTTTTTCAAATTAATCGCTGAAAGTAGGCTTATTTGTTCGAATATCGAAAAAGTTTACTTGAAAAAGTTGTTTCTATTTAAATTTTATATATGTGACTCGGATTTTATCTCACTATTACATCTTTTAGATTTCGATATTTTTTGAAAATTTTCGAAATTTCTGTAATATTGAAAAAATTGTAAATTCGATAAAACTACTTCATACCAGTAGTTTCATCATGCTACTAACTTTCAATTACTAATTATCGAAAAAAATGAAAAAAATATGATTTTCTTCAGAAAATGATAATCTCCGCTTCAAAATTCTGTTATGTTTGATGCAAACATAACATCAAAATTCTGTTATGTTTGAGTCGAGCATTTAGAAACGAAATTCATTTATTTTTTTTTTCAGTACGGAAAAGATCAGTTTAAATGAATTTCGTTTCTAAATGCTTGACGATATAATCAACTTTGCATCAAACATAACAGAAATTGTAAACGGGTATTATCATTTTCTGAAGAAAATCATATTTCTGTCCATAATCAGTGATAATAATTAATTGAAAGTAAGTAGCATGAAAAAGCTACTGGTATGAAGTAGTTTCGTGGAATTAACAATTCTTCAAATATTGCAGAAATTTCGAAAAATTGAAAAAAAAATCAAAATCTAAAAGTTGCAATAGAAAGATCAAATTTGAGAAGAATGTGTAAAATTGGAATGGAAACAACTTTTTCAAGTAAACTTTTTCGATATTCGAACAAATAAGCTTACTTTCAGCGATTAATTTGAAAAAATGACACTTTTGACATGTAGCGAAAGTCATGTGACCCCGATTGAGTAGGCCATTTTCCATCTTTTTTGAAGCAAAACTCAACGTCCACCTCGAATTCCAAAATAAGTCATTAATAAAAGTTGTTCCCATATGATGCCGACTTTATGAATGACACTGTATAAGCGTATTCTTGATTTTCTTGAAAATAATGGTCTACTATACAGTGGTCAATATGGATTTCGCCGATCGAAAGACACTGAGGTAGCAGTTATGAATGTAATTTCGGATATTCAGTTCAAAATTGATCAAAATTATAAATGTGGTCTCTTGTATTTAGATTTATGTAAAGCTTTCAATACTGCAAATCATGATATTTTACTGAGTAAAATATATTCAATAGGTACCTATTAGAGGAAAAATATTTGATTGGTTAAAAAATTATCTGGAAAATAGAAAGCAGTATGTTGAAGTCAATAATATTTGTAGCTCCGTGAGGGAGATCAAATGTGGTGTACCACAAGGTTCCGTTTTAGGTCCAATTTCATTCTTAATTTACATCAATTCAATATCATCTTTGAAACTAAAAGGAGATCTGAAGTTATTTGCAGATGATACTACAATAATCTATTCCTCTAAAGAATCAAACGATATAGTTGATGATATAAAAAGCGACTTGAAAAAGATATCATCTTGGCTGCAAATTCATGAGCTGACTCTTAACTATGGCAAATCTACGTATATGTATATTTCAAAAAGAAAAACTGATTTGTCGAAAACAACAATATTTTTCAACCAGAAAGCCATAAAATATTTGGATGTTACAAAATTCTTAGGTCTTTATATTGATGAACAATTATCGTGGACTAAACATATAGATCACCTGAGAAAAAAGCTAAATCCAATTACTGACATTTTATACAAAATTCGAAATTTCATTCCTCTCAGATATTTGAAGAATATATATTTTTGTCTGATTTACTCAAAATTACAATATTTAATATCAATTTGGGGAAGCACAAGTATATCACATTTGAAACCATTAATGAAATTACAAAATAAAACAATTAAGTGCATTCACAATTTACATTACGTGGAACCAACTCTTAATCTTTACAAACCAAAAATTCTGTTGAATTCATCATCTTTATGTAAAATGAAAATTTATTCTTTTATTCATTTTGTGAGAAAAAAAAATGAAAATATCCAACTTGAACGTTACTAAAGTAAATACAATTCATACTCATGAAACGAGACAGTTGATTTCGTTAATAGCAAACCCATATAACCCCATCATTGGCAAACAATCAGTATTCTACAACGGAATCATTTTATATAATTCATTACCTTATGATTCGAAACATATTGATGATGAAACAAGATTCCAAGTCAATATGAAAAAATATATACTCATGACACTATAAACGGAGCAATTTATTCTCATCTGAATACTTGGAATGATTTTATCTTAATTATTATGTTATATTGACATAACTCGTTAATTAGTTTTTTTATTGTTATACCGAGTGGCTACGGAAGTATTGCCTACGGAATATCTCAGTTATTGTATGAAGTAGGTTTGTGAAATTTGGAGCGTCGATATAATGACATAAGAGCTAGAATTTGAGCATATTGACATGTCTAAGTTAACTTCCGGTCTGACCGGAAGTAATATTAACTTTCTTATTTTAAATGGAAACCCTATTTTTTTTTCTTTTCGCTTCATTCAGCATTCAATTCCCTTTCTAATGACATATCACAAGTTGGTATCTAACCAGAAACTAAATCAGAAAAAAAATTATTATTGAAATTCACCGAGTAGGCCATGGAAGCAAAATGAAAGCCAAAAATTAAAAAGTTGGCTATGGAAACCATACGTCACTTGATAACAGTTGCTACTACTGTGATATTTTATTTTCATTCGTCGGCGTTATAAAAAGCCGCCAAAAAAAATATTGGAAAAATTGGGAAAAAAACAATACTCTGTAGGTCCATAACTTAAATAGGAACATACAACTTTTTCTTGCCTGTACTATTCAGCATAACCATTCCTTTCTAATGATATAATAGAAAGTCATTTTTTGGCTTTCATTTTGCTTCCACGGCCTACTCGGTGAATTTCAATAATATTTTTTTCTGATCTAGTTTCTGGTTAGATACCAACTTGTGATATGTCATTAGAAAGGGAATTGAATGCTGAATAAAGCGAAAAGAAAGAAAAATAGGGTTTCCATTTAAAATAAGAAAGTTGATGTTACTTCCGGTCAGACCGGAAGTTAACTTAGACATGTCAATATGCTCAAATTCTAGCTCTTATGTCATTATATCGACGCTCCAAATCTCACAAACCTACTTCATACAATAACTGAGATATTCCGTAGGCAATACTTCCGTAGCCACCCGGTATATATCATATGTTTATGTATCCCTATTATAAACAAATATGTTTCTTGCTCACATTGCCAAGAGAGGTGTTCCCCGAGGCATATAACCTCCAGAAATTAAAGAAGAATACCAATTCCTACATTCTTTTCCTTGGTTCTCCCGATGTTCTCTGAACATTACAGGATATCCCTTTTCGTGGGAACCAGAACATTAAAAAAATTTCAGAAATAAAAAAAAGTAGTCCCCTCGCCTATTGAGTAAGGTGAAGGTGACTAATAATAATAAAAAATGCAGGATCTTGGAACGGATCGGCGCCAGAGCGCTTTCTGCCCATCTGCGCAAGTTCTGCGATTGCCTCGTCTTCGAGTTCACCAACACCGGCGGCGGGCAGTACGTCAACAAGTGCATCGACACCATCAACGACATGATCTGGAAGTATAATATCGTCACCATCGATCGGCTAGTCCTCTGTCTGGCCCTGAGGTGAGTGTCCTTTCTGTGTGTTGTGAATGCAAAAGTAATAAATAAAATATATATACTGTTTGTAGGTTAATCGATGAGGTGGAACATTAATGTTTCCAGATTTTTTTGGGATTCTCTCTCCTCGTTTCTATGAAATAAAAATATGAATATTTTTCCAATATACGTGTAGTAAGGACAAATCAGATGATTTGCCCCAAAATGTCACTGCGTTTGAAGAATTTTCCTGTCAGGAAGCCTAAAAGAACAATTCACTTGAGAAGATATTACATTATTTTGAAATCTGAAAATTATCGACGTGAAATTTTAAGTTTTTAACAGTAGGGACACCTGCGTTTTAGGCATCTTTATCATTCTTTTGAAGTAATCAAATATCGGATGTCACTTCTGTCAGTCTAATTCTGTGATTTGATTTCAAAAAATTGCGCATTTAGTGGTTGTTTAGTATTATACGTAACCGCGAAGTCGAATGGGAGATAAAAGGACTTGCAGTTCTTTCTTGGAGACGGTATTATTGACTCATTTTTCGGAACTGTAGCACAACAAAAGCCATCAACAGTGTATATATGATATATATCCGGGAGAAAAGTACTTTATGAAAAGTGACGTTTTATAACCTGCCAACAGAGATGAAATGCCAATGATACACAATACGGCTTTCGCCACCGAAGATCTACTGGAGATCTACTTGCCTACGTCACCCATTTATGGCAAGCTTCATTAGAAAAACACGGCCAAACTCTAGCTGTCGCGTTGGACATATCGAAAGCATTTGACCGTGTTTGGCATGAAGGACTCCTCCACAAACTACCATTATACGGCTTACCACCTCATCTATGCCATCTCTTATCGAGTTTTCTTTCAGGCAGATCGCTTAACGTGGTGGTGGACGGTGTATCGTCTGATACAATTGGCATCAATTCCGGCGTTCCACAAGGATCAATTTTGGCACCAACATTATTCCTTCTTCATATTAATGATCTGTTGGGAGTAACAACTTACCCCATCCACAGGTTTGTAGATGATAATACCCTCCATACTGTGTTCTCTCCAGAATTCCCATTTCTTCCCAGGAAACTAAGAACTCACGGCGCAGGCAGGTCAATGCTGTAAATGAAGACCTTGCTGAAATGACAGCCTAGGGAACCAACAACCTAGTTGAATTCAACGCCACCAAAACTCAAGCCTGTATTTTCTCTAGAAAGGCGGAACTCAGTATACCCGATATTGTAATGTCTGGCACCACCATCCCCACCAAGCCCACCATATCTATGCTCTTTATTTCCATCAGCAACACTCTTTCATGGGATAACCATGTCAGATCCATCGCAAAAGCTGCTTCACAAACAAAAACTCGGATTCTTGTTCCGTGCGAAAAGCTACTTTACACCTCAACAGCTCCTCATGATCTACAAAGCGCAGATACGGCCTGTTCTAGAATACTGTTCCCACGTATGGGATTCAGCACCAAAACATACGCTGATGCTCTTAGATTCCATCCAGAGAAGAGCCATTCGCCTGGTGGGTGACGCCACACTCACTCAGTCTTTGACATCATTGGAACACCGTAGAAAGGTCGGCGACCTTTCACTTTTCTACCGATACTTCCACGGGAAATGTTCTTCGGAAATCTCTGCTATCATCCCTTCACTAGCAATACCAATCAGACGAACTAGACAAGCCCAGACAGCACATCCTTTCGTTGTCAACCTCGAAAGATGTCGAACAGCACTTTGTCAAGACTCCTTCATCCATAGAACGGCTAGGCTCTGGAATTCATTGCCTGTGGAAGAATTCCTAACAACATATAATCTCCAAAAGTTCAAAAAAAAATCCAATACCTACCTCCTGTCCCTATCCTCCCCAGGAACGCACGATGTTCTTCTGAACATTATAGGGATTCCCTTTGGTGCGATCAAAGCGATAAAAAAAACTTTTTTCCTGTCACAAAAAAAATATTTTTCCAAACACAATAAACGAATCTACCTATCTACTATTCTAGACCTCAGGGCATCGAGCGCGTGTGCTCCTTCATCATCGATTTATTTTCCTGCAAAAAAAATGCATTAGCAACAGGTCTAATTAATTTATCATTGATAGGAAACATGAATTTTGTGGAGGGGTCTGCCACCCCTCGTTATTTAAGATCGCCGTTTCACTGCCTACTTCTGAAACTTTTGTCTAGATGGCGGTGAGATGGCCGTTTGCACTAAAATATGAGAATTTTCAAGACGGTAGTGCGCCACGATATACCTCTAGTACGTATTCGTAGTTTCCTTCTTTCTAGTCAGTTCGGGCAAGTCCTCCATAGGTGTCGGAATACTAGCATCGAATCGGAATAGAATTGATCGATCAATCATAGAATATAAAAATAACACAGTTTATATTCTTGGGTTCAAATATGAATATAGTTTATATTCTTGGGTTCAAATATGGAGTGAAATTCTGGATGTGTGCTTGCTCTTACCGTCCGCGCAAAATATGTAGTATTTATAGGTCTCGATCTCGATCCAGATAATGGCTGACCTGACTTTGTTTACTATGTTTATGTTTACATCGCGAAGCGTAGAACCAAAGAGTAGGGGATGGTAGAACCAGAACCGAGCCGTCACGATTATCATTGTCAGAGATAAATCATGAGGGCTTTGGCAGAACGCGGGAATTTCGCACTGAATTGTTATCTACGAGAATAGTTGGAAACTCAATAGGTATCAAGTGATATCAATATCAAGCATTTCATTCAAAGCAAAAATGTTACATGTGGTCTTTTTTTACAAGCATCATCAAATCTTGCAAGTTGAATTTGACGCACTTTCTGATCGTCCGATTGATTAAAAACTTGGCAGGTGGACATGATTTTGGTGACAATGCATTATGAAATAATTAGGTTTTCGGGGTCGGAGATTATGATTCTCTTGTCAAAATTGAAAAATTCAAGATGGCGGCTCCATGGCGGACTGGTTTTGTGCTTATGATCTGATTCGATTAAAAATTAGTAGGTATCTGGGGGTTTTCGGGGTCGGAGATCATGATTCTTTTGTCAAAAATGGAAAAAATCAAAATGGTGGCAAAATAGTGTAGGTACGAGTTTTGTGATTATGGACCGATTGTATTCAAAATTGGTATCTGGTGGTTTACGGAGTCAGAGATTATGATTCTCTTGTCAAAATTAGAAAATTCAACATGACGGCTCCAAAATGGCGGACGAGTTTATTGTGATTATGGTCCGATTCTATCAAAAATTTGTAGGTATCTACGTATCTATATAGGCTTTTCGGATTCGGAGATTATGATTTTCTGTCAATATAAAAAAATTCAACATGGCGGAATAGTTTTGTGATTATGGTACGATTCTATTCAAAATTTGTATTTGTGGGTTTTCGGGGTCGGAGATTATGATGTTTTGTCAAAATTCAAAAATTCAACATGGCGGCTGAAAAATGGCGGAAGAGTTTTTTTGGTAATGGGCCCATTCTATTCGGTATCTTGGTGTTTTCGGAGTCAGAGATTATGATTTTTTGTCAAAATTCAAAAATTCAACATGGCGGCTCAAAAATGGCGGAAGAGTTTTTTTTGATAATGGGACCATTCTATTCGGTATCTGATTGTTTTCGCAGTCGGAGATTATATTTTATTGTCAAAATTCAAAAATTCAACATGACTGCTCCAAAATGGCGGAGCAGAGTGGTTTTCGGAGTCGGAGATTACCTATGATTTTTTGTCAAAATTTAAAAATTCAACATGGTGGCTCAAAAATGGCGGAACAGTTTTGTGATTATGACTATTCAAAATTTGTTTTTGGGGGTTTTCGGAATCAGAGATTATAATTTTTTGTCAAAGTTCGAAAATTCAACATGGCGGCTCCAAATAAGTGGCGGACAAGTTTTGTGATTATGGTCCAATTCTATTCAAAATTGTTATGTATATATGTGGAGGGTTTTGGGGTCGGAGATTTTTTTTTTTAGTTTCACTTGTCCTAGTGTCTTGTATGTTGCATGAATAAACAAGTTGAATGAATAAACAAAAAAAAAATCAAAACAAGCTTTTATTTGTTGTTACTAAAGGAAGAACTGGAAACTGGCGCGATGTCCTGTCGCTGCTTATACAGGGTGTTCATTATTGTTGCACGAAATTTCGAGGTCAGATTTGTTGAGTCGAAATATAAATAGAGTTATACTAGCTTAATTCTCGAGGAAAAAAATGGAAACCAAACCTATGCATGGCTGTTGAGAGAGAAAAATACTCTAGAAATCAATCGGATAATTATGGCAAAACAAGAACCCACTTATCGTAAATGAAATCGGTTGAAGTTCAGAAAAAAATTGTACACCCTGTAGGTACCTATCTCGGAACGAATCATTTCCAGAAATTATATTCATACGAACTTTGTTCATATTTTGGCCCATAAAATCTGATCTTGAAGTTTCATCCAACAATAATGACACACCCTGTATAGACATTGCAGAAGGCAGAACCGACCGTACGATCAGCGGCTCCGATCGAATGCGAAGAAACAAAAGGATTGCACCTATACCTATTCGCATATTTATTTTGTATTGGCTATAAACTCATTCTGAATTATTTTTCAGTTATACGATGAACTGATGTTCATCATATATAAAACCCAATCACGAATCTGTGATTAGAGGTTTTTAGAAAGAGAATGGAAATTCTCAATTTCAGAAGATTTTAATTTTCAAATTATTTTTTCGTGTGTGTTCAATAGATGTAATTCAATGTTCATCGTTGGCATTAGCCGGGAAAGTAGTTGTTTTCTGTTGAATATACCTACCGATAAAGAATTCATATTTTCACTAGATAGAGAATGCAAAATCTCAATATTTTTCTTGATAAGTTTTATATTTTCTTCATGTTCATAATATATCTGAGAATATTCCTTTCCAAAAAAAAACATTCTGAATTACTTTATTCGATATCGGCTTCCAGGATGTTAGTATATTGTATAAACCATGGTTGTACATTTTCTGACTATTACATGTATACTAAACACAACACCAAATTTGTGTAAGGCATTTGAAGAGATTGAAATGTAGTATTATTTTGAATAGTATCACAATAGGTATTATACCTACCTACCTAATAGGTATTTATTTTCATCTCTACTCGTCGGGTGTATGACATATTCTTTGTTCGAAACCAAGCCGCCAACACGTGTTCTTGTGACAAAATCGCTGTAGGTAGAGAGGTACTAATAATAATAATAATAATAATAATAATAATAATAATAATAATAATAATAACGGATGTGTGGAGTGGTCACTGGTCACCCTAAAGCTCGACTCTGCGTTGGAGGCCGCAGAGTCGTGACTGGAATTTGAATAATTTCAAATTTCATAATAATAATAATACTAATAATTTATTCACCTAAGTAAAGAAAATACACAATGGGTAACAAGGGTATATACATAAATAACAAGTGAATAAATAGGTATCCACAAAGGGATGAAGTCCTGTACGTGGATGGTATGAACATAATATAATATATGCGCGGTAAGTAAAATAAACATTCTATCGATAAACAAAAAAAGTAGAATGAACAATACACATATACATATAAAGGTGACTTTCAGTTCAAATCATCGACCGATAATACTTTTTCTTACGACCATCTATGAAAACAGCGGATAGGTACCTATTACCACACTGTTATGTTATTTTGAAAGTAGCACATTTCAATATTGTAACAGAGAATTGTAAAGTAAAACGCATTAGTGTGGAAATGTTTTACAAACGCACGCTCGCAGTGAGTTGATGAATATAATGTAATTTCAAGTTTTTTATATGATTATTAGCGCTCCCCTCGCGTTGACTCTGGGCACTGACCTGTAGCCGAAAGCACCCGCACCTCCCAATAACGAATAACGATCCCCATGCCCCATAGAAATAGAAATAAACATTTTGTTTGTCTCTGTCTTGCGAATATATCTGTCCTTGCCTCCAGTTCCTGGTCTTAGGAGAGCGAGGTAGTCTAGCAACAACGATGTTCAAACTCTGTTTTGAACCAGTGTTGCAAAGGGTATAAAATTTTAGTTGAATCCACTGCAAAACAGTAGTTACAAATAATGATTGATTTATATCTTATTGACAATTCTTGCTCTATTGCTAAACCACAGGATCAATTATTTTACCCCAATTGTATGTAAGTGTTTACTTACTTTATTGCTTTCACATTCTGGAATTCACCTGCGTTGAAGCGATTATCATTTTTGATGAATTCCAACAATAATAGTCCAACTTGAAACTTGACTCAAATGTAAACAATGTCACAAATATAATGAGTTCTGAGGTCACGATTCTACGGACCAAACAAAGCGTTTCGGTTTCCATTTGAATTTATTTCAAATACGAAAAATTTTAAAATTTCCTTTTAGGCTCAAACGTAGGTAATATCATATAAAAAACGCGGAACGACGCGATCGCCATCTGTTGGTTTTATGTGAATACAACATCTCATGAAATTTCAGTTAGCAGTGCCGAAGTTGCAAGATTACAGGATTACAGCAAGATGAGTGTGTACCGCCATCTATTAGGTAGGGTCCGAACCGGTCCGAACTACCAAATTCATGTTTCCTACTTTATCTTCGAAGGATATTGCAACGAAACCAAACCTAATAATCGAAAAATGGCGTCCTTGTGTCAAATTTCAGGTTTTTGTTCGAATGGAGACATTCCAGGAGCTGATATTTTGGTAACGCATTCCTAAATTTTGGTTCCATACAATGAGGTAATTTTATTAAAATCTGAGACACAAAAATTTACAATGTTTACATTTTTCAAAGACCCCTAACTTTTTTCAATGGACGAGTTTTGACTCCGAAAAATACTGATTCCCTAATTTGAACCTTCCTCTTTACGATAATTCAATTAGTTTTGAGATTGAATTCATGACAAGGCCAGAAAGGTCAAATGAAAAAGGGTCTGCTAAACCATTTTAGTGAAACCCTCCTCTTAAGCATAATTTTTAGTAGATTATTATAAAAAGTCATATATCGAAGACTGGAACCTTTGGCACGATAATACACTACACTGTTTTACCACTTGGTTTGGTTAGTGGTAAAACAGTGTAGTGTATAAAAAGTCATGGAAACCATATATCCTTCTTGAAGTGGTTCAATATATTTTTGTTTTCAAGAAGAAACAGTGAAACACACAGTCAGTCGACTGCAAAAAAAATACAATCATCAATATTCGAAAAAAAAAATTTCTCAGACCTCAGGAGGGCAGCCAGGCGCAAGTGTGCTCGTTAATCATCGATTTATTTTCCTGCAGAAAAAAAAATGCATTAGCTACAGGTCTAATTAATTTACCGTTGATAGGAACCTTGAATCTTGTGGGGGGGTCTGCTCTCCCCCCGTTACTTCATCATAATTTTCAGTAGATTATTATACAAAAGTCATGGAAACCATCCATCCTTCTAAAGGTGGTCCAATATTTTTTTTTTTTTCAAAGAAAAAACTGAAACACAAAGTTGACCATAAAAAAAATTAAGAAAAATGGTATAAAAAAATACACAGTTGTCAATATTCGTGAAAAAAAATGTTGTTAGACCTCAGGAGGGCAGCGAGGCGCAAGTGTGCTCGTTCATCATCCAGCTGGTACTGCTCAAGGCCACGGAGTTCCGCAACCGCGTGCAGGACTTCGTCAAGGACAACTCGCCCGACCACTGGAACCAGATCAACTGGCACGAGAAGCACCTCGACTTCCACCGGAAGTACCCGGAGAAGTTCGCGCCGGAGGAGCAGAGCAGCGGGTACCATCCGAATTTCGGCAACGTCTGTCTCAGGTATTGTAATGTTTTTCTAGTTATTTTCACTCATAATACACATAGACACTTTGAGAAATAAAATGAATCTAAATACTAAATGATACATAAAGTCATCTCCACGACATTTAATGTGATTAACACCACAAAAATTGTTACATATTTCGGACATATATATGTCCATCATCAGCTTTACATCAGAAATTACATAATTGTCCTAAAATTGAAGTAGTTATTAGTACAATCAACAAGAGTAAGGAGAATAAGAGTGCTTACAAGGGGATAAAAAAATATTATGTCACCATCTTTTACATTAGAAAAAATATAGTGAAGGGTTTTAGAGCACCAATAAAAAAATTTGTACATTCTCATGTAGGTCCTTCCTTTTAACAAAACATTACTTTTTTTATACATATATTATTGTTATTTATTCACATTTAGTGTTTACTTGTGACCGACCAGGTAGATTTTTTTTGCATTTCCTCAACATATTACGTCTGATGTTCCATCCACCGTGATTGGTTTCAAAATTATTTGAAGAATAGAAATCAGTATGTTGATGTGAATAATACTTGTAGTTCCTTGATGAATATTACAATTGGTGTAGCTCAAGGGTCAGTTTTGGGGCCAATCTTATTTTTAAATTCACATCAACTCCATATCTACTTTAAAATTGAAAGGAAATCTAAAATTTTTTTTAGATGATACAACAATAATCTATACTTCAGAAGATTTTAACGATATCAATAATGATATTGAAAATAATTTGAAACAAATATCATCTTGGCTAACGACCAATAAGTTGACTCTTAATTATGGTAAATCTACATCTCAAGAAGAAGAACGGACATATTGAATAATACCACAATATGTCTCAATAACAAATCCATTGAATATACAAATGTAACAACATTTTTAGGTCTCGTATTCTACTATATTATATTATTATATATGTATAAAATTTCATTCCTGTTAGATACCTGAAGAGTATTTATTTCTGTCTTATTCAAATTTACAATATCTAATATCTATTTGGAGAAGTACAAATATTTTAGGTTTGAATCCACTCATGAAATTACAAAATAAAACAATAAAGTGCATTTTCAATTTACATTTTTTAGAATCAACTGTAAATCTATACAAACCTGACTTGTTGACTATTGTTTCATTATATAAATTCAAAATTTTTTGTTAAATTTTTTTGGTCAGGAAGGAATTCAATATCTCAAATTTGTATTTTAATAAAGTTGATACGACTCACGCCCATAAAACAAGGCAATTTAATTTATATATAAGTGAAATTTTGGTAAACAATCGATATTAATGTAATAGAATTGAAAAACATTTTGGTTGAACCATTAACACAATTAATCAATAAATCATTGTCAACAGGTATTTTTCCACATGAATTGAAACACACCTCATCGGTGAGGCTCAAATTCCGGTAGATTACAGACCAATAGCTTTGTTGGGTATTTTTTCCAAAATACTTGAGAAAGTTATAAAAAAGCGAATTGTTGACTTCATCAATGAAAAATATGAGTTTGACTTGAATCAATTTGGTTTTCAAGAGAAGAGTGGTACACAGTCAGCAGTTTTACAAGTAATCAGTTTTATTCAAGATAGACTTAACAAAGGAAATTATGTATTAGCTATTTTTATGGACCTGAAAAAAGCATTTGATACAGTTGACCACAATATTCTCCTGAAAAATCTTAATTCAATGGGCATCAGAGGTATAGGAAACAATCTCTTGAAAACATATCTAAAAAAAAGAACTATCAGTACTAAAATCAATAATTGTGAATCTAAAATCCTATACATAAACAAAGGAGTTCCCCAAGGATCAGTGTTTGGCCCAATTCTGTATCTTTTATACATTCAGAATATTTCAAAAATAAATTTAATAGGAAAGTATGCCATATATGCAGATAACACAGTACTTTTATTTGAAAACAAACACCCTGTAATTTTAGAAAACAACATAAATGAGGATTTGAAAAAAATGGAAGAATGGCTATACTCCAATCTTCTTTCCCTTAATTCTAATAAGACCCGATATATAATTTTCCATCAAAGAAATAAACAAAATATTGATTTGAATATTAGAATAAAAAATGAAAGATTGAAACAAAGTGCCTATACCAAATACCTTGGTATTTGGATTGATGAAAAGTTAACATGGAACAAGCATATTGGCATGCTCAAAGAAAAAATTTCCCCCATAGTTGGTGCCTTAAGAAAATGTCCAAAACTCCCGAATATAGCAAATACCGTTCTATACTCTCACATCCTTAGTAAAATGAACTATCTCATAAATATTTGGGGTTCATGTTCCAAGAATAATTTCAACAAAATACCTGTACTATATAAAAAAGCATTACTGTATCGTCTTCCATATGACACCCCATCAAATCAACTTTATGAAGGAACAAATACATTTTCTTTGGAAGAGCACTATCTGATAAATACTCTCAATATTCTTTTGATATTATTAACAAACACCTCGAATCTAACTTCATATTGGTAAGGAATTCTCAAATCCATGAACATCATACTAGACAATATGACTTGTTTCATCTTGATGCTGCTCATTCTACACTTGGTTAAAAAAAGTTCACTCACGGAGCTATCTCAAAATTCAATAAATTACCTGATGATATCAAAAGTTGCACACATATCACCAAAATCAAAGTCAAGAAACATATCCTCTTGCAAAGAGAAAATCAAACCTGAGTGAATGATTTCTCATTGACTAATTTATTTCATCATGTCATAATGTACTTTTCATGAGCTTTTTGTTTTATTATATATATATATTTTGATTCTGTTGTTTATTTCAATTACTATAATTTAATTTGATAATGCATGAATAATCTCATACCAGATATGAATCTGTCTGATTATTCATGTCATTCCATTGTAAATGTTAATGATTATATTTATATTTATATGAGATGCAATGTAATGTTTACAGCAAAGAATGAAATAAATAAATAAAATATTCCATAATGGAATAATTTTATATAACTCCTTACCTAATGAGTTGAATAATATAGAAGAAGCAGAAAAAATTAAAATCAATTTAAATAAATATCTGCTCAGTAAACTTTAATTCCATATCTACTAAACAGTCATCATTTGATTACTTGGAACTGATTATAATATTTTCATTTTATAATTTATTATAATTTTTTATGAAAAGTAATAATTGTGCAATTATTATTGTTTTGATTTATTAAGTTATATGTATGAGTTACAATTTGATTCCACCTTTATTCAGCGATATCTGAAGCCACCGCCGTTACGGATTCCTAGAGTTCTCATGAGAACGGTGCCGAGATGCTGACTTTGCGTATTCACTTGAATTATATTCCATATTTTATAGTTAGTCTGACTTTAGAATTCTTACTGTTCACTTGGTACCTAATTTTGATTTTTGTTAAGTTCTGTTCCGAAATAAATCTTTTTAAAAATAAGATTTCCCGGATTCAAACTTTAACTGGCGCAGTCGGTAGGATCGCGAAAGAGTCTTTTTGAATAGATCCTCGTCGTTTTTAAACGTTTGTTCGCGATCTCGAGAACCTCGTCCCTGGAAGGAAGCATCGTCGCTAACCACCAAGGATCACCACCGGAAGGACATCACAGCAGAAGAAGGAATGGTTTTGATCATCATCACTATTGTACTGTGAGTACCTTTTCATGTCAGACTCCCCTTTATCCAATCCCCATAGTACCAGTGTGAATTCAGATTTGAGTAACTTATTTCGTGAAATATTAACAATTTCCGAAAATAATACCATGGCTCCACCATCACCATTCGACGTTAAGAACTTGTGCATTCTACCAGAATACGATGGAAGCCCAAACGCACTCTACGATTTCATCAGAGTGGCGTCTACGCTATTAAATCATTATTATGATCAAACTAACCCGACTTCTCTACAAAATGTTCTACTTCTGCAAGGAATAATTAACAAATTGACAGGCAGAGCGAAGGAAGTTGTATCAATATACGGTTGTGACGATTGGCCTTCAATCAAAAACACATTAATTCAAAATTTTGGAGATCAACGAGACGAAAATTCATTGACAAGAGATTTGGTCAACATGAGACAGCAGAACGAATCACCTCTTCAGTTTTACGAGCGATGCATGGGACTTTTGAACACCATTTCAAATTACTTAGATATTCATAATGATAATGCTGTCGTAAAGCAGAGTAAGAAGGCATTTTTTCAACAACAAACTCTCACTACGTTCTTAGCAGGTCTCAGAGAACCGTTAGGCTCAACAATCAGAGCCATGAGGCCGAATAATTTGGCAATCGCAATGCAGTACATACAAGAAGAAAATAATATACGCTATTTGCAAAGAAATAACGGATCCACTAATTCCGCACCAGATAGGAAACATATGCCGGTACAACAAAGAAATTTCAGACCACAAGTACAAAATTCAAATTGGCACCACCAACCCATGACGCAATCAAGACCTGTATTTCCGCAAGGACCAATTAACCTCCCTCAGAGAACTAATAATCAACCACGTCAAAAATTCTTCACAAATCAACAAGTTTTCGGAAAACCACAAAATGTCTGGGCCCCAAGAAATAATTCTGGAAATTTCCAACCTAGAGCTACACCAATGAGTATAGTTTCGAGAAATACATCACAAACCCAGAATAGGCCGACTCAAATGAGCATAAGTACCCGAAATACAGCAGGACCATCAAATCAATATCGAAGACCCTTCCAAAACAATTACCAAAATTACCCACTTCAAAATGTCTCTGAAGAAGTGTACAACTTGGAACACCAAGATTCTGAGCAACCATTGTATGAAGACTCCTCATATCCGTACAATCATGAAGATTATACCGAAACGCAAGAAGATTATACCTACGAAGAAAACCTGGAATTTTCATCTGACGACCAGAATGTAAATTTTCAGTCGGACAACACCCAAAATCACGAGATATAGTAGAACTTCATAGTTTCGCAGACAAAAAAGAATTGCCATATATAAGTATTGCCGATCCACCATTAAAACTACTTATAGATACCGGAGCGACAAAATCCTTTTTGAACCCTGACATTGCATTCAAAAAATATAAAACTTGCATTAAACATGAACCTTTTGTTGTAACTTCAATATTTCAAAATTATTCTCAGGACCATAGTGCCGAAATTCCAAGTTTCTCAGAATTCAAGAATGATTCGAAGATGAAATTTTATCTCTTTAAATTCCATAAAACTTTCGATGGCTTGATTGGATTAGATAACCTTAAGTTATTGCAAGCCCACTTAGATTTTCCGAACTCAAAATTAATCACGCAACATTCCAACATTCCTATTCAGTACTACGAAACAGATCAAAAGCAATTTTTCTCTATACAACTAGACCCCCGTTCCGTTACTCGAGTTAGACTTCCTGTTAAAGAAAACGAAGGACCCATTATATTACCACAACAAGTAATTCAAGGAGCCTTATTGCGAGAGACACTAAGCCAAGCATGCAATCAAATGGCCTGGGCTGAACTTATCAACAGCAGCGATCAAAAACTACAACTTACCCTATCAGAACCAATCAATACCTCTGAAATACATCTGGATGACTACCACCTATACACAGCAGACATTAGCCCATTGGCACCACAAGAAATAGACATTGAAAGCTTGATTAGGATCGACCATTTAAATTCAGACGAAAAGAAACAAATTACTACCTTATGTAAAAAATACTTGGACATCTTTCACAGGCCTGATACGCCACTGACATTTACCAATCAGGTAAAACACCATATTAAGACCAAAGACGAGATACCCGTGTATACAAAGTCATATAGGTACCCACATGTTCATAAAGAAGAAGTCCAAAACCAAATTTCTTCCATGCTAGAACAACAAATCATACGACCCAGTAATTCGCCCTGGTCTTCGCCAATATGGGTTGTCCCTAAAAAACCGGACGCCTCTGGAAAAATCAAATGGAGAATAGTAGTGGACTATAGAAAAGTTAATGAGAAAACCATTGACGATAGGTATCCACTACCGAATATCTCTGACATTCTCGATAAGCTTGGACGGTGTCAGTACTTTACGACACTCGACCTTGCCAGTGGATTCCATCAAATCGAGATGGCGAAGGAAGACATTCAGAAAACTGCATTTAACGTAGAACATGGCCATTATGAGTATGTGCGAATGCCTTTCGGGCTCAAGAACGCCCCCGCAACATTTAGCAGGGTAATGGACAACGTTTTAAAAGGACTTCAAGGTCATATATGTCTCGTCTACATGGATGACATAATTATCTACTCAACATCCCTACAAGAACATATGGTTAACCTCACCAAAGTATTCCAAAGGCTGCGAGAAACAAACTTAAAGATTCAACTTGACAAGTCTGAATTCCTACAGAAGGAAGTTGCGTTTCTCGGACATGTCATCACACCCGAAGGAATAAAACCAAACCCTGATAAAATAAGAGCAATCCTAAGATACCCCATACCTAAGACACCAAAGGAAATTAAAGGATTTTTGGGACTTCTCGGTTACTACCGAAAATTCATTAAAGACCTTGCAAAAATTACAAAGCCACTGACAGCATGTCTGAAAAAGGATGCAAAAATAGAACATACGCCGCAATTCATTCAGTGCTTCGAAACTTGTAAAAACCTCTTGACAAATGAACCATTGCTACAGTACCCTGACCTATCTAAGCCATTTAACCTTACGACAGACGCAAGTAATTACGCTATTGGAGCTATATTGTCTCAAGGACCGGTAGGCAAAGACAAACCAGTAGCCTATGCTTCAAGAACGCTAAGCAATACTGAACAAAATTATTCTACGATAGAGAAGGAGATGTTAGCAATCGTATGGGCAACGAAATACTTTAGACCATACCTATTTGGCAGAAAATTTAAAATTTTATCAGATCACCGCCCACTTCAATGGCTATTCTCGCTAAAAGATGCCAATTCAAAATTAGTAAGATGGAGGCTCAAATTGGAAGAGTTTGACTACGAGGTAATCTACAAGAAAGGAAAAGCTAACACAAATGCTGATGCACTATCGCGAATCGAAATCCAAACCAAAGAATTGCGAGAATTAGAGGAATACGTGAACAAAATCAACGAAACACTTTCAGCCTCGAACAATGCGGACAATGCATCCATGTACAATAATGCATCAGACAGACAGACCGACATTGATAACGAACAACTAGATGATCACCCCGACCTTCCTCAACAATCAGCTGTTGAAAACCATAATGCGACATCCCACGAGGAAACTGACCTACCCGATCGCAGGAAAAGCAACGATACTTCGTCAACAGAAACAGCTGACGAGCGACCCGACTTACGACAAGGTAATAACGAAACATCTGAAACTGAGACGGCCGACGAAATTCCAGACGAGTCAAGAAGCGATATAACTGTTCATTCGAATCACGAAAATCCAGCTCTAAATATTCCAATATCTGAAAAACCACTGAATTACTACAATAACCAGGTTAAGCTAAATTTCGTCAATTTCAACCCTATCGGACCAATAACAGAACAAATATTTCCAAATAAAAAGAGAATCCACGCCCAAATAGGACTGCACGATATGGAAAACAACATCATAAAATTTTTCAAAGACTATATTCCACCAAAAATTAAATATGCCTTATATTTCAACCAAGATGAAAACTACCAAGCCACATGTGATATACTCCAAAGGACATTTAAAAACACTGCATATGACTTAGTCAAATGTAGTGAAATATTAGAAGATGTTGCGAACGCGGAGAATCAGCGAGAAATCATAAAAAACTATCATGAGGGAAAAACCAACCATAGGGGTATTAATGAGACAGAAATCCAGCTAAGACGAAGATATTATTGGCCATCAATAAAAAATGACATTCAAGAATACATCGATTTTTGTGAAATCTGTCAAGCAAATAAATATGACAGAAAACCAGCTAAACCTAAATTCATGATCACACCAACACCTACAAAACCAATGGAAGTTGTTCATATAGACACATTTCAGGCAAACGGGCAAAAATTTCTCACTTTAATTGACGCATTCTCCAAATATGCTCAAGCTTACCCTATAGATGGTTCAAATGCGATAAATATAATAAACGCACTTCTTATTTTCATAACACACCACGGACTACCAAAATTAATAATTTCGGACAATGGAACAGAGTTTAAAAATGGACTAATGAGAGATTTCATAGATACTCATAAAATTTCAATTCATTATACCACACCAGAGAATCCTCAATCCAATGGTATGATAGAAAGATTTCACTCAACCTTAATAGAACATCTTCGAGTTATAAAAGGCCAAAATTCAAACTTCAATGTAAAAGAACATATGCCATATGCTATACTAGGGTATAACAACTCTATACACTCCGTTACCAAACAGAAGCCAATTGATATTTTGAATGGACATTTGGACCCATTGGACCCATTCGATATTGATATTGAAAAAACACTGCTCAATAATTATGCTCAACAACACAGAGAAAAGGCCAAGGCAATCTACAAGGAACTCAATCAGAAAGCAATCGAGATCAAAGAAAGAACAATTGAAAAACGCAATGAGAAAAGACAAGTGCCAATAACCTACAAAACGAACACTAATATCTATACTAAAACCACAGAAAAACGGAACAAATTATTACCCAGATTCACTCGAAAGATCGTGACATTAAATAACCCAGTCACTGTTAAGTTACCCAATACAACTATACATAAGAAAAATATAAAACACAAGTCCGAACGAAGAATTGACCGTGAATCCTCGTTGCAGATGGAATCCCGTGCTGGGACAGGAAATCAGGATCCAGGATCTCAAAGACAACCCAGGGATCCTTCCCCTCAAGCTGGGCCAAGCCAAAATACAAATTAGTTCACATGATTTCATACACTACTACAACCTCACACCAATCGCCATAGAAATAGACGCCCTAACAGACCAGTACGAGAAGGTCACAGTCGCTATCGCTGATGGACTAAGCCACCCATATTTCGACAGTCTTCAGAATTTCGACCAAGGATTACGATACCAATTAGACGCAGTACATCGAAAATTTCAGACAATCTACCCGTCTCACCGAAGTAAGAGAGGCCTAATCAATGCCTTTGGCAGCATTATCAAAGCTATATCTGGTAATTTGGACAATGAAGATGCCGAAAAATATGATAACGCCATAACCACCCTCCAAAGCAATCAGAAGAACGTCATCCAACGTTTGAATCAACACATGTCACTAACAACTCGACTTATAGAGAACTTCAACAATACAGTTACCTTAATAACACACAACCAAGAAGTAATTGTCAGAGAAATCAATACGATTCGATCCAAACTCAATAAATTCGTATTCGAATTCAATGATTACATGCTAACAAGAAATATCCTGGACCAGATAAGCCTCTCGTTACAACTAATACTCCAACTACTCACCGATCTAGAAAATGCAGTTACCTTTGCAAGAATCAATACCCTTCATAATAGTATCATCAGAACCAATGAATTGAAATCAATAACCGATATAATGTTAAGACACCACTCAGAGAAACAGCTCCTGTATATAAACGAAGAAGATCTGCTGAAATACTATGATGTCATATCAGTCGACGCCTATTACTCAAAATCAATGATCGTTTTCATTTTACACTTTCCACTCCTAATACCAGATATATTCAATCATTACCACTTATTCTCAATCCCTACTAGTAACTTAACCACCATTATTCCACCCAAACCTTATCTGACAATGAATACAGAACTCCACCAGTATACAGATAGACCATGCCGAAAAATCGATTCCGGGTACCTTTGCCCAAGTATTGCCATCCAATACCGAACACGTAGTCCAGATTGCATCTCCCAGATTCTTCAGCTCTCAGACGAAGCCGCCCAATGCCAACTAGTTCCAATATCGATCAATACTACTCTGATCGAACAACTGACTGAAGCCCACTACGTCGGTATATTTCCACAATCGACGAAAATCGCCACCCAGTGCCAAGTATCAGGCATATCAGTACTTCAAGGGACGTTCCTCATCGAGTTACCACCAGGCTGTGAGTTTCACACCCCCGAAGACAGCTACATAAATTCCAAAGAAGTGGTACACGAAGAACCGCTAACCCTGCCAAGAATCAAGACCATCAACAGTGAACCGATGAAACATCTGAGCCCGATCCGCCTGGAGAAAGTCGCCCTCGATGAACTCCACCAAATCCAAAGCGAGCAAGAACACCTTCAACCCTTAGTCATCAGAGAAGCCGCCGACCACAGTCACTTTTGGACAGCCCCGGTATACATCGTCGTCGCAGCCATCCTAGCAGCCATTTGTTACAAGTGGCGCCGATTCCTCACCTGCCCAAAGAAGACATCGCAGAAGCCAGCACCGCAGTCTTCAGTTCTGTTCGTCCCTCACAAAACTTCTTCAGGGGATGAAGTAGTTACAATTTGATTCCACCTTTATTCAGCGATATCTGAAGCCACCGCCGTTACGGATTCCTAGAGTTCTCATGAGAACGGTGCCGAGATGCTGACTTTGCGTATTCACTTGAATTATATTCCATATTTTATAGTTAGTCTGACTTTAGAATTCTTACTGTTCACTTGGTACCTAATTTTGATTTTTGTTAAGTTCTGTTCCGAAATAAATCTTTTTAAAAATAAGATTTCCCGGATTCAAACTTTAACTTATGTTTCGTTGTATACATCCCAATTATAAACAATAATGTTTTGGGGGTAATAATGACAATCAATCAATCATTCAATATTTTTTCATAAAGGTTCCTCCCCGTTTTCGATATTGTGGTACATCGATTCCTGGAAATTCCCCAAGTCACCAAGAGTCTGGAGATACTGTTGGAGCATCTAGGATGTCTGTACAAGTTCCATGACAGACCTGTCACTTATTTGTACAACACCTTGCACTATTACGAGGCCAAGCTGAGGGACAGGCCTCCATTGAAGAGAAGGTAATCTTGTTGTCAATGGTCGAGATGAAAAGTACTAATTTCTAGAAAAAATATTGTAGATTGGTGGCCGCCGTATTGGGAAACCTCAAAGACACCTTATCGGAGCCCTATCAAGCCTACCTCGCTCGATCTCCGGAGGAAGTTTGGCAGCCCGAACTGGACTACTATGTGCAAGTGATTCGCAGGTAAAAATTTTGTAATTATTGGCATTTCTTTATTTATTTCATTTAAAAAAGTTTGACATTTCACCTTTTTTTGCCACCCATCTTGGATATTCATTTACAACTGCTTGTCCTTCTTTTTCCATCACTGGACACTTTATATACTCACGTTGTACTTCAATAACACATTTTATTTACTAAAATCAACAAAAAGTATGGTGAATTTTTTGGACATTTGACCTTTATTTGACATCTCGTATTGGTATGATTACCCATGACTTGATTTGGTAATTCAATGGCCATCAGCTGGTGTCCTGGTGTGATGGTTTACCTCACTAAGAATATAGTGTTCCGAGAGATAAAAAAACACATTTATTTGGATATATAGTATATATCTATCAATTCTCTGGCAATGATTCCGCCAAGTTCTCCCCACCATTCGCGATATCATTCTTTCATCCGTGTTTGGCGTTCAGGAATGTTGTCATTTAGTCTTTTATGATTCGCGAATGAATAACGGTGTCTATCTATCGTTCATTAGTCTGAGCACTGAGCAAATGTACAATTTTCTGTTATTATCCCCACCATTCACAATTTCATTCATTCATCCGCGTTTAGCGTTCAAGATTGTTGGCGTATACTTTTTGATGATTTATCAATGTATACATACACAAATTAAAGGCGAATGAAAAGGTATCCACAAAGGGACGATTCCCTGTACTAGGATGGGTGTGGTATATAGGGTGATTCACGGTGGATGGCCTATTAGAAGTATCTGGAGAACGAGAAGATAGAACATTCTGAAAATTAGGATGCTTTGATAGAAAACTTTCGAAAACTATTGTACCAATTTATAAAGAGCATTATTTGCTGATGAAGAGTAGTATACAGTATTTTTGAAATTTTAGCGACTCTTTTTCGTGATTTAGCGACATTTTTGATCATATTTCCTCATTTTCAGTTAGTTTAAAACATCAGATAAAAAATCGTAGAAAACTTTATTTATTCAGAATCTGTTCAGAATAAAATGAATATAGGTAAATTTTCCTATACAATTTCATTCGGTACTATTAGGTTGGTACAGTGTTATGTCAGAACATAACATTTCTCGGTCGTATTTGAGGTTTGTCTTTCCATGTATCAACTCGTATTTCTAGTTCAACATCATACAGATCTGCGACTTCATTGTTATGAGTCGCATTGGTTCCTATAATTTTCAATACTGATTTAGGCAAAATAAAATATTCACAAGCAACACAAGTTTTTAAACCATCCAACATTTGAATCGCTGTTGCTCGAAAACTAGTCATAGGATTGAGTTGGCCCATGAGAGCTTTTGATCAGGATATCAAAAACTACAACAGACTATAATTCCAGCCGATTTGACCGGGACCCAAAAACCCATAAGAGCGGTGCGTGGTCCTTTGAAGGGCTTCATTGGGACATGAAATTTCAAAGTGACAGTGACAGAAATTCGAAATAATTAAAAAAAGCAGGCGGACGACTATGGTGTTTCGTCACATTGTCAGGTGGAAAAACCAAATGAAACAATAGTTATTTATGTATTAAGGGAATTATGAGGGCCTTAATTACCGATGGCAAAGTTTGCGTCCCGAGGGCCTCTGGCCCGAGGGACAGCAATTGCCAGAGATTAAGGCTCTGTAATTCCCGTGATACATAGATAATTTTATTTCTGACTGATTTCATTCATTAGATACCTTCCCGATTGGAAGTTAGACATTTTTTGCCGTATAGTTTCAATGTCATCAGAACGTCAGATGATGATCTTGACTACCGCGAATAGGAGATTCCTTATTGCTACGTTATTGCGTGGTTGTTGCTATGCATTTCTTATTTAATTTTAGCTAGAGGGAATTATAGCATCTATAACATCCCAAGGGAGTTATGACCCTCATTATAGATATCGTAACTATGACGATATAAGCTTATAATGTCACTGTCAGAAATAAAATATTAAAAACCCCGACGGCTGTCAGTTTTGTGTCCGGACTCTTGTCTAAGGTATAGGTATACAGGGACTCTACTACTACGATGAACCGACCCTAGAGGCAAAATATTGAAACACTACATCACTCTTCTGTGAATTATTGAAACACAACATCATTTTTTTTATTTGTTTACAGAGGAATCAAAGGATTGAAATAGTTTTTCACAACATTTTGGCATACGAATCATGTTTTTTGTGCTATTCAAGCATGCTTTCGCATGCAGATAAATAGTAATCTCACATAGTTTTCATTATGAAATGTTGTCATTCCTTATTGAAATACCTTCTGCCACTTCTGCAATACAAGCTAATACTGCTAATAGATTGAAAATGTCTTCCATACACGACATGATCTTATTTCGTCAGCATGTCAGACCACTCCTCCCGTTTGATTGCATGAATCCAATCTTCTTGCATTATTTTAGAAATTTCACGATTATTACCTATTAGCTCCTATTGCAGAATGAATTCCGATGAGAAGTCAGAGGAATTACCAAATTTCAAAAATGAAAACTACAGGGTGTTTCAGTTTTTTGTAGCAGGACTTTAACAGCTTGAAGAAGACATTTTTTCAAGATGAAAATCTCAAACAAACATATATGCGTGGGAGCTTCGTTTCCGATTTACAGGGTGTCAAAGTTTTAGATCATTTTTATGTTTTTTGAATTTTCTCGTACAATTTTCGGAATAATTGATTCAAATTTGGTACACCTAATACACTTCAAAAACTCAATATTTGAGGCTATTGAGCGTTTTTGAATACCTACAGGGTGATAGACTTTCAGGGGTCGTACCCAATTTAACCCTGTAGCACCTTTTTGCGTGCCGCCTCTGCTTTCAATGGGACATAGATTCAGTTGTCTCTGCAATTTGGAAACTTTTTGCCCCCATGTATGTTTTTCGAAAACTGTATGGATTTCGAGATAAATAAAAATGGAGTCCGAACCACTTCTAAGGGTACTGATAAAATTAGAATTGCCGTTCACGAGATTATAGTTATTTATGTATTAAGGGAATTATGAGGGCCTTAATTACCGATGGCAAAGTTTGCGTCCCGAGGGCCTCTGGCCCGAGGGACAACAATTGCCAGAGGTTATTGAGGCTCTATAATTCCCGTGATACATAGATAATTTTATTTCTGACTGATTTCATTCATTAGATACCTTCCCGATTGGAAGTTAGACATGTTTTTCCGTATAGTTTCAATGTCATCAGAACGTCAGATGATGATCTTGACTACCGCGAATAGGAGATTCCTATTGCTACGTTATTGCGTGGTTGTTGCTATGCATTTTTCATTTAATTTTAGCTAGAGGGAATTATAGCATCTATAACGTCCCAAGGGAGTTATGACCCTCATAATAGATATCGTAACTATGACGATATAAGCTTATAATGTCACTGTCAGAAATAAAATTATTAAAACCCACAACACCTCAACCGTCAGAAGCGACAGTCTAGCGATGTATAGCGCCTAGACCATGTGTCATACAGTCCCTGATATCGAAAGTTTAACCAGTTTCAGTTATACAGGGTGTTCTAGAATTTTCTACAATACAATTTCAGATTTTGCAATCCAGTTAGAAAAGTTTTTTAAAATGAAAACATTTTTTTCTCTGTTTTTCCTAGTTTTAATTATAATGGTGTTCAAAAAATTCAATCTAATTTTGCAACTGAATTTCATTTGGTATGGAAGCTTTCGGTCATTCTATTTTCCAATGAAATGTTTGAGAAATGTCAAATAAGTGTGTTTGAGAAATAACGGTTTTATGACAAGTAATTAATTTTTGATATTTATCTCGAGATCCATACAGTTTTCGAAAAATTTACATAGGGGCAAAAAGTTTCCAAATTAAAAGGACAATCTGAATCTATGTCCCATTGAAAGCAGAGACGGCACGCAAAAAAGTTCTACAGGGTTAAATTGGGTACGACACCTGAAAGTCTATCACTAGTAGGTATTCAAAAACGCTCAATAGCCTCAAATATTAAGTTTTTGAAGTGTATTAGGTGTACTAAATTTCAATCAATTATTCCAAAAATTGTAGGAGAAAATTCAAAAAACATAAAAATGATCTGAAACTTTGACACCCTGTAAATCGGAAATGAAGCTTCCACGCATATATGATTGTATGAGATTTTCATCTTAAAAAAATGTCTTCTTCAAGCTGTTGAAGTCCTGCTACAAAAAACTGAAACATCCTGTATATGTGAGTGACTATAGTAGGTACTTACTTTCAAATCATAATGTACCGACCGGATTAGTTCGTCTTCCGCTGCAGTTTTTTTGCATTGTACAGGGTATCCCAATTTGGGCACTTTTGCGGGGTATCTCCCTTATCAGTAAAGATAGAGCATTGCGGTTTTCGCGACAGTGTGCTACTTTTTTATGAAATTAATAATGGCGCAAGCAGAATTGTGATAGCTCTTCCGGTTGTCGAGATACAGGGTGGAATTGAAAAATATCACTTTTCAGGCACCCTCCGTGTCTCAGTTATCTTTGAACTTATCGAAGAAGTTAAAACTTGTTTTATAGAGTTTTTCTCGTAGAATCCAGTGGCGTAGTTATTTTTTTTGCTAGCACCTTTTGTTTTTTAGTTATGGAGCAAACATATGTTTTTTTAAATGGAACACCCTGTATATTATTTCATATATACATTGAGCATGAAGTGGGCTTTCCAAAAATATATAATTGTATACAATTATTTTCCATTTAAAAAAACATAATGTTTGCTCCATAACTAAAAAACAAAAGGTGCTAGCAAAAAACTACGCCACTGGATTCTACGAGAAAAACTCTATAAAAACAAGTTTTAACTTCTTCGATAAGTTCAAAGATAACTGAGACACGGGGGGTGATATTTTTCAATTCCACCCTGTATCTAGACAACCGGAAGAGCTACCACAATTCTGCTTGCGCCATTATTAATTTCATAAAAAAGTAGCACACTGTCGCGAAAACCGCAATGCTCTATCTTTACTGATAAGGGAGATACCCCGCAAAAGTGCCCAAATTGGGATACCCTGTACAACAGCACAATGTGATGGCATGAGCGAATTAATGAATAGCCCAAAAATTCGATTCCTATGCCAAAATAATTGTGAAAAACTATATCAATCACTTGTGAACAAATGAGAAAAGTGAGGTTGTGTTTCAATGTTGTGCGTCCAGGGTCGGTCATTTGACAGTTCTTACACGCAACCCATTGGTATTGTGTTTGTGTGTGGTCAGGATCGTGGGTGTGATAGGCGGCGGCACCAGTGCCGGCTCGATGACCGACTGGCGGTTCAACGAGTTCCCCAACGCCGGTGCGCACATCCTCTACACCTCCTGCGTGGAACTGATGGCGCTCTCTGCCGGGCCGGAGGAGGTGGCCAACGGTCTGCTCGATGTCGTCGCCAAAGGTGAGCGACGCAAAGGTTCTTTACTATCGCTCTCTATCGATGATTTTCGAAGTGAAAACTTCTTTCTGCTAGGCAACATATTTACTTCCAAGAATCTGAAGTTGAACTTTAGTTCCCAGAAGCTAAAGTTATGGATTTGGGGAATCTGAGTGTCTATGGTTCACAAGTTACTTGAAAAACAGAAAGCAGATTGTTGAGGTGGATGATATTAGATCTGATCCAGCATTTATCAATCTAGGTGTACCACAAGGTAGCATACTAGGGCCTATACTGTTTTGCATATACATAGCCAACATTACCTGGGTAGTGAACCATTGCAAAGTACATCTTTATGCAGATGACACACAAGTGATAAAAACTTTCGATCCAGTAGAGGCTAGTGAAACATTATACCTAATAAATGAAGATCTCGACAGAATAGTTGACTGGTCAAATGATCATGGACTGAGACTCAACCCGACAAAAAGCTGTTTCCTAATTATTGGCTCAAGTACAATCAGGCATAAATTCTTTCAGCACAACTTCACTACTTTACATATCAAAAACAATGAAATACCCCTATAAGGAAAGTGCTAGAAATCTAGGACTGATATTTGATTCCAATTTTAATTTTGAACCTCATGTGAACAAAAAAATATCACTAATGTATATGAAGCTGAAGTCAATTCACAAATTCAAATTCATATTGGATAAACGAATCAAATTGAAATTAATCGAAAGTCTATTATTTCCACAAATAGATTATTGTATCACAATTTATTATAAGTTTTTAACAAAAGAATATAAAAACAAATTACAACTTTCACAAAATGCCTGTATCCGATATGTACACAACATTAACAAATATGATCATATAACCCCTGTATATAACAGCAACAACATCCTGAAAATTGAATATCGTTATCAACTACTATTTGGAGTATTTTTAAAAAAAATCATAGATCATAATAAACCAGCATATTTAGCAGATTTTCTAACTCCACGTCATGAACTACATAACCAGCATAACCTTAGGAACATTATAAGATATAACATCCCACAGCACAATACCACCAAATTTGAATACTGTTTTGCCTATGTATCAATAGAATTTTTAAATAATCCAGAATACTATCTTAGAACTCAGAACAGATCTGTAGCTAGCTTTAGAAGAATATGGAGAGACTACCTTTTAAGTATTCAGACATAGAATGTGATAAAAACTTTACTCATAACGAGTGGTGGTATGGTAGAACGTGTAAACGAATGCCACCTTTTGTGTAGTATTGTAGTATGTTATATTTATATGATGTAAGATATTTACACAATAAATGTTTTTCTTTTCTATTCTATTCTAAAGTTGAACTTTAGATCCTAGGAACTAAAAAGGATGTACTAGACGTCATCAAGAATAATAGTAGATTGTTTTATTAGGATCAAAAGTGACACTTTGTTTGACAAGCGAATTTTGCATTTGCGAGGCGGAGCGTTTAGCGAAGCCGAGCGAAAGCAAATTTTGCGAGTCGAACAAAGTCACTTTTGATCCGAATGAAACATGCTATTTTTTCTGCAACCGAAACAATTAACTCAAATGAATATGTGAAGTAACCACCAATAATGCCGTGCCATATGTATATGCAATGCAACAAATATTGACAAATAATCCAAGTTGTGAGAATATTCTACCTGCATTAACAGCAGGTTAGGTTTTCTAGGATGTTCGAATTGTAGTTTCAATATAAATACAACCACAGAGTGACATATTTGTGTATGGACCAGGTGCTCTAATGGAAAATATCGGCCAGTGCCAGCTATAGGAACAAGACGTAGAAAATGTTAGGTTAGTGAGCATATCAACAATGATAATAGTGATTATTTTTATTCCTCTCCATGCTACACTGTGTTTGACTTGATAATCAAATGAAGCTAAACAATATCGTTGTTTGAGACAAAAAAACTATTGCTTGCCGTGATTATTCAAAAAAAAGTTATCCATCCCGAGAGTAACGAATGAAATACAGATCAAGCAAGAATTCGAATCTTGAAGGCTTCCCTGATCAAAACAAAAATCCCAAAAAATTTGGAATAATGAATGTACCACCTCCTCGATTAACCTACAGACAGTATTTATCAAAAATACTCAACTGAGATGTTTATAATCCCAATACTCAACTATAATAAGGTGTATTTATATCTCCATCATGGGTATGAAATGCCAAATCTGCTGAAATCGGAAACAAATCAGGTATGCGTCTCAACCCAAATAACCAACCGTCACAATGTTGTTTATTCTTGATGACGTCGAGTACATCCTTTTTAGTTCCTAGGAGCTAAAGTTCAACTTTAGCTCCTAGGAACTAAAATTCAACTTTAGCTCCTAGGAACTAAACATGTTGCCTAGCAACATACCTTTTTTTGTGTCAGTAATAGAAACGTCAATTTAAGAGCTAATTTTGGTATCAAAATGGACGACTTTTGTGTCGGTTGGTTATTTGGGTTGAGACGCATACCTGATTTGTTTCCGATTTCGACAGATTTGTCGTTTCATTCCCACACTATTTGACTTTGTCAATGCTTGGTCTCTGTTTTTTTGCTCTTTGGACACAAGACTTCCAATAATCAGACATGAAACTCTATACGTCAGTACCTTGGATATTAACTATTAAAATCTGTCTCTTGGAACTCGTCTCAGATTATTAGATGAAGAAATGAGAATATCATATATCTAAACCTAACATCTGGTGGGCACTTCGAAACCGCAAATCCATCCAGATTTTTAGCTATTCAGTTACTTGACCACGAATGACATTCCGGTAAAGGCGGCCATTTGGTGGTCTACTGTCATCACTCCATTTAATCTACTCACTCTAGATTTAACGATGATTCGTTTGTAAAAACTTTACAAACGCTAAGATTTACACAAAATCCTTCATTTAATTTCAAATTCATTCAGTGCATTCATGAACATATATTAGAAGAAAACCATAGTTTTGATGAAAATTCCGAAATTCTACATCTAGCAAATAAAGGAATGAAATTCAATCATTTTGATCATTAGAAATGTCTTAGTAGGTAATGATATGTATTTGCTATCAACCCTTTCAAGTTAATCCGGTACACCGTATTTTGATGTAGATATTGTGCCTTATTTCCGAAAATGAGGGTTTATCGAACCTGTCCACAGGTAGGGTCCCTTGATGCAAACGGACGTATTAGTCATCTAACAGGGTACGGACAGATCATAGCTCCTTTCTCTTTTAATCATCTAGTGACTTTGGTTTCGTGTATTGGCGCCCCAGACATGACATTGCTGTCACGTCACGTTTTAGGCGTTGAAAGAAATCTTACGAAATTTTAATTTAAACAAGTGCTATTCGGGCGTATTGGGGCATTTGCATTGCGCGCGTGGGTTGCGATTTGTGAAGGAGTCTAGCCTCCTATAGATGTTGCCAAGTTGAATATTTTACGCGTACTTTGCAGACTTCAACGTGTGATGCGTGGGCAAGCACTGTTGCCAATTCAAAAATATTTACTCAAAACAGGAAATAAAATCAAAATCCATGTATTTTGGTGTCCTTCTAATGAGAAAGTATAGATGATATCAATTTGAGGAGAATCTCTGAGGAAGCTCAGCCTCCGTTGCCTCCTTTGAGGAGCCGCCACTGCTCAGAACGTGGCAAGTGAAGTGACCGAATGGGGAAATTTGTTAAATACATCAGCAAAATATTCGAGGTAAAACTAATACGAATTCACATATTATACTTTCTCATTGTGCCTATAATTATCCACTCCACAAGTTTTTACATTCAGGAAATATTGAGTGTTCGTAAAAAACTGCAAAAATGATTCCCAACATGAATATACCGGGTGGCTACGGAAGTATTGCCTACGGAATATCTCAGTTATTGTATGAAGTAGGTTTGTGAAATTTGGAGCGTCGATATAATGACATAAGAACTAGAATTTGAGCATATTGACATGTCGAAGTTAACTTCCGGTCTAACCGGAAGTAACATCAACTTTCTTATTTTGAATGGAAACCCTTTTTTTTTCTTTTCGTTTTATTCAGCATTCAATTCCTTTTTCAATGACATATCACAAGTTGGTATCTAACCAGAAACTAGATCAGAAAAAAAATATTATTGAAATTCACCGAGTAGAATAATAATTGGATTTTTTGGTATTTCATTTCAAAAAATGACTTTCTATTATATCATCAGAAAGAAATGGTTATGCCGAATAGTACAGGCAAGAAAAAATTGCATGTTCCTATTTAAATTATGGACCTACAGAGTATTGTTTTTTCCCCAATTTTTCCAATATTTTTTTTGCGGCTTTTTATAACGCCGACGAATGAAAATGAAATATCACAGTAGTAGCAACTGTCATCAAGTGACGTATGGTTTCCATAGCCAACTTTTCAATTTTTGGCTTTCATTTTGCTTCCACGGCCTACTAGGTGAATTTCAATAATAATTTTTTTCTGATCTAGTTTATGGTTAGATACCAACTTGTGATATGTCATTAGAAAGGGAATTGACTGCTGAATAAAGCGAAAAGAAGAAAAAATAGGGTTTCCATTCAAAATAAGAAAGTTTATGTTACTTCCGGTTAGACCGGAAGTTAACTTCGACATGTCAATATGCTCAAATTCTAGTTCTTATGTCATTATATCGACGCTCCAAATTTCACAAACCTACTTCATACAATAACTGAGATATTCCGTAGGCAATACTTCCGTAGCCACCCGGTATACAGCACACATGACATTAGTTTGAATACCTACATAAAATTTGTCACCATTTCTCAAACATAAGGCTGAGTCAGAAATCAAAATTCATTTATTGATAGGTACTGCCAAAGAAAAATTTACTCACTGCTTCACAAAGATTATGCTGGAGTTGAAAAATCAAAAACTCGAAAATTATCATCATCATTTGGATATAATATGTAGAGTTGAATGAGAAATTACATGTGGAAATTACGTATGATACGCCAATGACCTCAATATAACCTAAAAAACAACAAAAGTCAGAAATCTAGTGTTTATCCCCAGGAATTGATAACGAAGGAACTATATATAACACTTTAGAGTGAGAGGAGACGAGGATCTGTCCGTACCCTGTTAAGATGACAAATACGTCAATTAACATCAAGGGACCCTATCCACAGGTAACTAATCCTTCAAGTTGGGAAAGTAGGATATATAAAATTTAAGCAAGCCAAGGTTGGTTTAGTTCATTGTACCAGTATATCACCTGACGAAGCTACTGTGTTAGCGAAACATGTTGTGTGTTTGAGAATTTTGTGGAAATCTTATCGTTTGTTAAGTTTTTCCATTTGCCATGGATTTCCATCAAGTAACGGCCGAGTCTAGTCAAAAGATGATTCATTTATTTATTTATTTATTTCAACGGTTACACCATTTTTATAAAAAAAATTACAACAAAAATATGAATAATAATAGTAGGAGCAATGAAAATTACACTCATAGAAATGTAGCACTTATTATATTAATCAGGTATTCCTAATTGTTTTCACAACATTCGTTTTGAATTTACCTAGACTGCCACAGAATAGGTCACAATGATTTTGAAGAACGACATAATTCCTTTGTAGCCTTGAAATAGGGTTATTGTTGCCATAATTCGTTGAGTGAAAAGTCAAGGAAAATAAAGGAGGATTTCTTGTTCTGGTCATTGTATTAAATCTAATCAAACTGAGCAGATCTGGAGAATTAATAAGGCCATTGACCAATTTATATAGGAAACATATCCAACACTAATCTACGATTTTCTAAAGTTAGTAGATTAAGCTCCATTAAGATATCTGGGTAGTTTATATGAGCAACATGATAACTCTTGCGATATGAATATGTTCTCAGGAACCTTTTCTGAATTCGCTCTAAACTATCAATATGTATTTGATAAAAAGGCCTCCAAATGATGGAACCATACTCAAGTGAAGGTCTAACCAGATGGCAATAAAGTGAACTAAGTGTTTAAGGAGAGAATTGTTTACTGTTCCTAGTAATAAAACCTAAGTTCCTTGATGCAGTGTTCACTACCTTAGTAATATGACTTCTAAAAGTTAGTTTAATATCGAATATTATGCCTAAGTCCTTTATCTCATTGACTCTCTTCAATACAGAGTTATTTATTCTATGAGCGTTTTCAATATAATTATGACCCATTGAGAAAGTGATACAAAAACACTTTGAAATATTGAGGTCCAAGTAATTAACTCTAGACCAGACATGGAAGTTATTCAAATCAGATCGCAGCAGATCAATATCCATATGATGCTGAATTTCTTTATATATTTTGAAGTCATCAGCATATAATGTAAAAACAGAGTGAAAAATATATTTGCTAATATCGTTGACAAACAAATTGAAAAGTAACGGTCCACAATGAGAGCCTTGAGGAACTCCTGACAGTACTGGAATTACGTTAGATAAAAAACTTCTGATCCTCACCTGCTGTTGACGACCAACTAAGAAACTTTCAATCCATGCTACCAAACCAAGATTTGTTCGCACTCACAGAAATTCGTTCTGTTATGAAATATAAAATATTGATAGATTCGTGACAAATGATGAAAATCAACATCCTGCGGAAATGGCATTGACAAGCACGACACCTTTCAACAGGTTTCGTGATGATCCCGCCCTCCGAGATCCACCGCTGGCTGAACGCCATCGGCCTCTGTCTCTCCGCCCTGCCGTGCGCCTATTGGAGCGTGCTGCACGGCCGACTGTCTGCGACGTTGGCCGAACTGGACTCGTGGCCGTTCGCGTGCTCGCCCTTCCGGCTGTTCGACTTCGCGGAGACGCACGCCGCACTGCTGCACAACCGGTTCGCGTACGCGCTGGCGCTCGCGCATTCCGTGTGGCATCACGCGGGGCCGGGGCAAGTGGCCAGCGTGCCCAGATGGGTGAGTAATAGAGACATTATATTGAAAAGGAATATTCTCAGATATACAGGGTGTCCCAGAACAACGTACATTAAATTCAACAGGGTGAACTAGAGTTCAAAATAGGTCGATTGGGACCAACTTACCTCTGTACGAAAATGCACCGTTGGGCCGTGAGAGGGCGATGAATGGATTTTTTTTTTTCAGATTTTATTAAATATTTCAAAATCCTTGAGAGGTAATGCTCTAAAATTTGGAAGGCAGTCAACTATAAGAAGTGTGCATAGATAACAGGTCTCATCAGTTCTTACTTACTTACTTACTTAATCTTTATTTTCCTTTCAGACAATATTACATTGTATAGGAATCGTCACAATATAAACTTATAATCTATCTTAAATCTAGTATCACAAGTGAGTATAGTAAAGTAATGATTAAAAAGCAGTTCACAAAAAATCATGGACGGAATAGTGAGATTTCAGCAAAAGATATTCTTTTAATTTTATTTTGAATTGTTTGGTCGAGGAAATACATTTGATGTTTTGTGGGATTTTGTTATAAAGCATTGGGCTCATGTTGTTTGGAGATTTGAATGTGAGCGTTTTTGTAGTAATAGGCAGGTGTAGGTTATCTTTTGATCTAGTGTTAAAATTATGAACTTGAGAATTTTTCACAAAACTTTTGTTGTTATGAACATAAACACACATTTCAAAAATATACAGACATGCAAGTGTTAAAACTTTCAATTCTTCAAAAATAGTTTTACAGCTATCAGTACGTGATTTGAAGACCATTGTTCTAATAATTTTTTTCTGAGCCATAAATACCTCAGCCGAGTGAGCTGACCAACCCCAAAAGCAAATACCGTAGCGTAATCGCGATTCGACTTGGCCGTAATATACCATCAGTAATTGTTGACGAGTTAAAATTTCTCGCAGATTCCTCATAAGAAAATTTTGCGAAGATAAGGTTCGAGTCAAGCTATCACAATGAATTTTCCAATTCAAAGTATTGTCCAAGTTCAAACCAAGAAATTTAACAGAAGATTGTTCGAATAAATTTTCATTTTCATATTTAATATTCAATGTCGTGCATGTTTTGTGACTACTGCGGAACCTGATATATTGAGTCTTCTCATTATTCATATAAAGGGAATTTTTGCAAAACCAATTGTTTATATCCAGGGGTGTATTATTACAATAATATTCTAAAGTTTCATCAGATTTATGAGATATTATCAAAGAAGTGTCGTCTGCGAAAAGAGTGAATGACACGTTTTCAGAGGAAGTTTCTACATCGTTAACATATAGAAGGAATAATATTGGACCCATTATAGACCCCTGTGGTACACCTACGGCAGTATCAAGTGAAGAAGATGTGATGTTTTGACGAAAATTCATCTCATTTGTATTTGTAATACTCACAAACTGCTTTCTATTGCATAAGAATGTTTGAATCCAATTGAGCGCTGAACCTTCAATACCAAATTTTCGTAATTTATTAATGAGTATAGTATGATCAACACAGTCGAATGCCCTGGTCAAATCACAGAAAATCCCCACAGGGCATTCGCACGTGTTGATCAAGCTGACGATTTTGTCATAAAATGAATGAATGGCAGTAATTGTACTTTTATTTTCTTGAAATCCGTGCTGGTTTTCAGAAATTTTGTCATTTTTACTAAGATAGGCAAGTAGACGCACAAAATAGGCATATTCTAGGATTTTTGAGAAAGTCATAGGGATAGTCACAGGTCTATAGTTCTCGATATTATGTGTTTCCCCCTTTTTGTGTATCGGGATTATTTTTCCAAGTTTCAGGTTGTCTGGAAAAGTTCCGTAACAAAACGACAAATTGACTAAATAGGTGATAGGCTTGACAATATATACAAGAACCTTTTTGACTAGAAAATTAGGGATTTCATCTGCACCAGAAGAGGTAGTATTTTTGAGTTTCTTCACAAGAACATTATAGAGTTCAACTTCGGTATATGGTTGAAGTAAAAATTGGTTTTCTTCGATTTTAGAATCAAGTTTGGTTTTGTTATCCTCAATATTTAGTTTATTTATCTTGTCCAATATTTTTATAGGTGCTTGTTGGAAATTATTATTGAACATATCACTCACAATTGATGGATTCACTATTATATCGTTTTCAGCTTTCAATGCTATATTATAATTTTTCTCATGTTTACCGGAAATCTCGGAGACTACTCTCCAGCAAGCCTTATTCACGTTATTAGAGCTGAATATTTTTGTTTGATAGTATTGCTTTTTTGCTTCCATAACCAAATCCTCATGTCTCCTTTTAGCAGTGAGATATGAGGATCTCAATTCTGGAAATAGCCTTGATAGTTCAATAGATATACAGGAAGATACAAATTTAGCATTCTGATTGGAGAAAATCCATAGAACTTTTTTTGAGTACGCCATTGACAATATTTTAATATATACTTGAATAACAAGATCAATTATCTATCTTTTCTCACTACATTTCTTTCTAAATTTTGCTTGGTTTACGAGATATCTGAAAAAATTCTCTCGGAGTCCCTCCATATCATCCATAGTCCAAGATATCAGAGTTATCGTGTTCTGCAGGTTTCTTCCTCCTTCATGTTGATATTTTGGTCACGTATTCATGTTAATTATTTAATAACCTTTTCATCACGTGCTTATATGCTGATTATTTCTCTATTCTATTTGGATCTACTGATCGAGTTGAGCTGCAAGAGAACATTGATTCGGATTTGAATAATCTTCAAAACTGGTTTTGTGAAAATTCTTTGTATCTGAATACTCCTAAAACAAATGCTGTTATTTTCCATACAGCTCAAAATTCTAATTATGTTAATCCAAGTATTAGAATATCGGATGTTGTGGTAGAAAAAGGTGACAGTGTGAAATTCCTAGGTCTTTTTCTGGATAGCGATCTCAATTTTCGTGCACATTGCACTCAACTCAACAGAAATCTCAACAAAATTTGCTATTTGTTACGAAACCTTAGAAGAATTATCGATAATTCAGGTTTACTTCTATATTATTTTGGAGAAATTCAATCCAGACTCAGCTATGGACTAATCATCTGGGGAAATTCTCCATCGGCACGATGTGTTTTTTCAACACAAAAACGAATTATCAGGATAATTGCGAAAGTATCACCTCTAGAGTCATGCCGAAATCTGTTCAAGAAGTTCAAAATATTACCTTTAGCAGGTCTTTATATCATGGAAATTCTAGTTTTTGTACACAATAATAGAGATAATTTCATAAAAAATAATCATATCCACAATTACAATACCAGGAACCAAAACAAATTCCATTTGCCTACGACACGATTGTCTCTGTGTCTCAATTCTTTCGAATCTCTGGGACTCAGGGCATATAATGCTATTCCAGAAAATATAAAATGTTCAAGCAATGAGAAAGTGTTTAAATATAAATTGAAAAATCTCCTCTTTGAAATTAGCCCATATACAGCTGATGAGTTTTTTACATTTTTGCAGAACTGATGATTTTTGTATGTAATATTTTTATCTTATTTTAGTCATTTTACCTTATTGTAAATTATTCAAATGTTTATTTGTATATTTCATGTATTCTGACTTGTCCAATGGCTTTTGTAAGCTCGTTTTAATGGATCAATAAAACTACTACTACTACTACTATCATATAGGATGGCCCATTTTCAACTTGACAGGGAGATTTTGGGTGATAATAGCGTGGATACGAAAAAATGCACAGATCGGTCGATTTTAGTTTGCACCTCCTGCTAACAATCGAAGTCGTTTGCAGGTTTTTTTCGTTCTGTTGAGAGTTCGGCGGCACAGATATCATATTCATTTTAGCAAGCTCTTCATCAGATGAGTTCATCAAATCAATAATCAAAAAATAAGCTGGATCTCAGAGACAAAGAATAATAATAATAATAAAAATAATAATCTTTCTATAGTACAATGGTTTGAGTGAATAAAACATATATTCTGCTCTTTGTCATTTCAATTTCCCTAGTAGCGCCTGATTGTCAGATACGACGAGGTTAGATTTTTCTCTCAAGTTGTGGTTCTTCATAACGTGTCACCTGGTACAATTACTTGAGAACCACCTTGTATGTTTGTTAACTATTGCCGGTATTGCAGGTAAGGGAATGTCTGCCGAGCATCGTCCGCACTGAGGAGCAGTTCCTGTTCGTGTGCCATCTGGTGGGGCCTTTTTTGCAGCGCTTCAACATGGCCATCGTCGATTTGACCAACGTGCTGTACGAGCTTCTGGCGCAAGTGGATCAGGCGCAAGCCGAGTTGAAGTAGGTGTAATTATTTTTTTAATTGACTCGGCCGTTACTTGATGGAAATCTATGGCAAATGTAAAAACTTCACAAACGATAAGATTTCCACGGAATTCTCAAACACACGACATGTTTCGCTAACACAGTAGGTTCGTCAGGTGATATACTGGTGCAATGAACTAAACTAACCTTGGCTTGCTTAACTGTCATTTCTGGTTCCCACAAAAAGGGATATCCTGTAATGTTCAGAGAACATCGTGAGAACCAAGGAAAATAAGGTAGGAATTGGTGTTCTTCTTAAATTTCTGGAGGTTATATGCCTCGGCGAACACCTCCCTTGGCAATGTGTTCCAGAGCCTCGCTGTTCGTTGGATGAACGAGTCTTTGGAAAGAGATGTTTTTTGCAGATCTCCAAAGTGATCACGAAGGGGTGCGAAGCCTCAACTCGGAAGGGTCAATCTCGCGGGGACTGCCAAGGGAGGAACAATTGTTGATATTTCAAAAGAGCTTCGTCCATGAAAATATCTATAAAATAGAGCCAGATCGCCAATTTTTCTACGGTGTTCCAGAGAAGTGAGTGAGTTTGTGAGCGAGGCATCACCTACGAGACGAATTGCCCTTTTTTGGACAGAATCCAACAGTTTCAGGGTATGTTTGAGTGCTGCACTCCAAATATAGGAACATTATCCCAGGACAGGTCGGATCTGTGCCTTACAGATCATAAGCAGCCGACTGGAAGTGAAATAGCTCCTGGCCCGAAACAGAAAACCAAGCTTTTGGGATGCACTTTTAGCAATTGATCTCACGTGATTTTCCCAAGAAAGGTTATTGCTGATATTGTGTTTTATTTGCATTGAAATCTACCAAGTTATTGGATCCCCATTCGAGAATCATTGCCAAGTCCATATTTATGTTGTCAACATTTCTCCTGGAGGATTAGTTACCTGTGGACAGGTTCGATAAACCTCCATTTTCGGAAATTAGGCACAATATCTTTTTTCATCATTGGACAATTTATATATCGCAATGTACTTTAATGACACATTCTTTTCTATTATATGAAAATATAAATATGATTTTCTTGCGATTTATCCATATTTAGTTAGAAGAGGGAAGAATATCATTTAAAATAATGGCGTGTGTGATGTCATTCAGAAGCAATTTGTTGCATTTGATATCTCGTATTCGGATTGAATCTTGAGGCATTAGTGGATGCCATTAATATTTCGTTCACTACAGGAGTTTTTCCTCGGTGCCTTAAAAACGCAATCGTCATTCCTTTATACAAAGGTGGTGATACAAATGATCCCGCAAACTTTAGGCCTATCTCAATGCTACCCACACTGTCGAAAATAGTTGAAAAACTTGTAAAAACTAGGATGATGATTTTTTTAAATAAGCATAACAGCATCAATTCTGCCCAATTTGGTTTCCAGACTGCTAAGAGTACTGATGATGCAATTTTCAATCTATTACAACATGTGTATCTCAAACTGAATGATAAGGAAGCTGCGGCTGCAGTTTTCTGTGATCTTACTAAGGCTTTCGACTGTGTTAACCACAAATTTCTGCTTCAAAAATTAGAAAGATATGGTTTCAGGGATTCAGTTTTGCAATGGTTCACTTCTTACTTATTCGAAAGAACCCAAAGTGTGTCCCTTCAAGGTAAAATATCATGTAGTTTGGAGGTTAGTTGGGGAGTGCCTCAAGGATCTGTGCTTGGACCTATCCTATTTTTGTTATACATCAATGACCTAGCGTCGATCGATATTATAGGAAAATTTACCCAATTTGCTGATGACACCACACTATTTTGGCACAGTAGAAATAGTTATGACTTACAACAAACAATTAGTAACGATATTGCTAAGGTGAAAAAGTGGTGCGATTCTAATATGTTGTCCTTTAACATCTCTAAAACAAGTGTCCTAACTTTCAATTGCACTCTGCAGGGAGAACTTCAGTTAGGTAATCAAGTAATCAGTAATAGAACAGATACGAAGTTTCTAGGTTTACACATTGACAATAAATTGAAGTTTAGTGACCATATTGACAAATTAAGGAAAAAGTTGTCATCTGGCTGTTATGCAGTCAGAACAACATCATGGGAACTTGGTAGAGAAATGGCCAAAAGTGTATACTTTGCTCTCATTGATTCACATTTGAGATATGGAATTTGTTTCTGGGGTTCATGTAGTAAAACTTTGTTTGATGTGATTTTTGTCCTACAAAAAAGAGCCGTGAGATACATGTGTAGAGCTGGATTCAGGGATTCTTGCAAGCCATTATTCATAGAGCACAAAATATTACCTCTTCCATGTATTTTCATTCTGGAAACGGTATGTCTCATACACCGAAAATATAAAAACGAAAATCATATTACTACACACTATAATACAAGACGGGCACATAATTTAAATATACCAATACCTAGCTCTACATTAATAATAAACTCTTTCATTTACAATGGCAGAAAATTGTATAACCATTTGCCTGATGAGGTAAAATGTATCAATAACCCAAAAATGTTTAAAAAATCGGTCAAAAGTATTCTAATTGAAAAGGCTTGCTACTCCTTAGACGAATTCTTTTCAGAAAAATTCCTAAAATAATTCACATTGCTGATATCCTGTTGTTTTTGATTTAAAACTTTTAACTATATCCTTTGGTTTCAACAGTTTCTGTAATTTTAATGTGTTTTATATTGTTCACTATATTGTGTTAGTTCTATTTATACAATGTAGGGTTTCATTTTAATACTCTACTTTATTTCTTTATATGTATATATATAAGCATGTTCGACTTTGTCAATGAGAATTTTATTCTTCAGACAATAAAGTATATTTTGATTGATTGATTGATTGATTGATTAAATGGCCGTCATCTGATATGATTGTTCACTAAATATGAAAAACTCGCCATAAAAATCATATTTCATGTTGAATTTTTTATATAAAAATGACAATGACAAAATAAGAAGACCAAGTAGCTGTAAATGAATCCAACACAGGGGAAAAAAAAAGGCGAAATTTCGAACTTTTTCTCGAAATATCTCGATAAATAGTGGTTTGTTCACATTTTTATTGCAAAAATACGTAAGTACCAAGAAATATTTTCGAAAAAAAAACCATCGCATGATAATTGCAATTTGACCCAAAATTCTTCAGGACTGTTGAAAACAAATGAAAAATATGGTAAAACTGCATTTATCATGCGTTGGGTTTTTTCGAAAATTGTGCAATGTCGCCATCTATTCGAAGATCGACGGAACCATTGCTCTCGCTGCTCTCGAGAGGTCCGAGTAAAATTTCTGAAACAAAAGCGCATCAGCAATTACACCATATTTTACTTCCATCATTGGTCGAAGTGAGGTGCTTATATTAACTACAAAAAGTGTTATTGTTGGGTTCTGCCCATTCAGAATTAGAATTGACCATTGTAGCCAACACCATAGGCCCATAATACAAAATTCGGTGGAACTGCAGTTATCATGCGATGTTTTTTTATTTGAAAATTTGTTTTTGGTTCTTATGTATTTTTGCCTCAAAAATACGAATTTAATAATGATAATGTGAACGAACCATTATTTATAAAGAAATTTCACTATACAGTTACAGATTTCACCTTCTTTTTTTCCTTGTGTTGAGTGCATTTACAGCTACTTGCTCTTTTTATTTTTTGTCATTGTACACTTTATATACTCATGATGTGCTTCAATGACACATTTCTATACAGAGTGGGCCGTTGAAAACGAAACAGAGGCTCTGTAGGTCGCCAAAACCGGATTATAAAAAAAATCTGAAACACGTCAACTATATTTTCGAGGGGGACATCGTTCTAAAATATTTTCAGCCCTGCGGCGTTGCCGCTTCTAGAGAAAAGAAGCAACAACTTTGTTATTTCGAATGGAACACCATGTATTTTATTGCATTTTTAGATTCTCCCCGAAGAGCTGATTCCATCAATGCATCACACTTGGGGTCTAGCTGTAATGGTTTCAGGGATATAAAGTGTTCAAAATCGAGATTTTTCAACTTTAACATTTTTTTGTGTCGAAACTATTCATTATTGGTCAAAACGGCTCTCATGTCCCGATCTCAACTTGTGATTTACTATCTACTGACATTTATTTGAAACAAATACAGGGTGGTTCAAGATTCAGAATTCTGATCACCCTGTATCTGTTCCAATTAAATGTCAGTAGATAGTAAATCACAAGTTGATATAGGGACATGAGAGCCGTTTCGACCAATAATGAATAGTTTCGACACAAAAAAATGTCAAAGTTGAAAAATCTCGATTTTGAACACTTTATATCCCTGAAACCATTACAGCTAGACCCCAAGTGTGATGCATTGATGAAATCAGCTCTTCGGGGAAAATCTAAAAATGCAATAAAATACATGGTGTTCCATTTGAAATAACAAAGTTGTTGCTTCTTTTCTCTAGAAGCGGCAACGCCGCAGGGCTGAAAATATTTTAGAACGATGTCCCCCTCGAAAATATAGTTGACGTGTTTCAGATTTTTTTTATAATCTGGTTTTGGCGACCTACAGAGCCTCTGTTTCGTTTTCAACGGCACACTCTGTATAGAAAATTCAACAGGAAATGTGATTTTTAAGGCGAGTTTCTCATAAATAGTGAACAAGCATTCCAGATGACGGCCATTTAATCAAATGTCAATCTAAATTCTAGATGTCAAATGTCAACAGATTGCTTTTGAATGACATGACACCGCCATTATTTTAAATGATATTGTTCCTTCTTTCCACTAAATATGGATAAATTACAAGAACATCATATTTTTAGTTGTCTCATATAATAGAAAAAAATGTCATACATTGTGATCTACATTAATTGTCCAATGATGGAAAAAGAAAGGCAAATTGTTCTAAATGCGATCCAGAAGACAGGCGGAAAAGAAGATGAAATGTCTAGCTTTATAGTGAAATATCTTAATAAATAATGGTTTGTTCACATTTTCATTATTTCATTATCAAATTCATGTTTTTGAGACAAAAATATGTACATACCAAAAAAAATTTGGAAAAAAACCCATCAGATGAAAAATGCAGTGTTACCAAAAATATGTGCAGTTCTATAATGAAATGAAAAATATTCGCAGTTCTATCATGAAAAGGAAACTTCTTAATATTTGACTGAAATATATTTTTTTTATAGGTATATGGATCCAATCTGTGATCTACTGTACCACATAAAGTACATGTTTGTGGGTGACAGCATGAAAAAAGAATTGGAGGCTGTGGTGAGAAGGTTGCGGCCTCAACTTCAATTGAGATTGAGGTTCATTGCTCATCTCACAATAGAGGAAGTTAATGCCTCCTAGGGTTATAATATGAAGTATTTGTATTTTTTTATGAAGTGAAATTTTATTTATTCTACAAATATACAATAAACAGTACAATGTTTTTCTTCCTTTCTCTTGTTTTTTCCATTAACAATAAAATACTACTATTGAAGAATTATCGAGGGCCAAACAACTCTTTAAATATGGTGTACAGCCTCAATTTAAAATATTTATTCACGACTAATATATTATACTTGTGGTTTTTGAAGTATAATGCCATATATTAATCCCGCAGGGAATAAAGACTATTAATCCCTCGCCATTATTCCCTGCGGGATTAATATATGGCATTATACTTCAAAAACCACAAGTATTTATATTAGTCGCAAATAAAGTAGAGTATACTACTCGCAATAATGGCTATTATTCTCTCGGAATGTTACTCCCTCGCCGCTAACGCGGCTCGGTTCGTAAAAAATCCTCGAGAATAATAGCTATCATTATTGACTCGTGGTATAATCTACTATTAAATACCTACATTGAATTATTTTAAATATCTTATTATTAATTTTTAATTTTCTTCAGTACCTACATTTCCATTATCTCAATACTTTTTACTCTAAATACTTTGTAAATCCGTTTTAATTATTTTTTTCTGTGACGGGAAAAAAGTTTGGCATTTCATCTCTGTTGGCAGGTTATAAAATGTCACTTTATGAAAATTACTTTTTTCCCGTGGGAAAAAAGTGAGTACTTCTTTCCCGGATATATAGCACATATATATACTCTGTTAATGGCTTTCGTTGTGCTATAGTTCCGAAAAATAAGTCAATAATACCGTCTCCGAGAAAGAACTGCAAGTCCTTTTATCTTCCATTCGACTTCGCGGTTTCGTATATTACTAAACAACTACTGAATTCGCAATTTTTTAAAATCAAATCACAAAATTGAACTGACAGAAGTGACATCAGATATTTGATTACTTCAAAAGAATGATGAAGATGTCTATGAAACGCAGGTGTCCCTACTGTTAAAAACTTGAAATTTCACGTCGATAATTTTCAGATTTCGAAATAATGTAATATCTTCCCAATATTGATTCGTCCTTCCTTCTGTCACAGAAAAAAATAGTGTATTATACACGGTTTTTTGTCTCCCTCCGCTACGCGTCGGGAGACAACACAACCTGGAGCTAAAATCTACTACTTTTTTCCCTTGTATAATAAATAACTATTAAATCCTTCATAATTATTTCAAAATATCAAAAATGCACATTGAAATCTTTTGCAATAGGTCAGGTCGTTGTCTTCTTGATGGCTTGTGATCATGAGAGTGAAGAAATGCGATTTTTGATGAAAGAATCATAATCTCCGACCCCGAAATTTCTCAAATTTGACCTTGATCGATATATCTGGCCTCACGGTGGTCCAAAATACTTATATTTTTCATTATTGTTAGAATAAATAGATAAGAAGAATACATAAATCATAAAATTTGATTTAATAACTTATTTCAAAAGCTTTTATTTAACTTGCATTGTAGGTATGTTTGTGGAATCTTTGAACTCAATTTTGAAATAGAAATCTTCAACCCATTGTGCTGAAATTTTGTATACACGTTCAGTTTGGATGACAATACACGATAAGGTGTGTCACGTTATTCTGAATCCAATATGGCGGACCATCCAAGATGGCGGAATAGCTATTTTTGATATACTTTTACAATATGGGTATCAAATGAAAAGGCTCGTTGAGAGTAATTCGAAAAATGATGTGACGTCATTATAAATCGAATATGGCGGACCATCCAAGATGGCGGAATGGTCATTTTTAATCTACTTCTACAATATGGGTATCGAATGAAAGGGCTCGTCGAGAGTAATTCGAAAAATGATGTGACGTTATTCTGAATCCAATATGGCAGACTATCCAAGATGGCGGAATAGCTATTTTTGATATCCTTTTACAATATGGGTATCAAATGAAATGGCTCGTCGAGAGTAACTCGAAAAATGATGTGACGTCATTCTAAATCGGATATGGCGGACCATCCAAGATGGCGGAATGGTAATGCATTTTCAATATACTTCTACAATATGGGTATCAAATGAAAAAGCTCGTTGAAAGTATATCGAAAAATCCAGCTAGCGATAACTAAAAATTGAATAATAAATCAAAAGTAAAAAAAAATTAAAAAAAAGCTTTTATTTAAACGCTCTAAAAAGAAAAAAATAATTTTTTCCTCAATAATTTTAACTATCAACTTATAACCTCATTATACACAATTTATGATCATAAAAGCTTGTCGCGATGATCAATATTGAATTAAATTGTAATTTTAAAAATGTTATCTCAGCAGATTTTACATAATAAAATAAGTACTAGTTCATTCACACAAGTGAATCGCGCGACAAACTTTTATGATCATATAAATTGTGTATAATGAGTTGATAGTTATAATTATTGAGAAAAATTGTATTTTCTTCTTTTTAGAGCGTATAAATAAAAGCTTTTTATCAAAAAGTTTTTTTTAACTTTCAATTTATTGTTTGTTATATTATCACTGATAATGCGCCAGAATCAGGGGACAGTGAGAATGGATTCAATCAATGATATGCGGCGCCTTTATGTATATTTGACAAAAAATCCATTGTAAGATATTGGGGTAAAAACAATGCAAAGAAATAAGGAGACAGCATGATTTCAATCTATGATATACTTTGACAAAAAATTCATAGAAATATATTTTTTCCAATGAAAATGAGGGATTACCCGTTTGCTCTTTGAATTTAAGGGTGACGATTGGGTTAAATAAACAGGTGACAGGTGATATAATTACTTTATTTTTATTATACTACTGCTAGGCACCCTTGTTGATGAAAACAACTGTTGTAACAAGATATTTTATTTTTCTTAAATATATCAAATATATTTTCTATACCCATTAATTATTTCAAGTACTCTCAAATATCTTTCAAATACCTCCATTACTCATAAATACCAAATACTTTGAATATGGTGTACACTTTTATGGACGTTGTTTGCCTCTGGAGAATTATGAAAAGGAGTTAAAATTCAACTCATCATTTTAGAAACAACATTTTTATCACAGTCAATTATTGAATAAACTTAGAATTGTTCACAGGATGAAAAATTAACAAGTTTTCATTGAAATCAATGAGTGTTCTTATTCACTGTCTTCTTCATCATCACTTGAACTTGGAAAATCTGGGAGAGCTGAAAAAAAGTAAATCCCCTTTATCAAATAATATTTTCATAACCAATTGAATTTTAGGACTGGAATTTAGTAGCAAATTAAATGATTTCCATGTATTTTGAAAACCTACTATTCCTATTTTGCTGCTTCAATTGCTCCTCTTCAATGTACTTATTCTGAGCAGCAACAACAGATGTACTGTCTGTGCAACTAGAATATATATCCAACAGTTCTTGATTCAGTTCTACAAATGAATGCCCCCATGAAAACTTATTCATATAAAACAGAGCAGAACTCTTGAATCCTGTTATGTACATGGTAGCAGCAATAGCTTCAACACAGCTCAGCTGATAAGGTTTCCCATAATTAATGGGGTTAGTTGCCACAAGGAAGGGCAAAAGCCTGCCATGAGTGGCTTTCAGGGCTCCCAGAGGAGTCTCATCGATCTTGGCCCAAGAACAGTCAACTACTGCCACACCTTTGGTCATGATGATTTCTCTGTCTTCAGGGCTAACACACTTTTTAGCAACTGGGGTGAGAACAATGCCTGGGAAGCGCTGTTTGATTTTCAAGCTCTTTATTAGCTTCATCCTTTCAAGCTTGCGACCAGAACATTTCTTTGGGTCACACTGGTTGAAGTCCCACATAGCGACCGTGTATGTTGGTATTTCGTCTTCTTCATCTGAAAAGTTGATATTAAACTTGTTTGAAAAATAAATCACTTGTGAATAGATCACCTGAACTTGAAGAGTTTGAACTAGATGTTTCATCACTAGCAGCAGGAGTATCCAGTTTACATTCTCCTAGCTTAGTTTCCAAATCATTCATTTTGTTGTTTATTTTGGAAATAAAATAGGTTAATCCGTTATCCGACTACATCTTCTCATTTTAAGGACGCAGACAGCAGAACAAACTGTCAAACTTGGTGCTTCCACTTTTTGCAAAGAAACGAGAACTTCGCGACAGTTGTACTCTGCATTCTAGCTTCCAACATAACTTAATATAAGGAAGTAGAATATCTAGGGAACTTCCTTTCTGCATAAAAAAATACAATACGTTTCTTCATCAATTCAACCTCACCTAGTCTTGAATGAACCTTCTTTCTAGAAAATTTATTGTTTGAAAAATTTTTTTGGAGAATAAACCAGACAACTTTTTTTACAGAATCTAACCTAACTCTGCCGTAATAAACCTTCATAAGAAAATCAGTAGAGAGAACGAAAGCTAATACTTCTATTGAACAATCAAACTTAACTCGGCTTCTCCCTTCTTGCTACATACAAAGTCTTTGGAAAATAACTTGAGAGAACAGAATTGTAAAAAGTGGCACCCTGAAGTTGTTGATCTTTATTACCCCAAGAAACATATTTGTTTATAACAGGGAGACCTGCAGAGCATCTGTTTCCTAAGAGTCGTTTATCCAACGAACAGCAAGGCTCTGGAATACATTGCCAAGGAAGGTGTTTCTAGTGGCATATAACCTCCAGAAATTTAAGGAGCATCAATTCCTACCTTATTTCCCTTGGTTCTCACGATGTTCCCTGAACATTACAGGATATCTCTTCTCGTGGGAAGCAAAACATAAAAAAAATACCTATATAACCCGTTTGACAGTCTAGATATTTAGCTGTCATTGGATTTGCGTGTCAGCGTGTCGTGTGCACAGTCGTGCGTTGGAAGTCAGAAGGATGGTTGTATAGGGAGGCATTCGTTTCCAGATGGATGCCCACAAGGATGTTTGACTGTATCTGTATAGGATGGCTCAATCCCTGTACTGCAATGTATTCCGTCGGGTGACGTCACCGCGTTGCCTTCTGCATGTTTATGTGTTTATGATATCGAGTGATCTGCGAGATCTGTGGTATCTGTGAGGGTGCGCACGCGCTTCAATAATGGCGCTTCAGTTTATTTGAATTCTAGAAATTCAAATTTTGAAATAATTAAACTGAAATAATAAAAATCTAGGCATATTTGCATAATACAGATACTGTAAGTAGATACAATACGATTTCGTGAAGAAAGTTACGGCTATTCCTGCTGTTTATAAAATCGTTTTTGTTATATAGGTGAAGGGAAGTTGAAGGATATTGGAATATCTATACATCTCTGGATAATCTATCTAAACTATGCCTGGTTTGTCGTGTGCTGTATTTGGATGTAAAAACAACTGGGCATCTTCAAAACCAGACGAAAAACTGACTTTTCATGTAATTCCAAGACAAAAAGACTTCCTATCCACAACAATACGAAATGAATGGATTGCCTGTTGTAACAGACCTGCTACTTGGAACCCAGACAATGGTAGAATTTGCTCAGCACATTTTTGTGATCAAGATTATGAGAGAGATCTACAACATGAACTTTTGGGTAAACAATTGTATATTTTCATTGAGAAAATGTCTTGATATTGGGATGTTTGTAGGTTTACCATTGAGAAAACGACTCAAGAAAACTGCAATTCCTACCCAGAACTTACCTGGCATTGAAATATTAAATTCAGATTCAACAGAAGATATCCAAACTATTCCTAATGCTAATACACAAGTTGATAATAATCACAATGTTTCTCAAAAGTCTACCCTGAATGTTATAGAAAATGAATTTCTAAATTGTCCACAATCCAACCTCCCTCCTGATGAAGATTCCACATGTTCCTCTTATAAACTCAAATATAATGAGCTCTTAGGTGAATTCACAAAATTGAAAGAAAATTATACCAATCAAGGAAAACTCAACAAAAGTAAAATCAAAACATTAAATAATAATCTGAGATATTATAAGAGAAAATGTTCAAAACTGAGTAAAGCATTGAATGATAATAACTCATCTGTTAGAGAGATATTGAAGCAGATATTAACAGAAAATCAAATTTCCTTGTTATTGAAGAAAAAAAATAGAGTAAATTGGACACATGAAGAAAAATCTACAGCTTTTACTCTGAGATATTACAGCAAAAAGTGCTACTTATATATCAGAAACAAACTTCATTATCCTCTGCCAGGACTATCATCACTGAAAAGATGGGCCTCAAAAATTAATATAGGACAAGGAATATTGAGAAATGTTTTGAGTTTTCTGAAACTAGCAGGAGAAGGAATGAATGATTTTGAAAGGACAGTTGTGATTTCTTTTGATGAAGTGAAAGTGAAGTCAGTATATGAATATGATAATTCATCAGATGAAATAGTTGGGCCGTATAGTTATATGCAAGTAATAATGGCCCGTGGTTTATTTTCTCATTGGAAACAACCAATATATCTTGGATTTGATGAGAAAATGACAAAAGAAATCTTGTGTAATGTAATATCGGAACTATATAGTATTTCATATAATGTAGTGGCATGTGTGAGCGATTGTGGCGGTGGGAATATAGGTCTATGGAAGGAATTGGAAATTGATATCAATAATACCTCTTTCAAACACCCTCAGACAAATAAAAATATTTACATGTTTGGTGATGCCCCACATCTTCTGAAATTATTAAGGAATTGGTTATTGGATACTGGCTTCAATATAGGCAATGTCAACATAAATAAGGGGCCCCTTGAGAGTTTAATTTTAGAAGATGATCAGGAACTCAGAGTTTGTTACAAGATAAATGCTAAACATATAGAAGTAGAGAAGACACAAAGACAAAATGTTCGTATGGCAGCACAACTTTTATCAAATTCTGTTGGAGAAGCTTTGATAAGGTATAAACCAGGACATGACAAAAAACTGGCAGAGGATGTAGGGAATTTCATTTGTGACATGAATAAATGGTTCGACATCTTCAATAGTTATGTGAAGATTGGAAAAAACCCTTTCAAATGTGCTTATGGAGTTGATTTAGAGCAGCAAGAGGGACTTTTGAATCATGTTCTTCAAAAAGTTATATCTATGAGAGCACAAGGAAAAACTTCATTACAAATTTTTCAGAAAGGTATGATTATATCCATAAAATCCCTAAAACTTTTATTCAAGGATATGAAAGATGAATTTCAAATTCAATACATTTGCACACACAAGCTCAACCAAGATTGCTTGGAAAATTTCTTTTTTCAATTAAGAAGCAGAGGACCTAATGAGCATCCCAGTCCACTTATAGCAATAAAACGTATAAGAATGATAATGCTCGGAAAGAATCCTGGAATTCTTGAAGCGCATGTAAATACAAAGGAACGAGTTATCGAAGAATATATCTCTTCCAGTGTAATGTTGAAAGCAGACATTCAAGTTAATGAGGAACCTGATGAATATTATTCCAGCTCTCAGAGCAGTTCAACATCTTCATCACAAATGAATGATATTGACGAATGTGAGACATTGCCTGAAATCAATCATGATGCACTAGAGTATATAGCTGGATACCTTGCAAAAAAATTCAAAAAAATTTCACCAAATTTGGGGCAACATACTCACAAAATAAAAAATGAGCATGATTACAATTTGCCTTCATGGGTCCAGCAACTCTCATATGGAGGACTCATTAAACCAAATGATGCCTTTATGAATAAAATTAAGAAATGGAACAAATATTTTGAACACTTCAATAGAACTAACCACAGTGGAAAAGGCATCGTTCGAAGATTGGCATCAAAAATTAAAAAACATTCAGACTACCCATTGGAAATCATCACTGGTTTTTTCAAACTAAGAACCATAATTAAAATGAACTTTCTGAATATGAAGAAAGAAGAGAATATTAAAAGGAAGAGACAAAGAGATGTTACTGATGATAGTTCAGATTCAAATAGAAAAAGAATCAGAAAACTTAATAAAATCACTAGTTGAAATAAAATCATTATGAGAATTACTTACAATAAAATGTTCGGAATTAAATTCGATTTTTCTTGATAGAAATGAGAAACTCACCTGTGTAATATATAACATTCAAAAATGGCAATATAATGATGAAACAAATGATAATGAAAAAATAATTCTATGCTCTACATTATTTGTGAAAATTATAACTGGTGTTTTTTTTAAATGTTAACTTGTTTACCATTTAACAGTGTTATATTTTGTTGTTTCTCACACCAAACTCAAATATTATCAAGACACATTTCAATGAATCTTTACAATCTACCACTTTTTTGCTTTTGCAAGCTTTGATACCTATCCCACTTCCTCAAAATAATTACGTATTGATTGTTTATATCCCTAGGTTACATTGTTTTGTTATGGTTTGTAAATGTAATCTCCTACTATGACAAAAACTATATAATATATATATATATATAATTTATTTGAAATGACAATTTTTCATTGAAAAGGAATATTCTCAGATATAGTACTATCATAGATTAAAAAGGCCACATGAAAAAATTCAAACATACCTATCAAGAAATACATTGAAAATTTGCAATCCATACATGATGAAACTATGAATTTTTTTAGGTGTGTTCTTAAGGGGCTGGTAGAAAATATCTATCCAAGAAGCATAGGCTGAGTCGAGGGCTGAGTTGTCCCCAAATGTATCTCACAAAATTTCAAGTCAATTCTGATAAGGAATCCAAGAAAAAAATCTAACAACTTTCATTCTTCTCAAGGTGAATGGTCCTAGGACTCCTTGCTGATTGTTCAATAGAATGATCTTGTCTGCTTGTTTTAGTTCAATTCATCTTGCAATTAATGATAAGTCAGCTGGATATTAATTGTAGAAAATTCCATAATTAATTTTCTGGAAGAAATATGCTAATAAAATTATTGGTATCTCACATTTAGGTCACTCACTGACACAAATTGGGAAATCCTGGTTCAAAACATAGAACTCCTGTGATATTCTGGCCATATTATACTGAAAATCAAGTGATTTTAGTTATAGAAGCCTCATATTTATCACTTATATAAACTTACCTGGTTTTGATCATTGGAACATTGGATCATCTTCATTACAAAGGTTAAGCAGGTTTCCACTTGAATTTTGATTCTAGTCCAACAAGCATTCATATATTTATATCCTTTATTCATCATTACTTCTGGTGTATTATGGAATAGTGAATGGGTACAGTAAAATTGTACGAATTCAATCATTTTGACCATTTATTGACCATCCATCAAGGGTTTCTGTAAAGGAAGCTATGAAAAGAACACAAAAAAATCCCATTTTGGTATAACTGGTCTTTTAGGGAAATGGAAGCAAATTTGAAAGATAGGATATTTCCGAAATGAATGGACCAAAATGGTATTTGTTCGATTTATGATTTATGTCATTGTATATAAATAAATCCTTAAGAAAATAAAGTGATTGGTAATTAAAATTAATCATTTGTATTCCGCTCACCTGCACGCCAGTGTTCGGCCAATTACCCAATAAAATTTGCACTTTTTCAAGATACAATATTCAGCAAAACTACAAAATTAATGAATTTTAGATCTTTCGACGAATACAAATATACGTAAATAGTGAGGTTATGTTATAAACATCCATGCATCCATCCATCAGCAGAATGATGCATCAGCAGTTAGCACACGTGGTGACGTCAGAGACAAACGACGAGCGGGATGATAAATTCAGCGGATTGAGCCATCCTCTAGTAAAATAAGTCAAACATCCTTGGGATGCCCACGCTTGCTGACAATGACAAATGACATAGACATATTGTCTGGTGTCTCGCGTCAAGAAGTAGCTGTCACTGTCTGCGCTGTAGATTGCGCACAAAAAATTTGGTGTGTGACTTGTGGGCACCGAGCATCCCTATCGAATAATCGAAGCGAAAAAACAAGATCCTATTACCAGTTTACCTTTATTTCGAGCAAAACAAGAATCTACCCGACGACGAAATGGAAATAAGAAAGCTAATAGATCTTCTGAGGGCAACCATAGACCCCAATCAAAGGCAACAAGCAGAGCTTCAACTGGATCAAGTTAGTACTGCTGGTATCCATACTGCCATGCGGCATGGGTATTTCTCTTTGAAGTTCATTAATAATTAATTTCCAATTATCATTCGCCTAGCTGTATAGTCGTATAATGTAACGAAATTAATAATTACTTCGGAATCTCCTATAATGTAAGAAAAATGATGAGTACTTGGGAATCTGACAGCCCCTCATACCATGACCTATCTTTTTTTTCTAAGGTGATATATCATGATACTTTGTCCCCTTTCAATTAAATGGCACACGAACAGCGGGATAATTCCCAACAATTGTAATCAATTTCATCATTGAAGATTATTTGCCTTCTATAACAACACAGCATTTTGTTACCTGCATGTGCAAATCTGTTATGTTCACCTGGTTCCATGTCTGATATTTTAGAACTATTATGATGGATATCATAGAAGAGTGTTTCTTTGAAATGATGATATATGTTGAATCATAAATGTATTGCAGTTCAGCTGAGAATGTTCATTGCTGTTGATGATCTACCCAGCTGAATTTATGGGAATGATACACAATAGCTTATTAAGAACATTGAACATTGTATTTACCTATAGGTATGTTACAATTTCACATTTATTTGATAAAGCACACAATATGGGAAATATAAATACCTAAATGAAATGATAATGAAGTGACATTCCATTAATGTACATTTTCTGATGTGCCAAATTCTAGAATTTATATTCATTTTCAAATAAAATTGGGGCCTGTACCGTTACCTTATCATCAAAAAAATATTACAGAAATAATCTATTTTTATCTGCCTAAAACCTCATTTGGATCCTTGAGTATATGTTTATATTTTTCTAAGGTAGATATACTTGATTAGTTATATGTCCTATATAATGATAATTAGATTTCTATGACTTCATGAATAGGAATTTCATTATGCATACAGTGGAATAAATCAATAACATGATTTGATTTATTATTATCACTTACTGTCTCTCAATGATAACCAATGAAGTGAATCATGATCTAGTACAGGATTTCCTGCCTTTAGTTAAAACCAGTTTTTTTCCAATGTACTACTCAGGAAGACCTATCAGAAATCATGTCACAATTCACAAATACCCAAATATTGAGTTTCATCAAAAGAGAGTGGACCAAATTAGAATCTTTTGAGGGTAAATTTTTTATAAACTCAATGGAGAAGGTGTTTTTTGCAAATGTGCATTTTCAAAAAGTCATAAAACTCATTTTTCAGTGCAAACATGTGTGTTTTTATGAATATATTTCGAAAGTTTTGGGTTTGTCATTGTCAGCCACTTTTCAAAAATGCACATTTTCAAAAAACACCTCATAGCTCTGAAACAATATGTGGTTTTTAATTGAATCAGTTCTCATCTATCAAGTTTGAAACTAAAATTTCCTTTTCAAGTGTCCAAATTGTCCCACCCTGTTCATGAAATATACCATTAAACTCCCTATACAGTTATTTGAGAATTGAACAAATAGACAATTAAATCAGTTTTCAAAATAAAATAATGTCTACTCTACTTCTATAGTTTGGTGATTTTGATAGAGGTTGCTATGAAATTATATATTATATTCATTTTATAGACCATCTGCTAGGTATTTTTGAGTGATACATAAAAAAAATTGAATACAAGGATTGATTATTCCTATGCAGCATACATAATATCTATATTCTTTTCTTTGTCTCAATTAATCAAAATCTTTTTTGAATCCCTCCATAGAATCCAAAAATATTTACCCAACCTGATATATTTGTAACAAAGTGAAAAGTGAAACATTCACTGTCTAAATTCCAGGAGATTTGAATACAAATATTAACACTAGCTGGAGGTAATACAGTTTTTTTAACAAAAAATTGGAAGACCACTGAATGATGCCAAATTGCATTCTGTTTCCTCCTGTAGATTTTATTTTATTATCATAGCTGGCAGAAAAAAAGTTTGGATACAATTCAACTGTTGATCATAATAGCTGAATAATTAACATGAATAAGAGAAAAATATCAACATCCTTGTAAATTTTTCCATGAGTTATTCCATATTTGGTTAGTTCTTTTAGAGACCCTTCAAAAAAACCCATAAAGTCCAAGTTATTGGAATACATTTTAGTTTTTTCCTTTTTACTTTGAGCTATTTACACTCAACTTTTTACCAAACATTATATAGGATGTTTCCCTATATCAGTTTTTCTGATGAATAATAATAATAATAATAGTTATTTATTGAATTGAATACATATGATATACAATCATTATTACTCAGTTCTACTGGCTATTCACCTAGGTCCTTCAGCCTATGTTTTTCTGATTCAATCAAAATTTGTTTTATCATTCTAGTGGTGCCCTATGACACGCCACTGTTTTTTGTGGATTATCTTTTTCACACGAAATTTTAACAATACTTGCTGATGGTACTTTACTTAAATCTGATTGGTTCCTACTTCAAATACAGTGTGGAAATCTATGTTGGAATAAAACTTGTATGTAAATAACAGGAATATATTTTAAAAAATCCTCGGACAGGCCGATTTTTATTTCTGAAAATATATTTTTCATCCATAAAAATTTTTCAACCACCTGTTAACTTGCTGCCCACTGATCAACCCCTTCAAAATTCTTTAGATGGCCAAGTTATACATTGTCAGAAAGGTATTTTAAATCTCTATACAACGTTCTATTTTTTTTTTAAATTCGGCTGAGCCATGTTTACAAGAAAGCAGTGGAAAGATTTAAAATTAATTGTCAGAACTAGATGTCCAACCCGGCTTCGACGGTTGGTGACCCATTTAAGAAAAATAGGACATTTTTTACAGTCATTCTAAGCTATGCGCGTATCTGCATTACATATTTTTTAAATTTTTTTGTGGTCACCTATGTCTACTATCATAAATTTACACATATTTTCATTCTCTCAGTATTTTTTGTTATTTAATATCTTTGAAAATTTCAAGCCAATCGGTCAACACGTTTAGTAGTTGACGTACCGACAGCAGCGCCACCTACCGCGTTGAATTGTATTAGTTCAGCCGTTTAGAAGTTGTGTGAAAAATATAAGTACGGAAGGATAATTCTTACTACCCGGTGTTTTCCCGTAGGAATGTTTGTTTGTATTGAATAGGCTCCGAAATTATTGGACCGATTTGAAAACTTCTTTTACCGTTAGAAGCCGACATTATCCCTGATGAACATAGGCTACTTTTTACCAAGGGAAAATGCTTCATTTCTACGGGGAAACGGTTAATAGGACAACAGATAGTAAGAATTATACTTTCGTACTTATCTTTTTGACATAACTTCTAGAAGGCTGAACCGATTAGGTTGAAATTTTGTATGGGTATTTCTATGGTTTCCTGGTTGATTTAAAAATACAATTGGACGCGGTAGGTGGCGCTGCTGTCCCTAACGTCAACTACTAAACGGCTTGATCGATTGTGTAAAACAAAAACATAAAATACAAAAGATACTGAGAGAATGAAAATAGGTATAAGTATATAAAAGTAGCTATAGACAAGCACAAAAATTTTAAAAATAACGAATATGTAGATAGGCTCATAGCTCAGAACGACTGCACCAAGTGTCTTATTTTTAAATGGGTACACCAACCGTGCGAAGGCGGGCCAGACAGCTAGTTTCAAAGAAACGAGGAGAAAAAAATCCCGAATAATCAAGCAAAATGAATGCCCCATCTCCTCGATTAACACATTGCGTGCCACGTCTCTCATATATGAGCGACATTGAACTTTCCCAGAGTGCTTCGTCTCTCATATGTGAGACACAGATATTTTAATCTGTAAGCCTATTTTTCTCTTTGAATTGCTAGGGCTATACAGTTGGCACCTAATACGGACGAATAGAGAACAAACATTAATATATTTACAAAACTCGGGCGCCAGTTATTTTAGCGTGGTATACTCCACTATAGCTCCTCTCTAAACGGATCAATTTAGAGGAGGCCCCCAGGCAACTACAGATGGAGATACGGTATGCCAGAGGTTCGTTACCAACTCGGTGTCTTCTATCGAAATTTGGTACCTAATTTTGTTTGCTAAGGAAGAAAACGAAAGTTTTTTATAAACAACACTTATACTTCATTTGGAGGGCATAGCAAAAGAAAATGTCAATTACAGAATTCAGTGGATTGAGACCAGAGGCCAATTGCATGTGAATACTTATAGTCGACAATTTTCTCCTAAATATCTTACCTAATTTCAAGAAACAAGTGACCTGGAGGTGAATTGAATTGATTTAGATACGCTTAATGCACGTTTTCCTCTCAAAGATTATCAGGGACTTTTGATAAACGGAGTAATAACACAACAACAGTGGAACAATAAATGACGTCGAAACGGTACACCTCTGGTTCTATCCTTCGTCAACCCGCCACGCGTATATATTTATTCAGCATATTGTTTACTGGGATAAGCATACACGCCACTGTTCAGTTACCCCTCACCCGACTTTTTTTTGTGCGACAAGGAGGGCAGACAGTACAGGTGGGTAGTAGACTGTCTGCCAGAGAAGAGGTTAAGTACCACCCGCATAAATTTTTTTTTATCGCTTGGAGCGCACGAAAGGGAATCCCTATAATGTTAAAAGAACATCGTGCGTGTCTAGGGAGGATAGGGATAGGAGGTAGGTATTGGATTTTTTTTTGAACTTTTGGAGATTATATGTTGTTGGGAATACTTCCACATCCAATGAATTCCAGAGCCTAGCCGTTCTATGGATGAAGGAGTCTTGATAAAGTGCTGTTCGACATCTTTCGAGGTTGACAACGAAAGGATGTGCTGACTGGCCTGTCTAGTTCGTCTGATTGGTATTGCTAGTGAAGGGATGATAGCAGAGATTTCCGAAGAACATTTCCCGTTGAAGTATCGATAGAAAATTGAAAGGTCGCCGACCTTTCTACGGTGTTCCAATGATGTCAAAGACTGAGTGAGTGTGGCGTCACCCACCAGGCGGATGGCTCTTCTCTGGATAGAATCTAAGAGCATCAGCGTAGGTTTTGGTGCTGAACCCCATATGTTGGAACAGTATTCTAGAACAGGCCGTATCTGCGCTTTGTAAATCATGAGAAGCTGTTGAGGTGTAAAGTAGCTTTTCGCACGGAACTAGAATCCGAGTTTTTGTGAAGCAGCTTTTGCGATGGGTTTGACATGATTATCCCATGAAAGAGTGTTGCTGATGGAAACACCGAGCATAGATATGGTGGGCTTGGTGAAGCCAGACATTACAATATCGGGCATACTGAGTTCCGCCTTTCTAGAGAAAATGCAGGCTTGAGTTTTGGTGGCGTTGAATTCAACTAGGTTGTTTGTTCCCCTGGCTGTGATTTCAGTAAGATCTTCATTGACAGCATTGACCTGCCTGCGCCGTGAGTTCTTAGTTTCCTGGGAAGAAATGGGAATTCTGGAAGAGAACGCAGTATGGAGGGTACTATCATCTGCAAAGCTGTGGATGGGGCAAGTTGTTACTCCCAACAGATCATTGATATGAAGCAGGAATAATGTTGGTGCCAAAATTGATCCTTGTGGAACGCCGGAATTGATGCCAATGGTATCAGACGATACACCGTCCACCACCACGTGAAGCGATCTGCCTGAAAGAAAACTCGATAAGAGATGGCATAGCTGAGGTGGTAAGCCGTATGATGGTAGTTTGTGGAGGAGTCCTTCGTGCCAAACACGGTCAGCACCCTCAACTTAGAATTTCCCTCTCGATTCCCGAGAAGGTCTACGTAGGTATTATCCTCAAGCAATCTCGAAGTCATGCTACCCACTGCTCGATCACCTTTCACCCGACTTTTTTTTTGTGCGACAAGGCGTGGAGATTGATCAGATTGGTAACAACCTTCAAGACTGAGAAAGGATTCCGGGGAAAGGAACGAAGCAGGATTAACAAAGAAATATCGCCCGACTTTTTTTTGTGCGACAAGGCGGGTAGGTTGAGCTGATCGGTATGAAACTCCGAGACAATTCTAGTACACGGGTGAGAAACTGATTGTAACGGGATTTATAATAATAACAATTACTCGAAAAAGTATCAATGACTACAATAATGAACCGAGATTAATAGAGATATATTTAGGTCCCAGACGATCTCGTCTCATAAGATAACTAGGCAACAACATGATAATGATATCACTTAATAACTCACTTCTCTTCCCTCCCGTGAGTCTCTGGAAAATACCTTTTATAGTTTTATTCAAGGTCATGTTCAGAAACCGGTTAAAGGCTCAGCAAAAACCACAAGGTTTCCTGAAAAACACCAAGGCCAATACGCAAAAGCTACTAAGAACCAGGTACAAAAACAACAAGGTCAGTATATATGAAAAACAAAAATAGGCAACTCGGGTGCGATAAAAACTCGAACTGAACCAAGACCCACGAAAAAGCTATAGGCCACGAATCTAAGCGTTTCCTTCCTCCAGGTCACTTACAAGACAATACTAATAAAAAAAAACATTGTTCTGGATACCATAACTATTCAATTCTACACTAAACGCAATATTCTCAATAATAGAAATAGGGTAGAAGCGAAGCATTCCCCAATAATTCCGGTATTATTCAGGCAAAATGGAAACCAATAATTTATTTAATTTAAACACGTAAGCATCAAACAAACCAACCTTCATTTTAACATAAAATACGCACAAATAATACAAAAATGTGGTTTGGCCCCCAAAGTCAATCCCCAATCACGGCTTGGCACGCAATGTTTTAACCTACAGACAGTATTAATCAAAATCGCTATGTAAATGAAAGATTCATGAGGGTGGCCCGCCTTCAATTGGTCACTGTATAATCTTGTCTATTATCCAAAATACATTATTCTTCGCACTCGATACGTAAATCACAATCTTGAAAATGAATATAAAATTTTCACTCTCAACACCAAAGTAACACCCTGTACGAAGATCATCCTTTTTCTCTGCGCAGATCCACAAGATCATCGGCTTCGCCCCGTCGCTGCTCCAAGTGATCATGATGTCGGACTGCGACATGCCCGTAAGGCAGGCGGGCGCCATCTACCTCAAGAACCTCGTGTCGACGAGCTGGCAGGATCGCGAAGCGGAGCCCTGCCAGCCCACGCCCTTCGCTCTGCACGAACAGGACAGGTCGGTATGCCCATTCCCTGCAAGCTTTGTCATTTTTATGGAACATTCCTGGCATTTTTAGAACATTCCTGACATTTTTAGGATAATCCTGACATTTTTTGAATATTCCTGACATTTTTTGAATATTCCTAACATTTTAAAAACATTCCTGACATTTTTTTGAACATTCCTGTCATGTTCAGAACATTCTTGGCATTTTTAGAATATTCCTGACTGTTTTTTGACATTCCTGACATGTTTAGAACATTCCTGACATTTTTAGAACATTCCTGACATTTTTAGAACATTCCTGACATTTTTAGAATATTCCTGACATTTTTTAGAACATTCATGTTATTTTTAAAACATTCCTGACATTTTTAAGAACATTCATGTCATGTTTAGAACATTCCTGACTTTCTTTAGGTGTTTGTAGCACGTTTTTTGAATGCCAGTAACTATCCAGATCATTTGAGATCATTGTAGAGCCCTGACAGCCCATGCCCTTCGCTCTGCATGAACAGGACAGGTCGGTATGCCCACTCCCTGCAAGCTTTGTCATTATTATGGAACATTGCTGGAATTCTTAGAATATTTCTGACATTTTTTGGACATTCCTGACATTTCTAGAACATTCCTGATATTTTCAAAACATTTCTGCCATTTTTAGAACATTCCTGACATGTTTAGAACATTCCTGACATTTTTAAAACATTCCTGACATTTTAAAAACATTCCTGACATTTTAAGAACATTCTTGACATGTTTAGAACATTGCTGACATTTTTATAACATTGCTGACATTTTTACAACATTCCTGACATGTTCAGAACATTCCTGACATGTTCAGAACATTCCTGACATGTTTGGAACATTCCTGACATTTTTAGAACATTCCTTACATGTTTAGAACATTCCTGACATTTTTAAAACATTCCTGACATTTTAAGAACATTCTTGACATGTTTAGAACATTGCTGACATTTTTATAACATTGCTGACATTTTTATAACATTCCTGACATGTTCAGAACATTCCTGCCATTTTTAAAACATTCCTGGCATTTTTTTAACATTCCTGACATGTTTAGAACATTCCTGGCATTTTTAGAACATTCCTGACATTATTAGAACATTCCTGATATGATTAGAACATTCCTGACATTTCTAGAACATTCCTGCCATTTTTAACACATCCCTGCCATTTTTAAAACATTCCTGGCACTTTTTTAACATTCCTGACATGTTTAGAACATTCCTGACATGTTTAGGACATTCCTGACATTTTTAGAACATTCTTGACATTATTAGAACATTCCTGACATGATTAGAACATTTCTGACATGATTAGAACATTCCTGACATTTCTAGAACATTCCTGACATTTCTAGAACATTTTTGCCATTTTAAACACATCCCTGCCATTTTTTAAACATTCCTGGCATTTTTTAACATTCCTGACATGTTTAGAACATTCCTGGCATTTTTAGAACATTCCGGACATTATTAGAACATTCCTGACATGATTAGAACATTCCTGACATGATTAGAACATTCCTGACATGATTAGAACATTCCTGACATTTCTAGAACATTCCTGCTATTTTTAACACATCCCTGCCATTTTTAAAACATTCCTGGCATTTTTTTGACATTCCTGACATTTTTAGAACATTCCTGACATTAATAGAACATTCCTGACATGATTAGAACATTCCTGACATGATTAGAACATTCCTGACATTTCTAGAACATTCCTGACATATTTTAAAACATTCCTGACATATTTTAAAACATTCCTGAAATTCTTAGAACATTCCTGACATTTTTAGAACATTCTTGACATTATTAGAACATTCCTGACATGATTAGAACATTTCTGACATGATTAGAACATTCCTGACATTTCTAGAACATTCCTGATGTTGCGTAACGAACTATCGAATTACGAGGGAAGGTTGGAGATTAGTAGACTCACCAGAGTGGACTGTATCGTGATGTGGACTTGGATGTTCTCGTCCGATGTAGATGCGGTAGGCCTACCTTTCAGCTCCTATTTCCTCGAATGTCTATTTTAATGATTCTTTCACTGGACATCCATTGATACACGATTTGTAGCACTAGCGAAAAAATGTTTAACAAAAGGAACCAGTATTTTGCAAGAACCACACAAAGATGCCGGTCACTCGTCTTTCGATGACTATCTCTGTTCGTCCATGTGTCTATCCCACCAACCTTCTCAGACACGCGCTTTTTCATACAATCTATATATACGCGCATTATTGGTACCACACCATAGGCAACCCATAAAGCACAGATAAACAATACATTTATATATATCGATACAGGTATTTATTCCAAATGATGATATATTGATTAAACTTAATGAATTTATTATTCTTATTAATTATAGTAGAAAATTAATATTAAACACAAACAATGGGGACGAAACATACTGCCCGCCAAAATACAATCAGGACTTCGATTGTATTTTACTGAGTTATGGTAAGGGACAGAGCTTTATTATCGGCCGAAGAAAACTACCCTGAGCCGTTTTGACAGAAGCTACTCTACTTATTCCATCTGAACCAGGGTGGAACTTTTCAATTCTGCCTAATCGCCACTTCGAAGGCGGTATTCTCTCATCTTTTATAAGTACCAATTTGCCAATATCTAATTCAGGATTAACCTTATTCCATTTATGGCGCAACCTTAAGGTATTCAGATAGTCTGAATGCCAGCGCTTCCAGAAGTCTTGATTTATCCTTTGTAGCAGTTGCCAACGAGTCAATCGATTCATAGAGATATGCGTGCAATCCGGATCTGGCAATACTGTAATGGGTTCAAGGGTTAAAAAATGTCCTGGGGAAAGCGCTCCAAGATCTGTGGGATCACTACTGATTTCCGATATGGGTCTAGAATTGAGGAGGGACTCAATCTGCACGAGAACTGTATACATCTCCTCAAACGTCAAGGTTTGTTCTCCAACAACTTTCACAAAATGACTCTTAAAAGATTTGACCCCTGCCTCCCATAGACCTCCGAAATGAGGACTAGAGGGGGGGTTAAATCTCCATTCTATATTTTCGTCCTCGAGGGCCCCTTGGAATATTGTTTTGAGGTATTTATATGCTCCAATAAAATTAGTGCCACAATCTGAATGGATTACGGAACAGCGACCACGTCTGCCCATGAATCTTCTCAGAGCTGCCAAAAAAGCTTCAGCGGAGAGCTCTGAAGCCAGCTCTAAATGGATAGCTTTTGTTGCGAAGCAAACAAAAACACAATGCCTTATAAGTTTTGGCACCACGAATTTTTGAGTGAGTCATGTGAAATGGGCCACAAAAGTCTACACCGACACAAGAAAAAGCTTTAAGCTGGGTTACCCTCAACTTTGGTAAATTCCCCATTAGAGGAGGAGAAGACCTTGGCGATATTTTGAAACAACGAATACAACGAGACAATATAGATCTTATTGCCCTTTTTGCATTCAAAATCCAATAATTTTGCGACAGCAAAAATCGCAAAGCCTGTAATCCAGGGTGGAAATTTTGCAGGTGACAATTTTCGATAATGAGGTCAGTAAGCCTATGTTTCTGAGGTAGAAGCAGAGGGAATTTTTGTTCGAAACATAAATCTGAGTTTCCAAGTCTACCACCTACTCTCACGAATCCATTTTCATCAAGGAATAGTGAAAGCTTTCTCATGGGTTTTGAAAGTAATTTGTCACCTTTTAGGCAGTCAATCTCGTCACAAAAGAAAACACCCTGTACATACTTGACGAGCACCAACTGTGCTTCGAATAAATCCAACGAAGTGTAATTATGGAATCGTTTCTCACTAGGATTTCTTAGATTATGAATGAATCTAAGGACTATAGAAACCACTCTCTGAATTTTCAAAAGAGACGAAAACTTATCCAATAGAATTTCGAACGGATTGTCTATGGAATACGACACTAACACAACTTTCCGTTCTTCGATAGCTGCTTCGCTGCTAGTTCGCCTATCAATTTTTGATCGAGGCCAGGAATCTTCTGCTTCATGCAGCCAAGAAGGTCCAGCCCACCACAATGAATGTTCTAGAAGTGCTGAAGGAAACATCCCTCTAGAAGCTGAATCTGCTGGATTGTCTTTTGAAGATACATGATTCCAGCACAAAGGCGAAATATTGTCCTGAATCCTGCTCACTCGGTTCGCAACGAATGTTTGCCAACGATGAGGTACAGAACGAATCCAATCTAATGTCACCGAGGAGTCCGACCAAGCAAACATTTTATCAATCTTTATTGATTCCGCTGTGTTAGAAACAATAAAACGAATTAACTCTGACAACAACAATGCTGCGCACAATTCCAACCGCGCCAAAGACACCCTTTTTAATGGAGCAACCTTGGACTTGGCCATCACCAAATGAATTTCGATATGCCCATTCATATCGGCGACCCTGAAATAGACTACGGCTGCATAGCCTTTCTCGGAGGCGTCGCAGAAGCCGTGCAATTGTACAACCGAAGCTGTATCTAACGACAAATATCGAGGTAGTTGGAAGGAAGACAGAATACGCAACTCCTCCTTGAATCGAATCCAACGACTCAATACAGGATTTTCTGGTTCTTGGTCCCAATCCAAACCCAGTACCCATAACTGTTGCATAAAAAATTTTGCGAAAAATGTAATGGGAACAAGAAATCCCAGAGGATCGAATATCCTCGCCAAATCCGATAAAATATTCCTCTTAGTGCAAGGTCTATCTACTAACCCAACATGATACAAAAAATTATCGGAACTTGGGCACCAGTTCATTCCTAAAATTTTAATTTTTGAAGGATCGTCCTTATCGAATATCAAGTTTTGATTTTGGCAATATTCAGCAGGTATACCGGCAAGCAAGTTGGGATCATTGCTAGCCCACTTTTTCAACTCGAAACCTCCTTTTGCTAACAACGAAATTAATTCATGCTGAACTGACAGAGCTTCACTAAGATCTGCACAACTCGTTATGATATCATCCACATATGTGTCTGACAAGATGACCTTTGAAGCCTTCGAATAGTATTTACCTTCATCTGCCACCAACTGCAGCAGGGTACGAATGGCAAGAAAGGGCGAAGATACGATACCAAAACTCACAGTGTTGAGACGAAATTCTTGTATCGGTAAGTCACTACTGAATCTCCATAAAATACGTTGAAAATCTCTGTGAGATGGAGAAACCCAAATTTGTCTGAACATTTGACAAATATCAGCAGTAAATGCAAAACGATGAATTCTGAAATGTAACAAAATGACTACGAGATTTCGCTGTAACTTCGGGCCAGGAAGTAATAGTTGATTGATGGATTTACCATCACCAGGGGCAGAGGACGCATCAAACACGACTCTCAATTTGGTACTCGGGCTATCGGGTTTGAGAACCGGATGATGAGGGATATAAAAACAACATGTAGAATTCGATGGAGTGGGCGCTAATGACATATGACCAGAAACTAAATAATTTTTCATGAAGGTCGAATATTCCTCAAACAAGGCTGGATCTCTGACGAAACGGCGTTCTAATGACGCAAGACGACGAAGTGCTATCGAACGACTATCAGCAAGGTAGGATGGTTGTCCATCTTTGAATGGCAAAGAGACTATATAACGACCATTCGAGTCACGAGAATGAGTTTCCACAAAATGTTTTTCGCAGAAACGATCTTCAGCTGAAGAAACTGAAGCATTTGGAATTTCTTCTAATTCCCAAAACCTTTTTAGGGAATTATCTAACAAAGTAGTGCAAAGAGAAGTTGTTGTGGATGAATTATTAATGATTTTACCAATTAAAATCCAACCAAAAATTGTTTCCAAGGCCATTGGTTGGTGAGCAGCACCGCCTAACTGACCTCCTAATAAAACTTCAGGGAGTAAATCAGCACCAATCAAACAATCAATATTTGAAGGAATGTTGAATGATGGATCAGCTAACGTAACATTGGAAAGGTGGGGCAATTCAGGCTTTGATACAATCGACGAAGGTATACAACAAATTTTGGGAACGACAATGGCCTCTGTCATCAACATTGGTGTAGATTTGCCAACTGGTTTCAACTTAAGAGTGACCCCAGAGCTGGCCTCTGACGTCATATTTCCGAGACCATTAATTGTGAACGATAATCTAAAACGACGAAGCGCTAGCCGATTACAACAAGATGCAGTAATGTAACTATTTTGGCTGGCACTGTCCAACAAAACTCTCACTATAGTGAAATTGCCATAAGCATCCTCCGCTTCAACTGAAGCAGTGCCTAACAAAACTGTTGCACTTTGCGATTGGATACTTGTCAAAGAAGTGGTCTGACTTGGACCAGATGAAGAATTCTGAGAATTATCAACGATTGGAGTTGTCAAAGGAGGTGTAGCACCTGAAATATGATTCTCAGATTCTCGTATGCGATTTGAACTTCCACCAAAATGAAGGAGTGTGCTATGTCTAGATTGACAGAGCTTACAATTTGACTGAAGGGAACAATTCGACGAACGATGAGAGGGCTGTAAGCAGTTGAGACACAAATACTTTTCTTTGGCAAAAGAAAATCTTTCAAATGGCGTCTTTTTTAGGAAAAGAGGACACTTAAACAAAGTATGGGCTGAATGGCATAAAACACATTTAGTAGCTGATGATGCAGAAGAATTGGTAGAATTTGTTAAAAAACTAGAACTTCTATTATTTTGGCTCGAATTCCTAGAACTACTGGGACTAAAGTATTTCGGTGCCTTTTGTGTATTTCCAACTGATTCTAAAGCTGTACACTGCGATTTCAAAAAACTAATCAGTTCATCATAAGTAGGAATGTCTGTTTTTGCATACTGCAGTTCAAAACGTTTCACAGTCTCTACGTCTAGTTTTTTAATCAAAATTTGAAACATAACAAAACTCCAAGTGTCCACTGGCAAGTTTAGATTTTTCAAAGCATCAAGATTTTCAGAAAAGCAATCCAATAATTTTCGAAGTTTGTCAGGTGCATCAAAATTTAACTTTGGAAAATCTATAATTTCTTGCCAATAGTTCGATGCGAGCAATCTTGGATTTTGATATCTATCCAGCAGCGCGAAATAAGCAACCTCGTAATTATCCTCAGTAAGTGGCAAAGATTTTACAGTAGACAAGGCACTTCCCGAAAGTGTAGAAATCAAATATTGAAATTTTTCAGACTTAGATAATGACACATTGTCATGGATTAATGCACGATACATGTCAAAAAAAGGGAGCCAATTTTTATAATTTCCATCAAAGCGAGGTAGTTCAATTTTTGGAAGTTTAACACTAGGCTGCTTATTAGCCGCTGATTGCAATGGCAATGAAACATCCACTACAGAGGAATAAATTCGTTTCACTTCATAATACATATCATCGAATTCGACTCTAACCAATTCTTCTACTGCGAGATCCCCTCCCTCCATATTGGCTACTTGTCCAACGACTGCTAAATGATGATGTTGAAATTCCTCTGCTATATTATCAACAGCAGTATATCTCACTTCCAAATGTGGGTAAAACCTTTTATCAGTGACAACTGAATCCGCTATGTTTTTTACTTCTCTCATTCGATTAAACCAAATATCTCGTAAAGTACGAGACTGTTTCAACTTTGCAGCCATTCTATCGGTCTAACTATAATAATATCGAATTAATATAGCAATACCATTCAATTAATAGTCAATTATGGATAAATCAATTTTAATCACACGAATGAATGTTATTGAAGTAATAAGAGTGGATCTAAACTGAACTGAGAAAATTCAAAAATCTATTGATATTCAAATACTGTGAATTGTTTTTATTTTTGTAATCGAGTAGCTTCTGTCAAAATCGGAAAGAAAATGGAAAAATGGAAAATTGGCGAAAATGATCCGAAATCACTTGTTTGTGTTCAATACTCGAATGTGATTCTAATAAATTAAACGTGTCATGCTTTGTATAGAGCGGCACGTATATTTCAATTGTATTCCAATAATAAATTTCCAATAAAATATTGCGATGGCCGCTATTTAGTGACGGTGATACGAACTCATTGATATGAGCAAATTGCAATAAAAACTCGACCCAACCGATCTTCACTCGAATGTGAAAAACTGGAATTTCTAATGAGTAACTAGTAAATTTTACTTTTAACTGAATATTTTAAATAAATGAATAATTATTATCAATGAAATATCATTGAAAACGAGACCGAGATTTCCAAAAACTATGATTGAAATAGAACGATAATCATGTGAATATACCTACGATGTGGCAACAACAATTTCGAAAAGAAAATGCGAAATTTTATTCAAAGGAAAACGAACTGATCCGGCTCTCGAAGGGCCATTTATTTATGTTGCGTAACGAACTATCGAATTACGAGGGAAGGTTGGAGATTAGTAGACTCACCAGAGTGGACTGTATCGTGATGTGGACTTGGATGTTCTCGTCCGATGTAGATGCGGTAGGCCTACCTTTCAGCTCCTATTTCCTCGAATGTCTATTTTAATGATTCTTTCACTGGACATCCATTGATACACGATTTGTAGCACTAGCGAAAAAATGTTTAACAAAAGGAACCAGTATTTTGCAAGAACCACACAAAGATGCCGGTCACTCGTCTTTCGATGACTATCTCTGTTCGTCCATGTGTCTATCCCACCAACCTTCTCAGACACGCGCTTTTTCATACAATCTATATATACGCGCATTATTGGTACCACACCATAGGCAACCCATAAAGCACAGATAAACAATACATTTATATATATCGATACAGGTATTTATTCCAAATGATGATATATTGATTAAACTTAATGAATTTATTATTCTTATTAATTATAGTAGAAAATTAATATTAAACACAAACAATGGGGACGAAACACCTGACATTTCTAGAACATTTTTGCCATTTTAAACACATCCCTGCCATTTTTTAAACATTCCTGGCATTTTTTAACATTCCTGACATGTTTAGAACATTCCTGGCATTTTTAGAACATTCCGGACATTATTAGAACATTCCTGACATGATTAGAACATTCCTGACATGATTAGAACATTCCTGACATGATTAGAACATTCCTGACATTTCTAGAACATTCCTGCCATTTTTAACACATCCCTGCCATTTTTAAAACATTCCTGGCATTTTTTTGACATTCCTGACATGTTTAGAACATTCCTGACATTTTTAGAACATTCCTGACATTATTAGAACATTCCTGACATGATTAGAACATTCCTGACATGATTAGAACATTCCTGACATTTCTAGAACATTCCTGACATATTTTAAAACATTCCTGACATATTTTAAAACATTCCTGAAATTCTTAGAACATTCCTGACATTTTTAGAACATTCCCATCTATCTATCTATCACTATTCATCATTCACCTATTGTACTGTTCATCATATCTTTGTAATTCACTATGAAAGTGAACTTTTTCTTTTTTTCTCTAAGACTAAGCTTGAATACCAAATCTCGTTTTCAAACATATTTTTAGGTATTTTTTAAAAAAGTTTATTTAGACTAAGAACTTGAACCGAAATTCATTGTATATTTTTTCTATAGATGATTCTGTGAGGATTTTTTTCGTAACTCTTAGTACTCGAGAAAAATTGCGTCCTGAACGTATACTCACTCATTCCGAGCACGAAATTTAGTTCATACTTTGTGATCGAACCAAATAACATGATATGATTTTACGACTGATTGCCTGAAAACTCCTTTACACGTATCCCGTTCTATTCAGGTCTCTCATCCGGGATAGCATCGTTGACGCAGTCGTACACGCGCCCGATTTGATACGGACGCAACTTTGCACGTGCGTCAATCACATGGTCAAGCACGATTTTCCGGGAAGGTGGACGCAGATCGTCGACAAGGTATGTTTTCTTTCTTCTCTTTGTGAAACCGTCACAAACGATAAGTAAACTGGGCGTCAATTGAAACGTTAGTAGTGAAATTTGGCATCAAGTTTGACTTCTCGTAATTTCTAAAATATTGAACGAATTTCGAATTGCCGCCCAGATTCTGAATGCCTTTTTCATCGTCTTTCGAACCGTTCCTTACAACTACTTCGGAATTGATCAAGACCCGTGATACATGGTGAAACAAAGTTTCGTGCATTTTGAAAAAAAATTCTCTGCCCCCCCATTTTGTCGGAAGACCACGATGCTCATATTCTATTCAGGCATTTCATAAATAGCAACCATACCTCGGGACGTTTTCGAGTTTTTGCCAAAAACTAGTGTGGTTTCCGAAAAAAAATTTTTTTTTTGCATTTTTTTTAAATGGCCTGATTACCTGTATCTTCAAAACGATGAATCAGCCTATTTATTGTCATGACTGACTTATTGGAAATGGTACTTAAATGCGTTTGGGTATATCCTAATCGTCGTAACCTGAAATAATAATTATCTGTACTGAATTATAGTTTATATCACTATAATGATCTTACCAAATGATATTTTCCATTTCGACCCGATTTAAACAAGGCATCTTTAAATTTTTTAGGACCCGAATTACACTGACGTTTTCATGAAAATTGGCAATTGATATAACCTCTATGCATACCTACATTGTTTCAATAATACGTTGTTATAGAAACAAGGTATCGTTGTTTGTTTTTGTTGATGAGATGTGTTGATTTACTGCTCACTAAGGTAGACAACTTTTATCATAGACTGCGAAGTAATAAATTATTGATTGTTTTTGAGTAACCTGGTATACATATCTGCTCCAACGCTTTCCTGAAATGCATAAAAGCATCCATTTATGGAACTCCTAAAATTAGTCCATTTAAAAAAATACAAAAAAAAAAATTTTTTTTCCGGAAACCACAGTAGTTTTTGGCAAAAACTCGAAAACGTCCCGAGGTATGGTTGCTATTTATGAAATGCCCGAATAAAATATGAGCATCGTGGTCTTCCGACAAAATGGGGGGGCGGAGAAATTTTTTTCAAAATGCACGAAACTTTGTTTCACCCTGTATCACGGGTCCTGATCAATTCAGAAGAAGCTGTAAGGAACGGTTCGACAGACGATGAAAAAGGCATTCAGAATCTGGACGGCAATTCAAAATTGGTTCAATATTTTAGAAATTACGAGAAGTTGAACTTGATGCTGAATTTCACTATTAACGTTTCAATTGACGCCCAGTTTATTTCATGAAATCTGGGAAATTCGGATCGCTATTGTGAATTTTACTTTGTTAACGATTATGATTTTCGCTTTGGTGTCACAAACGTTAAACTTTTGAATTGTAATACAAATGGCGGATTTATACAACATTTGCATAGTCCTATTCTTAGTTCTAAGCATAATCCTAGTATTAATTTTTGTCTTAAAGATTTGAGGTATTTATCCAGAAACATTAAAACTTGCTTTAAGCATAAGAGTCATGTGAGAATTCGTGGTTCTTTTTGTATCAGAGATGAGGAAAATTATCTATCAAACTTATCAACATCTGAGCTTTCTCATAATATCATTTTCGGAACATGTAAACAACAATTCTATCAAAGGAGCATGCGCCGCATCCACATAACATAAGCATAAGCATTAAATTCCAAATTAATCAACTTTCAAGGTCGTTTCTTAGGCTTGTGCTTATGCTTAAGACTAAAATTGGTGTGAAAACGGCCTCATGCAAGTACCTTGTTTTAACTTCTAGTTATGATTAAAATTATCATATATATCACTTTATTTATACTGCCAAATCAACAGGCCATGGCCCAATTACAGACAGACAGTTCCTATCTCGGTTCCTATCCTACAGTAAAATACACTACTCACAAAAAAAATATTGAACATATATAGCCTATAACTAAGAATTTTGAGGATATTAAAGAGGTGGAGAACAGCCTTTTATTTCGCTACTAGTAAATGTAAAAATATCTATATCACAGTTATATTCATTTACAGCTCTTTGACATTTTCTAAAAGGTGAGCAAGATTTAACATCAATGTAGAAGATAATATTTTTTCCTTCTCCGTAGTTTTACTTCAGGTACATGAATGTTTATTTGACTAAGTAGATCAGGTACATTCAGTTTATTACTGATTATGTCTGAAACAAACAGCACATCATTGTGTCAACCCACGACCGTCAAGCGAAAGCGGATTAGAATATCGACACTCTGTCCGCACGGCTACCCGGCCCTTATAATTACCTATATTATTATTAATCTTTAGTTAATCACATACATATATAAATTGCATGATTGTTTACGAAATCTGATAGATTTCACGTGTGAATAGGACAGTGATGTGGATATAGGTGTTTGAGGTAGGCACCTCGGCGAAGAACTGTCTATTGTCTCGTCAGATTGCTAGCCTCGGCTATCAATTTGCGGACTCGACTATAATAGACAGTTTTTCGTCCTTGGTACAATAATAACTATTATGAGTGGATGTTTATATAAATTGCTCCAGGTTATAAATGAAAATTTCAGCAAGTAAAGGGCTGAATGGATTTCCCATATCGACAGAAGGTTCAGAATCTCTTCTTTGATAATAGGATTATCATGTTTTTTTATCTAATAACTCCTTGACTAACATTATAGTATCTTCTGCTGTTATAATTGGAAATAGCTTCATAGATCCAATGAAATGAATTTTGTGTTATCGGAAAGGGTGACGTTTCGAATTATCTTTATCAAGTATTGGAAACTCTTCAAACTTAATCTTGCTTATTTTTTTTTTCATTTTTCATTTTTATTTTATCTTTTATGTATTTTTTATCATTCTAAATGTTTTCTCGGAGATTAAATATGCTAAAGCACAAGATTACTAAGGCTATCTACTAATTCACTAATCCATTTGTCATAGTTTGACATTTAAAAGATGTCCTTTGAACCTAGTCTTAACGTGCCTCCAAGTTTGACCTACATACGTTCAGGTCTTAGAGTCAATAACGAATTTATTTGTGGAAAACATGATTCTCCGATTGTCATATATGATTTTCCATTCAGATCAGTGTATATTTATCGAATCCCGACCCCAGCGGTTGGCTGGGGTCGCTGCTGTGCCTCTACCAGCTAGTCAAAAATTTCGAGTACAAAAAGGCGGAGGAGAGAGGCCCCCTGCACGAAGCCATGAACCTGTTGCTACCACAATTGTACCAGCTCGAGGTAAGTGAAATATATTGTGTATTGTTTCAATTAAATGTCAGTAGATAGTGAATTAAAAGTTGAGATAGGGACCTGTAAGCCCTGTCGTATGTGCTGCCCCACCTTGTACTAACAATAAATTATAATGATTCGAGAGTTTATGTAAGTTGAAAATATTGTGGGGCCTAATATACATCCGATCTCTCGTCTATGTTTAACTTTCATGTTTAGAGTGGAAATTTGTATTCATAGACTGTCAATAATCATCAAGGGTTTATTGGCAATTGACATACACTGTAATTTTTGTTTAATTCACAATAATTTATAATAATTCGAGTATTTATAATCGTTGAAAAGTATAATGGGATCTAATACCGATGTCTGCTTTCTTGAACAACCATGTTTTGAGTGGAAATTTGTATTCCTGACTGGCTACGTTTTTTCGTCTGTAATACCCGAATTCTGTGAGGAAATCCGTCCTATAAACATTTCAAACATAAGTTTTTCTGAGAATTGACTATCAAATGACGAAATCGTCCGCCATTTCGTAGCCGTTATCCTCAACCACCTGACATTTCACTGCAAATTCGTATTCTCCTGCCCTCAAAATGCGCTTAAATGAATTTTCATATCAATAGGTCAAGAATCGACAAAATTGTCGGCCATCTTGGAGACGCCATCTTGAACTTGTTATGGATTCTAGTATCAAATGGCATTGTCACCAAGTATTATGTACCTTTCAGGCTATCAAGTCAAGCTCTGATAATTTTTAAATTCCTCACATTTCCTGACTGGCGACATCTTTGTTAATGACGCATTTCATCAACCAGTATAAGGTCTGCAACCTCCAGACATAATTTTTTCTTCACCAAATTACATTTCACTTCAAATTCGTATTGCCCTGCCTCAAAAATCCCCCCGATATGAATTGTCAGACCAATCGCTTGGGAAATAACAAATTTGTCGGCCATCTTGAAGACACCATCTTGGTCTTGCTATTCACGCTAGTGTTAAATGACATTTCCACCGAATAATATACACCTGCTAGCTATCAAGTCGAACTCAAATTATTGAATTCGTCACATTTCCTGATTTTTTTAATGAATAGGTCCGCTTACTGCCTGATCCGTCGGAGCAATCGGTGCTGCTGCAGAAGCAAGGACTCAAGGTGTATTTCGCTCTCACCCAGTACATATTGCCCCTGGACCTGATCAGCAGGGAGTGTTTCGCCCAGTGGATGGAAGTTTGTAGACAGGTGAGTGAGATTAAGCGAGGATTAAGCAGATGAACTTCAAATAAAAACCGAAAGAACAGAACAAACCATATACAGTGTCTTTCATGAAGATGGCATCGTATGGGAAAAACTTTTGATAATTGTTTATTTGAAAAGTCTACATGCTTTGAAAAAAATGAAAAATGGCCTACTGATAGAGGTCATGTGACTTTCGCTACATATCAAGTTACATTTTCTTCAAATCATCTCTGAAAATAGGTTTATTTGCTTGAATTTCAAAAAAGTTTACTTAGAAAAGTTTTTTCTATTCCAATTTTACACTTTTCTCGAATTTGAACTTTCTATTGCAACTTTTACTTCATGATATTTTTTGATATCTTCTAATTACTTAACTGCTAAATTTTTTGTTAGGTACGATTGATTGCTAGCAGAGATAATGATGTTAGTATCATATGCATAACAGATTTAATGATCTTGACATACGAAATATTTTCTACTGAATATATGTCATTCGCAAATGAGTTAGAAAGTAGAGGGCCCAGAACTGATCCCTGTGGAACAACCTGTGTGATGCTACAAGAGGGACTGCGAATATCATTGAGCAAAACAACCTGTTTTAAATTGACGAGATAGGATTGAAAAATTCAGAGGAATGCTCTTATCTCATATCTTTCAAGTTTAACCAGTAGGATGCTATGGTCAGCTACATCCGAAGGGTCTGGAAAAGTCTATAAAAAGTCCACTTACGTGGTTACCTTCGTCCAACCTACAGACGACTCAATTTTGAATAGTATTCAAAGCTGTATCAGTACTCATCTTAGTACAAAACCCATGTTGACTTGATGTTGTGTTTAGTTTAGTTTATTTATTGGCAAAGTATTACACAAAAGTGCTTCTACAGGTCAGATATATAAAATAGAGAGAGAGAACAATTTTTACAATTGATATAAAATAGTAAAAAAAAATTCAATTAGTAGGACAAAGCTTATTAGGTAAGATACTAATGGTAGCAATACATAGTAAGACAAACATCAAAATATCAAAATATAGAGTCGAATACATTTACATATTAATAGCTATTTATATATCAAAGGAGGAAAGGTATCCATTTCCTCCCGCGTGTGAAGTTTGATGCACGACGCGTAGTGGAGGGCAATAAACACACATGGGAGGAAATGTAGCTTTGCTCCCAAGATATATATATGATTTTATCAACGAACGCATTTTTCAAAGCATCATTCATTGTGTGTTGTGCTTCAGGCGGTCTATCTCTCGAGAAGAAGACACTTTCTGATGATCATTAGACATTCCCCTCAAGGGCCTCTATTCGTGGTAGGAGTATGTACAGTTCCTCATGACTCACCCTGTATACAGTGTGGAGACTTTAACTGGAATAAATTCGTTACCATGGTGAATATTTTTTCTGAAAATTTCCCGCATACGCCAACGATTTTATGTATTTATCTACCTTTTGCAAGCGATATCGAGAATATATCCCTCCAGGGGTAGCTGAAACCACCCTCAACATGATCTTTTCATATATAACCCTATGGTTTCTAACCCCTCATTCGAAAGCTGGCGGAGAGAGGAATCCAGCGTACTAGTCAAATTTTAATTTTTCATTTGTTTAAAGGTTGCATAAAATTTAAATGTAATTTTGAGGGTCAATTTTATTTTGACGTATCAATCGCTCAAAATGTGTGTTGAACAATTGATGGCAATTTTTTGTTACAACTGCTTTCTGCTATTGTATTCCAGTGTTTTTATAGAGCCGCAAAAAGAAATTTATTTTTTTGCCGTATTCACAGTTTGAAACAAAATTTTATTGCAAACTGGTAAAGAGGCTCTATATCACTGTCACTAGAAGTCGGGATTTTTATAGGAATTGGAAATTACATTTCGATTTTATGCGACCCCAAACGTACCGCAAACTGGAATATGATCGGTACGCTGGATTTCTCTTTCAACCAGCTTCAAAATAAGGGGTCGCAAGCTATAGGGTTACATTTGAAAAAAACATGTTGGGGTTGATTCCAGCTACTTCTGAAGGGTTATATTCTCCATATTGCTCCATAAATGCAGGTAAATACATTTAAACGTCCACTGTCTCGCGAATTGTTGTGAAGTACCCTTCACATCCTCTACGAGGTGCAACTGATTTTATTACTATTAATTATTGCAATCTCTATTTTTTATGCTGATGTTATTTTATTCGCGAATAAGCTTGCTGCCAAATGTTCTACATACCTACCATTTTTGCATGTCATTTTTCTATTGGTCAATTACCATCACGCGACGGCGTCTTGGTGACACTTAGGCGTCTTTATGCGTCAGCTATCAAATAGGAGTTTGTTCGAAATAAAGGTAGATTATCATTTGACACCGCACTCAATGTAATTCCTGTATGCCGAGAATGTCAAGCGGCATTTTGTGGTAACTGTCGCAAGTTTTTTTGAATACATTTTTTGTGGAACCAGAGATCAGTTGTGTTTTCTTGATTCTTCCAACCCCAACTACAACAGAATTTTCAGAAAAATCATTCACTTTCCCAGTAGCGAATTTATTCCAGTTAAAGTCTCCACCCTTTATATAACTCCCCAGGGGGGATATATGAACTTTTTTCACTATTTTTGTTCCTAGAATATGTGGTTGAAATCTTTCTAAGATATTTCGGGACACCCTATACAAAAGCATTGTCTTGGCTGGTTTAAGACAGTGTACAAAAGTGCCAGTATCAAAGGACTTATTTATAAAGAGCTATCCCTTAGGTGGTGGAACGTCCCGTGCCGCCCGCCGCTCTGCAACCCGACGAGGACGAGCGGCCCGACCTGCCGTGGTGGAAGTGCAAAAAGTGGGCGTTGCACGTGCTGTACAGGATGTTCGAGCGCTACGGCAGTCCCGGCCACGTCACCAAGGAGTACAACGAGTTCGCCGAATGGTATCTGCAGACGTTCAGCTCCGGCATCCTAGAGGTCAGCTTCCAATCCGACACTTTTTTTTTTTTCGTTGTATGAACACCTTTTATCTACAAACTTGAAAAAATGACAAGGCAAGACACTTTCTTTCAGTTTCCTACGTTACTACGACACCTTGTGCGAAGCAGTGCGCGAAGTAAAACGAAGTACATACTTCGCGCATTGTATGTAAACTAAACTGGGCGTCAATTGAAACGTTAATAGTGAAATTTGGCATCAAGTTTGACTTCTCGTAATTTCTGAAATATTGAACGAATTTTGAATTGCCGCCCAGATTCTGAATGCCTTCTTCATCGTCTTCCGAACCGTTCCTTACAGCTTCTTCTAAATTGATCAGGACCCATGATACAGGGTGAAACAAAGTTTCGTGCATTTTGAAAAAAATTTCTCCGCCCCCCCATTTTGTCGGAAGACCACGATGCTCATATTTTATTCGGGCATTTCATGAATAGCAACCATACCTCGGGACGTTTTCGAGTTTTTGCCAAAAACTACTGTGGTTTCCGAAAAAAAAAAAAATGTTTTTGTATTTTTTTTAAATGGACTAATTTCAGAGGAGTTCCATAAATGGATGCTTTTATGCATTTCAGGAAAGCGTTGGAGCAGATATGTATACCAGGTTACTCAAAAACAATCAATAATTTATTACTTCGCAGTCTATGATGAAAGTTTTCTACCTTAGTGAGCAGTAAATCAACACATCTCATCAACAAAAACAAACAACGATACCTTGTGTCTGTAACAAGGTATTGTTGAAACAATGTAGGTATGCATAGAAGTTATATCAATTGCCAATTTTCATGAAAACGTCAGTGTAAATCAGGTCCTGAAAAATTCGAAGATGACTTGTTCAAATCGGGTCGAAATGGGAAATATCATTAGGTAAGATCACTATAGTGATATAAACTATAATTCAGTACAGATAATTATTATTTCAGGTTATGACGATTAGGATATACCCAAACTCTTTGAGTACCATTTTCAATGAGTCAGTCAAGACAATAAATAGACTGATTCATCGTTTTGAGGATACAGGTAATCAGTCCATTAAAAAAAATGCAAAAAAAAAATTTTCCGGAAACCACTGTAGTTTTTGGCAAAAACTCGAAAATGTCCCGAGGTATGGTTGCTATTTATGAAATGCCTGAATGAAATATGAGCATCGTGGTCTTCCGACAAGATGGGGGGGGCGGAGAAATTCTTTTCAAAATGCACGAAACTTTGTTTCACACTGTATCACGGGTCCTGATCGATTTAGAAGAAGCTGTAAGGAACGGTTCGAAAGACGATGGAAAAGGCATTCAGAATCTGAGCGGCAATTCAAAATTCGTTCAATATTTTAGAAATTACGAGGACTCAAACTTGATGCCAAATTTCACTATTAACGTTTCAATTGACGCCCAGTTTATATGAGATTTTTATATATTAACACTATGGTCTTCAATCGAGCAAACATCCTGCAGACGTTCAGCTCCGGCATCCTAGGAACAGCTTTCAATCCGACACTTTTCTTTTTCTTCTTTTTTTCCTTGTTGTATGAACAACTTTTTTTCTACAAACGTGTCAAAAAATGACAAGGCGAGACACTTTTTCAGTTTACTACGGTACTACGACACAATGTTTTTTTTATCGCTTGGAGCGCACGAAATGGAATCCCTATAATGTTCAAAGAACATCGTGCGTTCCTAGGGAGGATAGGGACAGGAGGTAGGTATTGGAATTTTTTTGAAGTTCTGGAGATTATATGTTGTTGGGAATATTTCCTCAGGCAATGAATTCCAGAGCCTAGCCGTTCTATGGATGAAGGAGTTTTGATAAAGTGCTGTTCGACATCTTTCGAGGTTGACAACGAAAGGATGTGCTGACTGGGCTTGTCTAGTTCGTCTGACTGGTATTGCTAGTGAAGGGATGATAGCAGAGATTTCCGAAGCACATTTCCCGTGGAAGTATCGATAGAATAGTGAAAGGTCGCCGACCTTTTTACGGTGTTCCAATGATGTCAAAGAGTGAGTGAGTGTGGCGTCACCCACCAGGCGGATGGCTCTTCTCTGGATGGAATCTAAGAGCATCAGCGTATGTTTTGGTGCGTGAACCCCATATGTGGAAACAGTATTCTAGAACAGGCCGTATCTGCGCTTTGTAGATCATGAGAAGCTGTTGAGGTGTAAAGTAGCTTTTCGCACGGAGCAAGAATCCGAGTTTTTGTGAAGCAGCTTTTGCGATGGATCTGACATGATTATCCTATGAAAGAGTGTTGCTGATGAAAATACCGAGCATAGATATGGTGGGCTTGGTGGAGATGGTGGAGCCAGACATTACAATATCGGGCATACTGAGTTCCACCTTTCTAGAGAAAATGCAGGCTTGAGTTTTGGTGGCGTTGAATTCAACTAGGTTGTTTGTTCCCCAGGCTGTGATTTCAGCAAGATCTTCATTGACAGCATTGACCTGCCTGCGCCGTGAGTTCTTAGTTTCCTGGGAAGAAATGGGAATTCTGGATGAGAACGCAGTATGAAGGGTCATCTGCAAAGCTGTGGATGGGGCATGTTGTTACTCCCAACAGATCATTGATATGAAGAAGGAATAATGTTGTTGTGAAAAATATGGTGAAACCTTAGCCGTGGCACTTGATATCTCCAAAGCATTCGATCAGTCTGGCACCACGGACTCCTCGCCAAGCTTCCATCTTATGGCTTGCCTCCCCAGCTATGTTCTCTGCTAGCTAGTTTTCTCTCAAACAGGTCTCTCCATGTAGTGGTCGACGGAGTTTCATCTGACTCTCTTATCATAAATGCTGGAGTTCCGCAAGGATCAATTCTAGCACCAACACTATTTCTACTCCATATCAACGATTTTTTGGAAGCAACTTCATGTCCAGTACACAGCTTCGCGGATGATAGTACCCTCCATACCGCCTTCTCTTCCAGGGCTCCAATTCCAGTCAGGCAAATCAGAAACGAACGATGGAGAAATGTTGACAACATAAATATGGACTTGGCAACAATTCTCGAATGGGGAGCCAATAACTTGGTAGATTTCAATGCAAAGAAAACACAAGCATGCCTTTTCTCTAGAAAAGCCGATCTCACTGTGCCCAACATAAGCTTGTCAGGAGTAACCATACCTTTGAAGACATCCATTTCGATGCTTGGTATTACTATCAGCAATAACCTTTCTTGGGAAGATCACGTCGTGAGATCAATTGCTAAAAGTGCATCACAAAAACTTGGTTTTCTGTTTCGGGCCAGGAGCTATTTCACTTTCAGTCAGCTACTTATGATCTATAAGGCACAGATCCGACCTGTCCTAGAATACTGTTCCCATATTTGAAGTGCAGCACCCAAACTTACCATGAAACTGTTGGATTCTGTCCAAAAAAGGGAAATTCGTCTCGTGGGTGATGCCTCGCTCACAAACTCACTCACTTCTCTGGAACATCGTAGAAAAGTTGGCGATCTGGCTCTATTTTATAGATATTTCCATGGACAATGCTCTTCTGAAATATCAACAATTGTTCCTAGCTTGGCAGTTCCCGCGAGATTATCCAGTCGAGTTGAAGCTTCGCACCCCTTCGTGGTCACTTTGGAGACCTGCAGAACATTGCTTTCCAAAGACTCGTTCATCCAACGAACAGCGAGGCTCTGGAACACATTGCCAAGGGAGGTGTTTCCCGAGGCATGTAACCTCCAGAAATTTGAGAAGAACACCAATTCCTACCTCATTTCCCTTGATTCTTACGATGTTTTCTGAACATTACATAAATAAATAATGAAAAAAATTTGCGCAGGTGTTACTGCGCGTGCTCGACAGCTACCGAGGCGGGCATTGGGTGCCGCCTCGCGTCCTCCAACAAACTCTCAACTACCTCAACCAGGCCGTCTCCCACGGTCACACCTGGAAGATACTCAAGCCGCACATGCCCGCCATCATACAGGACGTCCTCTTCCCGCTGATGAGCTACTCGGCCGAGGACCACGAGCTGTGGACGGTCGATCCGCACGAATACATTCGTGTCAAGTTCGGTGAGTGGGCGTTAGTTAGGGTCACTTGATGCAAACTGACGTATTTGTCATCTAACAGGGTACGGACAGATCATAGCTCCTTTCTCTTTCAATCATCTAGTGACTTTGGTTTCGTGTATTGGCGTCCCTGACATGACATTGCTGTCACGTCACATTCATAGGCGTTAAAAGAGATCTTACAATATTTTAATTTCATACTTGATCTTGATATGACATTATTCAATTCTGTTTTGGAAGGATGGTAAAATGTGCTGCGTTAGGCTGCATCAATAATGACGTTATATATGGTTGTAAATAAATACTTTTGAACGTTGACGTGTCTCGCGAATTTTCAGAAAAATCCTTCACTCTGTCAGTAGTCTCTACCTTGTATATTAACCTATTATCACATTCCAAACAAACACTGCTACATATCAAGTTCGTGATATTAAATACAAGTTTCCAAACAATACCTGAGTTACAAGAAACCTAACAAACCTTGACTTTTTATAGGTGCTAGAAAAAAAATCTCTAAACTTTAATGCTCTGTGTATGGGTAAGGAAGCGTTTGCGGACACATATTTATACGAAGAAAAAGTTGACCAGAAAAATATGTCCCTAGAATATAATAATAATAATCTTTATCATTCATAAACAGAAATGTTTCTTGGGGTAATAAAGACAATCAATCAATATATGTTTATAGCAGGGAAAATTATGAAAGAGTAACTAAAAATAAAATAAAATTAAATGATCAGATGATCATTTTTAAATCATATACACAGTACATATAAAGTTGTTTCTTCTAGAAACCATTGAATATTAGTTCTTGAATTGATTTAGGATGATATAAGAGAATCAAAGACATAAGTATATTTTCAGTTCTTTTTTGAATTTCTCAACACTTAATTTTTCTTCATACTGGCAGGTAATTCATTATAGAGAATTGTTCCATTGTATAAAATAGATCTTTAACCCATATCTGATTAATTTTGATGAGAGTTAACATATCTTTTTGTCTGGTTATGTGTTGGTGTTTATGACTATTGACTTCAATATGAAATATACACCTCAATGAAAGTCATACACCTCAATGAAAGTCACCTTGAGGCGTGAGTATCTCAAAAAGGCCTGGAATCGCCGAATCTGGCCCAGTGGTGCTTTTGTCTCGTTTTTCCAGAAGAAGAGGATTCCAGCAAAGGAGAAGGACCCTCATTCACAAATGATATCTCAACTAGATGCCCAGAATTGAATGCAAATTATCGTACAAATCACCCTGTAAATATTGTAAATTTTAATGATTTTAATATTTTGGACACCACTGGCCTAACAAACCAAAATGATATCAGTTTTAGTAATGTTCTAACCAATAACTCTAATACAAGATGTTCTAGTACAGTAACGTCCGGTCACCAAGTACCTGGAAATAATTATCCTCTATATGATGTAAATTATTTAGACTTAGGATATGATGCTCATAACCCAAGAATGTGTTCACCTGAAAAAAGTAATGCTGTAATCCCTGCAAGAAGTACCTCTGTTACTGATAGCTCGCATGTACAGGAGAGGGTAAGTCAGCTAAAAAGTAAGAATCAAGATATTTTATATCAACATACAGTGTATGAGAAATAAATTAAACATACTAGAGCTATTCATACTTAAACATGATATACACATCCTTGCTCTTTCTGAGACTTGGCTCCAACAAGGGGAAATTATAGTGTTACCTGACTTTAAGCTCATCTCAGGTTACACTAGAAAATCACATGTATGTATTTTCGCGAGAAATCATATATGCCTTAAACCAATAAATGTTGATGATCTGTGTTCTGACATTGACGCTGAATTTGCATGTAGTCGGATTGTAAACAATGGGACTATTATTGTCTCTACTTATCGTTCTCCAAATGGCAACAGTGAGCTGTATTTGAATAAATTAGATAGACTTCTAGATGAAAAGCTTAATAATAACTCAAAAGTCATTGTTTTAGGAGACTTCAATTTCAATTTTAAAACTAATGATAGCTCTGTAAGGGACTACAGAGACGGAAACTAGCAGAACTAGAGTAGACAACTTATTCACAAACCTACAGAAAGGTTCATTTGTATTAAAGGTAATGGAACCATTCATGTCAGATCATAATGCTCGATCCTAAAAATAAATAACAGTGCCAAAGCTCCTGTTAGCACTTTTGTCTGTCGTCCTATGACTAGCAGAGCAGTGGACAATTTTTTAACTGAAGTAAGTAACACAAACTGGAATTTTTCTTATTACACTGCACAAGATCAGGCCCATTGTATCACAAATATTCTGTCAGACATTAGCGCACGCTGTTTTCCTGAGAAGAAGGTAAGAGTGAGGGATAACAGTCACATCAAAAATATTGAGAATACTCATAACTTTAAATATCTGAAATCTAAGCTGGATGCAGCTCAGACAATATTTGATGTCACAAAATCTAAGGAAAGTCTTCAATTATTGGGTTTCTTGAAGAAAGAATATCGGGAAATGATCAACATTGAGAAGATTAAACTTAACAGCAAAAAAATTTCAGAATCAGATAACATTCAAAAAACCGCTTGGAATATCATAAATGTCAGCCTAGGTAGAAATAATACTTCTTTTGACAGCAGTATATCTGCTAAGGAATTTGCACAATTCTTCCAGCATGTTATGAAAAATCTAATTGAGAACTGTAAAATTGATGACAGATCCGATAATCTCAACTTTAGTGATTTTCTTAATAAAATCCCTGCAAATCATAAGACATTTTATCTGCATCCAACAGATGCACATGAGGTTCGCTCTATTGTTGGAAATCTTAAGAACTCCAAGTCAAGGGATTGTTATGGTTTAAATGCCAGTCTATTAAAAATAGCTGTTGACATACTAGATCAGCCAATTGCAACTCTTATAAACACATGCATGAACAATGGTTATTTCCCAGATATATTTAAAATATCTAGAGTATCACCAATTTATAAAAAAGGAGATATGAATTTACCAGCTAATTATAGACCTATCTCTATTATACCTATAATAGACAAGATTTTTGAAATTATCCTAAAGATACGACTCATAACTTTCTTTGAAAAAAACAATCTGATCTGTGATAATCAGTTCGGTTACAGAACTGGGAAGTCCACTATTGCCGCAGTTTGTGCGCTCTGTGACATCATATTAGATGGTTTTGATGATCAACTGAACAGCTTTGCTAGATTTTATGACTTGACGAGAGCATTTGACACAGTTCGCCATGATTATTTACTTTCTAAACTTGAAAGATATGGCATAAGAGGAACTCCATTAGACCTCATCTCTTCATATCTAGAAAATAGGACTCACTATGTTGAGCATGACAACCAAATATCCGATGCTCATACAGTGAAGTATGGGGTCCCTCAGGGATCCGTACTTGGACCCCTGTTTTTCATCATTTATTTCAATGATCTGGCTATTAATCTTGGTCAAATTGTAAAACCAATTTTCTACGCTGATGATGCGACTTATATAGCCACTAGCAAGACCAGTCAAGAATCACTTACTAATCTAGAACAGTCTGAGTCAATTTCCAAAGAATGGTTCTGCACAAACTGTCTTACTCTTAATGTAACAAAAACTCAGAATATTTTCTTTTCTACTACATACAGCAATCACAGCGAACCTGTTAAGCTCTTAGGTATACACTTAGACTCGAAGTTTGATTTCGGTTATCACACTCAAGATCTATGCAAGCGCTTAGCAAGAGCAACATTTGGAATAAGACAATTGAGGTATCAGTTAGATATCCAGCATTTAAGGATGGCCTACTTCTCCCTGTTTCATAGTATACTAACTTATGGACTAATAGTCTGGGGAAACTGTAGTCACAAAGAAAAAGTATTTGTAGTACAAAAGAAAGTTATATGGATCATGAGTTTTAGTAGCTATCTATCTCACTGTAGACCTCTTTTCAAAAAATTATCAATTCTTCCATTACCCTGTTGCTATATAATGGAGTGCCTTCTATTCATTCATAAAAAATGTTAAACAGATGGTGTTGTACGGCACAATCATATACATTCATACTCAACTAGAAACAGTGATGATATCTGCATACCATTCTGTAGAATTAAGAAAACACAAAATTCATATAGATATATCAGTGCTAAGCTCTATAATGCCCTACCAACACAGCTATAAAGGTTCAACTTATTCAGTATTCAAGAAAAAAATACGTGATATACTGATGTTACATTGTTTTTACTCAGTTGAGGAGTTTCTCCTCCACATGCCCTCCTGTACAGGCTGTCCCATTTTCGATGTCCTTACGGGATATCTCGCTTAATTTTGAAGATAGAAAGTTGCGGTTTTCGCGAACGTTGGCTACTTTTTTGTAAAACTCACGAAACCGTGAACAAAATTTCCATAGCCCGCTTCGTTCCTGAGATACAGGGCGAAATTGAAAATATTGCATTTTGAGACCCCCCTTGTATCTCAGCTATCTTTCAACTTAGAGGGAAAGTAAGAACTGTTTCTTTCACAATTTTTCACGTAGAATCCAGTGGCGTAGTCAGATTTTTTAAATGAGCTGTCGTTATTTAGATATAACCCAAAGTTATGTTTTTTTAAATAGAACACCCTGTATGTTTTTCAATATTTGAAACAAGAAAGCTTTGCGCTTTTCAAAAATATATAACACTTATATGATATTTTGAGTATTAGTCCTGTATTTGGGTTATTTTCAGTTTTTTATGTATAGGTTTCTTATCAATAGGCCTTGTAAAAATGTGGCAACACTATCCACTTCACAAATTTTCATATTTCCCTTATTGCTGACACAGTGTTTCGTCACACACTCACCACATTTACCAATATTCAGTACTATTAATTGCCTATGAAAGCTGTGGACCTAATTAGTAGGTAGCTATGAAAAAAATAACACAAATGCAGATTGTTTACAATTCTTGTCACCTACCTGTCAAAGTTTACAAATTTTTCATACAATGGCGAATAATAATCCAGGATATCAAAACTACGAGAAATTAGATATGGTTGGAATATATTACCAAGTTGGCTTCAATGCAAATCAAGCGAAGGACCTATATTTTGAAAGGTATTTACTATCTCCCAATTGCTGGGTATCAGTTAGTTACAATATGATAAAAAATTTAGGTATCCCGAGAGGAGACAACCAAGTAGGAAAATATTTGGCAGACTGAAAGAAAATTTGGAAAATTTTGGATCTTTTGAGAAGCCTAGACCAAAAAGTTATAGGAAAGAAAATGCCGAAAACGATGAAATAAGTGTCCTTGCAAAGGTAGAAGAAAGCAATAATTATACTTCTTGCAGAGAAATTGAAGCATCATTTGGTATTTCAAAGACAAGGGTGTCCAAGATATTGAAAAAGAACAAATATACCCCCTACATACCACAAACTATTCATTATTTGTACCCGGGTGATGCTGTGAAGCGCATTGAGTTTTGTAGATGGTATATCCAGAAGACGGAAGAAAATATAAATTTTGGGCGTTCAGTAGTATGGTCCGATGAAAGCCATATAAGTAGCGCTGGAATATTTAATCGAAATAATCATCGTTATTGGTAAAATGAAAATCATCACGTTACGGTGGTTCGCCAACAGCAAGGCAGATTCGGCTTTAATGTATCTTGTTTCATTTATGGAGGAAGACTTGCCTATCGAATTTTTGACGGTAACTTGAATCACCAAAGATATTTGGAAATTTTAGATGATTGTCTTTCTGAACTACTTGACGAAATTCCGTTGGCTCAATTTAGACACAGTTTCTTCCAACAAGATGGCGCACCTTGTCATAACGCAGGTGCCATCAGGGTTTATCTTGATGCAAGATTTCAAAATCAGTGGATTGGTAATAATGGTCCCATTCACTGGCCGCCAAGGTCCCCTGACTTATCGATATTAGATTTCTTCTTATGGGGCTATATAAAAAATAAAATATATCACACGCGGCATGAAGATCGAGATTCACTGATGAATGCTACGAGAGAAGCTTTCGAATATTTACGTATGAGACCTATATTTTTACTCCGGTCGATTGACGCTATCCTCAGAAGATGTCGGCTGTGTCTTCAACAGAATGGGCAGCAATTTGAACAATATTCATAAGACATTTTCAACAGAAGAAAAATTAATAGAATTGTTTTGTAGTAGTGTTTGAATTTATTGTTTTATCAAATTGTTTTATGTTTTATCAAATTGTTTTTATCAATTTGTTAATTGAATAATCATTTTAAATGAATACTTCTCATTCTACCCTATATAAATGAGTGGTATTTAATTATTGCGCCAGAATATCTATTCTAAAAGTAGAAGTTATTTGTCTTGACATGCCATAAAAAACTGAAAATTACCCAAATACAGGACTAATATTCAAAATATTATATAAGTGTTATATATTTTTGAAAAGCGCAAAGCTTTTTTGTTTCAAATATTGAAAAATATACAGGGTGTTCTATTTAAAAAAACATAACTTTGGGTTATATCTAAATAACGACAGCTTATTTCGAAAATCTGACTACGCCACTGGATTCCACGTAAAAAACTGTATGAGTGGCAGTTTTTACTTTTCCGATAGGTTGAAAGATAGCTGAGATACAGGGGGAGTCTCAAAATGCAATATTTTCAATTTCGCCCTGTATCTCAGGAACGAAGCGGGCTATGGAAATTTTGTTCACGGTTTCGTGAGTTTCACAAAAAAGTAGCCAACGTTCGCGAAAACCGCAAATCTCTATCTTCAAAATTAAGCGAGTTTTCCCGTAAGGACATCGAATATGGGACAGCCTGTACATGCGAGTTCGATGTTGATATTTGAACCATGGATTTATTCTCGTGTGTCATGTTTTACTTTACTTCTTTTATTTTATATTATTGTAGTGCCTGTAGTTTAGATTGTAAAGTGTATCTGTGACTAGTGTAAAATTCTTGTAATTTTATATAAAATAAATCATTATAACTTTAATCTTAAGAAACAATATTAATTCGTTTCCACTGAGTGGAATTCATTAGTTAACCCACTATTATTTTTTTATATGTATTTATGTATCCCTATCATTAACAAAAATGTTTCTTGGGGCAATAAAGACAATCAATAAGCGTGATGAAAATAACTGGATAACGCCCTAATTCTTCTAGACGTGTTCGAGGACTTCGTGTCTCCAGTAACCGCCTCCCAGACCCTCCTCCATTCCTCTTGCAAGAAGCGCAAAGGCGTGCTGCAGAAGACGATGCTGATGCTGACGCAAGTGTTGACGAACGCGGCGACGGAGCCTGCGCAGAAGGACGGCGCGCTGCACATGGTCGGCTCGTTGGCCGACGTGCTGCTCAAGAAGAAGGTGTACCGCGATCAGCTCGACACGCTGTTCGTCAAGTACGTGTTCCCGGAGTTCAGGAGCGACAGGGGGCACATGCGCGCCAGGGCCTGTTGGGTACGTTGTGAAGCCTCTCTTTTTTTTCTTTGTTGGCCTACTAAAGGGGAATTTTTTTCTGGAAACTTTGACACCCTCTATCTCTGTGGAGGGGAGAGTTGGGGCGCATGTTTGTAGAGTAGGAAAGTCTTTTTGCCTGGATAGTCCAGTCATTACAGTGCAGACTCGATAATCCGAACTAATAAAAACCAAGGCGATTCGGATTACCAAAAAATTCGGATTACCGAAGCAGTTTTTTTTTGATTTTTTATTACGAAATGCAAAAAAAAAACATAAATACAAAAAAGTAACACTAAAATATGCATAAAAGTAAGAATATTATACTAGTTTCCAAAGTAATTTGTAATTTTTGTTTGCTTAACACATCTTTGATTATTTATAAAGGCCATTTATTTCAAGCTTTGAAGTACAAGAATATCATTTAAGGGAATATTATTTTCTTCCTTGTGTAATGTGAATCCCAGATACTAACAAAAAAACAATTAGGGGAATCCCTGAACATTTCACTCACAATTTCTATAGGAAATAAATAGGCCTTAAGGCCTTAAGGTATAGGTTCGGATTATCGAGTACTATGAAATTCGGATTATAGAGTACTCAATGTATTAAAAATGCTTGTTCGGACTACTGAAGAATTCGGATTATTGAACGTTCGGATTATCGAGTCTGCACTGTATATCCAAATAACGGACCTTACTCGTGAATAATTTTTTAGTGTTTTTTTTTTATAGGTGTCTCGGGGGGGGGGTCACTGGGAGTGTATATTCAAAATGGCGACCAAATCAAGCTTTTGCATATGTTCGAAACCTGTTTTTTTTTTGTTAAAAAACGGCTTTTCTTGAATAACTCGGCCATTTTTGATTCTACAGAAAAGTTTGGGAACAAAAATTGTAGTAAATTTTGTTCTCTACAAGTTTGGTCCTCACAATTTTTCTGATAGGATCGATATTTTGTAAATTAAACCTGAAAAAAGCGACAAATTCGAAATATTTTCATTATCTCGTTTATTTTCAACTTTACGGCATAAATGAACAGAAACAAACTTGTAGAGGATTAAATTTTGGACAAATTTTGTCTTCACCTGTTTTTCCGCAAATCGATATTTTCGGAATTAAACCTAAAAAAAAAAAACGACTCATTCGAAATATCATCATTATCTCGTTTATTCTCAACTTAACACCATAAATGAGAAAAAACAAACTTGTAGAGAATCAAATTTTGGACAAATTTGGTCTTTACCTGTTTTTCCGAAAATCGATATTTTCGGAATTTAACCAGAAAATATGTACCCATTCAGAAATATTCGCAATATCTCCTCTTTTTCAATTCTGCAGGTGCAACGAATAGGGCAAAAGTTGTATACAATAAAATTTCTGAAAATTTTGGTCTACACCTGTTTGACAGACAAGCTACCTGCGCGGAATAACCTTTATGCCGTAAAATGCGAAGCATTGGAGATAATGATAATCTTTTGATTTTGTCGCTTTTTCAGGTTTAATTCCCAAAATATCGATTTTTGGAACAAAAACGTGGTAACCAAAATTGTTTAGAATTTGATTCTCCACAAGTTTAGTCCTCTTCATTTATGCCGTAATGTTGAAAATAAACGAGATAATGAAAATATTTCGAATTTGTCGCTTTTTTCAGGTTTAATTTACAAAATATCGATCCTATCAGAAAAATTGTGAGGACCAAACTTGTAGAGAACCAAATTTACTACAATTTTTGTATCCAAATTTTTTCTGTAGAATCAAAAATGGCCGAGTTATTCAAGAAAAACCGTTTTTTAACAAAAAAAAACAACATACGCAAAAGCTTGATTTGGGCGCTATTTTGAATTTACACTCCCAGTGACCCCCCCGAGACACCTATGAAAAAAAAAACACTAAAAAATTATTCACGGGTCAAAGTCTATAATGACTGGACTAGGAGTACTGAACCTGGACGTTTGGCGGTTTGGCCCTGGGTCACCCTATATATCCATTTTTTTGTGTTCATAAATATATCTGACTATTCCACTCTTGATCTCTAGAACCAATCAGAATCGACCATTTTCACGGTTTCTTCTGTATTCTAGTAATATTTTTTGTTTATTAAATCTTATCGGACTTGCTCCACCAATACAGAAGCCGAATTGACCCCCACGTGACCAACAAACCTCGTTTATCACCGATAAAATTTCGACATCGTGTCTGGTCAAGATTGCTTTGGATTAAAATCTGAGACAATAACCTAACCTACTTTGATTCAATTACTCATAATTCGCGTTAAGGGTGCCGTACATTATGCTATTTCTCGGCAAGTTTGAGGCAATGCAATTTTCTCGCAATTTTCTCAATTTATTGCAAGTCGCCGTACATTGAGATATTTTTGCCATACTTTCTTGTTCATATTCACTATTTTCAGGTTTTTTGAGCCTTCAGTGTACTTTTTGAGGTTATTTGGTGTTTCAGGCTACGTTATGGAGAAAATTTGTAATTTATCAAGATGCTACGATGAATATTACTAAAAATTTTACTAAACTTGTCTTGAAATTGCAGGAAAAATAGAACTGGTTCTATTACGAAACTTGCATGAAACTTGCCGTGAAATATCATAGACGCATGCGCATTGGTCGATTCAAAATTGCATTGCATCCAACTTGCTGGTAAATAGCATAATGTACGGCACCCTTTAGTGAGACATTTTGTACGAGAGGCGAGAAAATTTTATTCTGGCTGTAGGTTTCATGTGTAATTTAAAAAGTGTGCATATGATGTAGCGCAACTGATGGGGTTGTTGCGCGAAGATACGAAGGTCGATGGTTTGAGCCCCTCTGCGACGATATCTTTTTTTTTTATTATTTCATGTCACATAAATTCAATTTATTTTGTTTGAATTGGATACTAATTGTATACACTCTCTTGAGAGCAACCATCTCCAAGATGATAAAAAAAATACTGTTTATCAAAATTGAACATTCCACTTTGTGAATAATTATAAATATGTAGTTAATTTCTAAAAAAGCGAATTCTGTATTTCATTACTATCATTATGTTCTTCTTCGCAGTTTGAGTTGGAATATACTTTAATTATGTTTCCTATTTCTTATACAGTGTCATTCATAAAGTCGGCATCATATGGGAAAAACTTTTATTAGTGACTTATTTTGGAATTCGAGTTGAACGTTAAGTTTTGCTTAAAAAAAGATGAAAAATGGCCTACTCAATCGGGGTCACGTGACTTTCGCTACATGTCAAAAGTGTCATTTTTTCAAATTAATCGCTGAAAGTAGGGTTATTTGTTCGAATATCGAAAAAGTTAACTTGAAAAAGTTGTTTCTATTTCAATTTTACACATGCTTCTAGAATTTGATCTTTCTATTGCAACTTTTAGATTTTGATTTTTTTTTTATTTTTCGAAATTTCCTTTTAATATTGGAGGAATTATTAATTCCACGAAACTACTTCATACCAGTAGCTTTTTCATGCTACTTACTTTCAATTACTTATTATCACTGATTATTGACAGAAATATGATTTTCTTCAGAAAATGATAATATCCGCTTCCAAATTCTGTTATGTTTGATGCAAAGTTGATATATCGTCAAGCATTTAGAAACGAAATTCATTTAAACTGATCATTTTAGTACGGAAAAAATGAATTTAAATGAATTTCGTTTCTAAATGCTTGACTCAAACATAACAGAATTTTGATGTTATGTTTGCATCAAACATAACAGAACTTTGAAGCGGAGATTATCATTTTCTGAAGAAAATTATATTTTTGTCGATAATTAGTGATAATTAGTAATTGAAAGTTAGTAGCATGATGAAACTACTGGTATAAAGTAGTTTTATGGAATTTACAAATTTTTTAATATTACAGAAATTTCGAAAATTTTCAAAAAATATCGAAATCTAAAAAATGTAATAGAAAGATAAAATCCGAGACACATATGCAAAATTCAAATAGAAACAACTTTTTCAAGTGAACTTTTTCAATATTCGAACAAATAAGCCAACTTTCAGCGATTAATTTGAAAAAAATGTCACTTTTGACATGTAGGGGAAGCCACGTGACCCCGATTGAGTAGGCCATTTTTCATCTTTTTTGAATCAAAACTTAACGTCCAACTCGAATTTCAAAATGAGTCATTAATAAAAGTTTTTCCCATATGATGCCGACTTTATGAATGACACTGTATATATATTGTCTCATTCAATCATGAAATAGTCATATATAATACCACAAGTGATAATATTTTGCCGGAAATTTTCGGTGATTGTTACGACAGCTTGTTGCCTAGTAATTTCGTGACATTGTTATCAAAACTACGAGACGTAGGCGAGTAGTTTTGGATCAATGTCATGAGCGAAATTAGAGCAGCAAGCTGGAGTATGTCAATCGACGAATATTTCCAGGAAAAATAGTATCACGAGTTGTATTCGTATGACTATTTCATGATTGAATGAGACAATATATATAAGAAATAGGAAACATAATTTAAGTATATTCCAACTCGAACTACGAAGAAGAACATAATGATAGTAATGAAATACAGAATTTACTTTTTAAGAAATTAACTACCTACTTATAGTTATTCACAAAGTGGAATGTACAATTTTGATAAACAATATTTTTTTTATTATCTTGGAGATGGTTGCTCTCAAAAGAGTGTATACAATTACTATCCAATTCAAACAAAATGAATTGAATTTATGTGACATGGAATAATTAAAAAAAAAAAGATATCGTCGCCGAGGGCTCGAACCATCGACCTTCGTATCCTCGCGCAACAACCCTAACAGTTGCGTTACATCAGTTAGTAATTATAATATCAGTCAGTCACAATAACTTGAGTAATTGAAGAAGATAACTTCAAAAAGGAATTTGAATTCTATTATTGTTGTGTCAGATCGTGCAAACTTTTTAAATTACACATGAAACGTCCAGCCAGAATGAAATTGTCTCGCCTTTCGTACAAAATATCTCACTAACGCGAATTATAAGTAAATAAAATAAAGTAGGAACTTAGGTTATTGTCTCAGATTTGAATCCGAAGCAATCTTGACCAGACACGATGTCAAAATTTTATCGCTGATAAACGAGGTTAGTTGGTCACGTGTGGGTCAATTCGGCTTCTGTATTGGTAGAGCAAGTCTGATAAGATTTAATAAACAAAAAATATCGCCAGAAGAAACCATGAAAATGGTCGATTCTGATTGGTTCTCGAGATCAAGAGTGGAATAGTCATATGAATACAACTCGTGATACTATTTTTCCTGGAAATATTCGTCGATTGACATACTCCAGTTTGCTGCTCTAATTTCGCACATGACATTGATCCAAAACTACTCGCCTACGGCTGGTAGTTCACGAAATTACTAGGCAACAAGCTGTCGTAACAATCACCGAATATTTTCGGCAAAATATTATCACTTGTGGTATTATATATGATCTTCCACAGGTAATGCATTATTTCGCCGAATACTCGTCCAACGTTCTAATGGACGCCGTCAATTTGACAGTCCACGCTCTGCTGTACGACAAAGATCTGCCGGTCAAAGTCGAAGCGGCCATCGCCTTGCAGTCTCTGCTAAACCATCAAGACAAAGCGCAAAAGTTCATCGAGCCTCAGGTAAGTTATCTTCTGATTCTCTGTTCCCGGTAACATTTTAAGTTGACCTTAATAAAAATAATAAGTCGTGTAGACGATCTTGAAATCATTTATCGAATAGAAATAGGAAAAATATAATATCATAGAAATGTATAATGTATAAATAAAAAGACAACTGACTGTGACACTGTGACATATGACGTATTAGCACAAACATAAAACACAGATTTTTTAATAGAAGTTCTACAATACAATTTCATACTTTGTATAGACTTACTTGAAGTTTAAAAAATAAAATTACTAACTGGTAGTTCTGACTGCCGATGCCGCTAGTAAAATAATCATGTTTAGATAAACGGGTTCTCATTGAATGAAGAGCCCTGTGCCCTGAAAGAGCGTAATACAGATAAAATGTCATATACCAAAATGGTATATGAGGGGAAATGCCAAACAATTCCCGAAAACATATATCTGGAAAGACGGATTCTTTACCCTTATGAGAGCACTAAATTGATTGATTGATTGATTGTCTTTATTACCCCAAGAAACATTTCTGTTTATGATAGGGATTCATGAATACATATAAAAAAAAATAAAGGGTTAACTAATGAATTCCACTCAGTGGAAACGAATTAATATTGTTTCTTAAGATCAAAGTTATATTTCATTCCTAAGTAATCAAATCATGCCACATATTTTTCATTCAAATTGTCCTGAGCAAGTATTTTTTAAGATTGATTTTAAACCTGTTTGCATCATGTATATTTTTCAACTCATTCGGTAATGAATTGTATAAAATTATTCCATTGTGAAAAACATATTGTTTGCCAATGTTTGACTTGAATGTATTTGCTATCAAGTAATTCAATTGTCTAGTCCCATAATTATGGACTGTATTGACTTCATTGAAAGCTAAATTTGATATTTTCAAATGTAATGAAGATATTAATGGGGCAAACAGCTAACAGGTGTTTGAATCTAAACTAAGAGGTTAAGGTAAGTCAATACAAAGTAAGTAATTCCCTCACATAATTTTTTTTATTATAGAACTTTAGATACATGTCCCTGATGTTGTGACAACTACATTAAATATTTGTTGAGACGACTCTGAGCATTCCTTCATTCCTTTGAAAAATATCCACTCTACTTTGAGCTTGACTTCTCAGAAAGATTAAACTATGCCATAATAATTATATTTCTGTTATACAGGATAATTCAAAATTCGATGTTAATATTTTAAGGACGTATTGTTGGAATGAAAACAAGACTTTTTCTTCATATAAACGTGTCCTAAAATGCACCCTCTATAACATCGATCAACTCCTCAAAACTGGGTTTACATAATTTTTGAAGCAAGAAAAACATAAAGTGTTTATAAAGACAGGGCCATGCCAATTTTCAGAAGATTTCATCCATTATTTTAGTCACAACTTTAGTTAATCTTTTTTTTTTAACTTATGTGGCTGTAGCTCCGAGAGAACACTTATATTTATATAAAAAAGTCTTATTTTGGTCCCAACCATATGTCTTTGAACTATTTACATCGAATTTTGAAGCACCCTGTATGAATTCAAATTCTTGTCTATCTGTACAATGTTGATCAATTGGTGAAAGTACAAAGTAGGTTCTTTCATTTTTAAATATTCACTTGATATTTCCTTGAACTAGTATAGAATTATACTGACATCACAACAGAAGGCGTATGACGTCAGTACTGGCTAGACGAGTGTACCGCCAAACGCTATGTTTGAACCTTCCATCAACTTGTAGAGTTTTTGAATAGTGTTTTTCTGGAATAGGTATATTTTGTCGAAGCACTATGCACACTCAAGTTGTTACCTATTTGTGAAAGTTCAATGAATTAGTGATACATCCGAATTTAAAGAAATGAATCATGATGTGCCCAAGGCTCTGTCTTGGGGCCACTTCGATTCATTATTTATATCAATGAGCTAATCAGATTCATGACCCCCTTTAAATGTGTCCTTTTTGCTGTCGAAACGTCATTTATATTGTTTGAGTCCAGACTAGTATTTTCTTCCGTACTCGTCAGCATGGTGAAGAGAAACAGGAGGTAACATTTTTCGGGGTCAATTTGGATCATGGCTTGAATTGGAATTCCCATATAGAACATTTGGAGCATAAATTGTCAAGTGTATTGTTTCTTTTACGCAGTGAATTACTCACTGTGGGGTAATCCCTCGGCTGCAAGTGCTTTTTTTATTCAACCAACAAAAAAAGCCATAAAAATATTATGTAATGTAGGATATAGAGCTACCTGTGGACCGTTATTCACTAAATTCAAAATTATGACTTGAAATCCATAAAATATCGTCTAATCTCACTACACAGGCTGATATCCACCATCATAACACTAGGAATTTTGATATCAGAATCCCTAGATAAAGTCTCTTTATTTCACGAAAAAAATCTCCATAATGCACTGCCACATCAAGTTAAAATATTAAAGATGAATGAGTTCAAATGAACAATCAAATCGTACCTTTCAAATAATAGTTTTTATTCTATCAATTAATACGTTGAAAATATTTCAGGTGCGACCTTTTTTCTTTAAGAACATAATAATTACCGATTGTTTATTAAAATTTGTTCTCAAACTTTTATTATGTATTAACCTCTGTATCTCTGTTCTTCTGCAATGGTGAAGTTTTCTTATTTTCAAAATTTCATTTGATTATTTTCAATATTTTATTCTCAGACACAAATTTCCTGCTATGAATTTGCCGAGGAATATGCATATGTATATTATGATATACAGGGTGTTTTTTAAGTACGTGTAGAAAATTCAGGAGCATATTGCTGACGTCAAAATACGAAGAAAAGTTCGTATAAATATATGTCCGAAAGTTATTCGTTTCTGATGTACAGAGTGTCAAAGTTGAATTCTTATTTTTGTTTTTTGTTAATGAATTTCAATATAATTGTGATATTCGAATGAAGTTTGGTATCTAGGAGTATTTTTCAATGACAATATCAAATTTCACGTTAGTTTGTCTCTTTCGTGGGGGTGGCGCCACCTACATGTCTTTTGAGTCTTTTGAAAAGTCACAACTTTTTTGTGCGTACCTGTATCACGTTTTATAGAAGAAAAATAGATTTCTGTAACACTTTTGTGTAAAAAATATATTCTTGGTAGAGGTCGATGCGAGCAACTGTTTTCGGGTTATTGGGATTTGAAATAATCGATGCATTTGATTTCCAGTATTTCGTCGCCTCTTAGTAGTAAATATCAGAAAAGAGACGCCACTGCATTTTTCTTCTTTCATTCAATATTCTCCTACATTCAACAATTCAACATTGGAATGTAAGCAAATAATGATTCTTACTTCTTTGTATCTACTTTTTTGTCCACTTTGAACAATTACTTCAATCAATTCCCTCCACTAACTGTTTTAGTATTAATTTGGTCTATTATTAGTATTGAATTGTGATAACACCCGATTCCTATTTTAAAATGAAATTGAAAAAAAAATAATTTTCCTCACTTGATGAATCAATTTTGAATTCCAACTTCTTGTCATTCCAAATTACTCACACTGATTATCTCAAATCCCAATAACTCGAAAACAGTTGCTCGCAGCGACCTTTACCAGGAATATATTTTTCACACAAAAGTGTTCTAGAAATCTATTTTCCTACTATGAAACGTGATACAGGTAAGCACTAAAAAGTTATGACTTTTCAAAAGACACAAAATACATCTTGGTGTCGCCACCCCCACGGAAGAGACAGAGACTGACAGAAAATTTTATATTGTCATCGGAAAATACCCCGAGATACCAAACTTCATTCGAATATCACAATTATTTTGGAATTTATTAATAAAAAACGAAAATAAGAATTCAACTTTGACACTCTGTATCTCAGAAACGAAGAACTTTCAGACATATATTTATAAAAACTTTTCTTTTCATTTTGACGTCAGCAACATGCTCTTGAATTTTCTACACGTACTTAAGAAACACCCTGTATAAATAGAATGAAGAGACAAACGGAATTACCATAATGATGTCGTTCATCACTAAATACTTGACGAGTAAGTAATCTACACTTTCGGATTTGTTTTTTGAAATTTTCATAAATGTCACTCACTTGCAGGTATAGCACTGATGATGGCTTTTTAGCCGAAAGCGCTCTGCGATTTTATAATAAATTTCACACGAAATATAAAAATCACTTCATTTTATTGATCAGTTTCGTGTATGCAGCTAGTACAGATCTCCACCTATTATGATATAGTCAAATGAACTATCTATCTATACCTTTTCAACTTCAATTTCGGAATCGGTGAGTTATATTTCGGAAAAAGTAATCTCGATTTCAGAATTGATTAGTTCGATTTCAGAAATGGTAAACTCAATTTCAGAATCGGTGAGATGAATTTCAGAAAAAGTCCATTCAATTTCAGAAATGGTAAGTTGTATTTCAGAATTATTGGTAGGTTCAATTTCAGTAGATGAAATCCTTTTATATGTTTGAAATGTTTTCAATTGCAAAAGAGAAGATTGTTTACAGTGGATGAACGGTGTTTGAGAGCCCTATGTTTAATCAGATTGAACATATATGGGGTGCCTTCAAGTCAGAAGTGAAGAGCTTCTTGCAAGAGCATCGCCAAAGGGTCATAGCTGGGGATCCGAACAGATTGCTCATCCAGATAGAATTCAGACTGTGATGTCTTGAGGAATGTGCAGATCATTCAATGAAAATGATAACACCTCAAATGTGTTTGCATTCTCATAATCATGTGCAACGCTATTATCTTCCAGCGATTCGGATGGAAGGCATCTGTGGATTGAATTGAGATTATAATTATGTTATTGAATTGTTTTTGACAAGTTGAATATTGTAAATATGGTTTGTTAATCTCACATACAATTGGAAACATTTCGAACAAATATAAGGATTTTTTTTCTGAAATTGAACCTACCAATTCTGAAATACAACTTACCATTTCTGAAATTGAATGGACTTTTTCTGAAATTCATCTCACCGATTCTGAAATTGAGTTTACCATTTCTGAAATCGAACTAACCAATTCTGAAATCGAGATTACTTTTTCCGAAATTGAAGTTGAAAAGGTATAGTAAAAGTACAAGTACATTCTTTGAATTTTGTTCATTCCGATCATCATTATTCCACAACCAATTTGAAACTTGAGAGGTTAGAACTCACTTTGGTCGTTGTCCCATTCAGGTGAAACAAATCGCTCTGGAACTGCTCACGATCATCCGAGAAACGGAAAACGAGGACGTGACCGGCGTCATGCAAAAGCTGGTGTGCGTCTACACGCAACAGCTGACGCCGATCGCCGTCGAGATATGCCAGCACCTGGCCGCCACCTTCAATCAAGTGTTGGACACCGACGAGGGCTCCGACGAGAAGGCGATCACAGCGATGGGGCTGCTCAACACCATCGAGACGCTGCTCACTGTTATGGACGAACAGCCCGAGGTAATTCGTATGCCGCGTGGCTCGTCTATGTTTAGTGGTCGTGACTCTGAACATGGAAAACACGCACAACACTCACACACACACACACACACCCTCTTAAGGCTGTGTCTCTCGGTCCAACAATTTGATCAAACTACAGATCTGTGATGTCATCAGTGACGTCACGTCAAACAGCAGCTGAAATTTAGAACTTGTTCTAAATATTTGTCATGTTGGATCAAACAATAAGGTTAGGATGTTTGTTTTCATATTTGCATCATTGATTATTATTTTATATCTTTCTATACAGGCTGATTTTAAAATGAGTGCATATATTCAAGACATATATATGAGAGAGTCTAACAAAAATTACTAAAATATTTGATTTTTCCTAAGTCTTCACATTAACGAGAAATTTCATTTTGAAAATTGAACATAAAATGCTTCGAAATTCGAGTACGCCACTGGGAAGCAAGTGAAATCTGCGGAATCCCAGGGAATCACCAATTCGTCATTCACTAACGTCAAAACAAGACAGTGATGCCAGATTGTTTCAGAGACGAATATCCTGAGCCTTATTTTTTGAAGTTTACTGAGAGAGCTGTGGGGTGATTATCTCCATGGATCACGAGAGACGGAGAGAAACATGAGGGGAATGATAGAACGTCCCCTTTCCTTCAATTCGAAAATAAGGCCCCAGCGGGTAGATACAAAATTAGCAGACAATAAATAGGTACACAACATACACAAAGTTGAAAATCGACTCACCTAGTAGATTTTCTCATACCTGCTCGAACAGCAAAACTCCCGAGAGCAAACAAATACTAATATCGAGTCCATTCCAGACTAATATCGTCCTGTGTTCTTGTTGGTTCATATTCGCACTTAAACCATAGAAAACGACTCGACGACGACATATCCTTCCTGGCAATCTCACATTGAAAAGCACGATCACGACCATATCACGATTATCACGACACAAGACACAACCTCCAATTATTTTATTTTTTATTTTACGTTTACAAATATTTTACAAACCAGCAACCACACAAACAAAACTATTATCATATGATTTGTCAACATCATTTCTCAGAACAGTAGTATCTGTGACCATAGATTTCCTCTTTGCTGTGACCTTTGACAGTACTAACTAGGATTGTTCGCGTTCAAAAAATAAACAATCCGAAACCGTCAGAAGCATGCACAAGTCCACATAACCCAAAAAAATCATACAGTTCTGTGAAACTGCGCATGCTTCTGACCGGACGCAAGAATTCAGATGACCATGAATTACTAATAGGCGATTTCTACGGACCAATCAGAAACAGCAAAGTAGCGCCTGCGTGGTTGCGATTCATCCTGATTGGACACAGCTGATTTTATTTGTGAGATTAGTGTATAGTGAGGAAGTATCATTTCATTGAATTAAACTAATAGATGTTTTTTCCAAATTAGTTTTTTATGAAAATGGTAGTTTCATTTAAAGATATGATCCTTCCTCACTAATACATTAATCTCAATCAGCTGTGCCCAATCAGGATGAATCGCAACCACGCAGGCGCTACTTTGCTGTTTCTGATTGGTCCGTAAAAGTGGCCTATTAGTAATTCATGGTCATCTGAATTCTTGCTGGTAGCACACCATAAGAACAATCAAAACAAAGATCCTTTCTTGACAGTTTGTTGTTCTGAGAATGTATGTTATTTTGGGAAACGTCAAAACGTGATACTAGTAAATGTAAAGTTTTGTTTCTGACAATTTGCTTGGAATGTGACGATGCATTTCTCAAACATTGAGCTGAATGATATGGTTCTTATGTCGGGTCGTTATTGTGCGGGGCCCATGAGACTCCTCGAAGGACACGAAATTGTAGCGATGCAAGGAGGTGGAAGGAAGGGTCTAAATGATTTTTCAGTAAAAGAACTTCCAACCGTGAGGTGTTAAGTTATACGCTATTCGAGCTTATGTGTAGAAATCTTGGGTGAGTCCATTTTAAAGTTTTTGTATTATCTTTCTGAAATTCAGGACCAGGGTTAACTTCTTCCCCATGTACATTTTCTCGATTATACATTTTATTTAATCTCTCCTAATTTTCATGTAGAGTGGCAACGTCGCTTCGTTCATCACGGTCGACTGCGGATCGCAAACGATAGTTGTGACAGAAGTAGAAATCTGGGCGGAAAAAGGGTATTTTGCCCCAAATCTATTTGGATCCTAATAATATTTTTAATAGTGCTATACCTCAAGCTTTCTTAGTGTTTAAAATATATGCACTTATTTTAAAATCAGCCTGTATAATGTTGATATTTTATATGATCCGTGGTTTTCCTATTTTTAGTGTTCGCGATTATATACACAAAACATGCACAACAACACCCTCACACACGAAAAACAGTGAAGTCCCAAAGTAATCCGACACAAAATATTTGATGTAAATATTGATAACTTCGTCAACACTCTAATGAACTTGTATCGATGATTTTATTCAAATACGTTAATATGTCGAATTGAAATTGATTTTACGAAAAGAATTGGTATTTCCTAACTGACAGAAATTGTTTACAACAAAGAATAAGAATACTGCATCATTGTAATGACTTTTTCAGTTTCTTCGTGTGGCATGGTATGTGAAATAATGTTTTTCCTAATTTGTTGTGACTATAGGTTATGCAGCTTTTGGAGCCGACAGTTCTGCAAGTCATAGCACATGTGCTGCAAAACGAGGTACACGAATTCTACGAGGAGGTGTTGGCTTTGATCTACGATCTCACCAGCAAGCAGATTTCGCCCGACATGTGGAAGGTGTTCGAATTGTTGTATCAAGTAAGTTATTTCGATTATTTTTTCAAATGTCAAAATGTGACGTTTTCGTTGTTTCAACCAATAAGCAATGCATCATTCCAGCCAATCTTTCGGTACTTTACTGATAAAACTGCATTGTCCTCGAAAACACCTTGTTTAAATTCAACTGTCAAAATTAATCTGACTTACCAGTGTCCACCATCTAATTCATTTCCACCCATCTCATGTGTAACAATAACATCAATTATCAATTCTCCGAGAAAACGAAACGTTGCCTTTTTAATCATCGTTTAACTTGATAAAAATAATGTTTTTTTGAATTATTATTAAACGATGTACGCATCCGCGCTTGTAGTCACCGCAAATTTATGCCACACACATCACCTTTACAACATTTGATCAATCATAATAGAAAGACGTAGAATTAATTAGACTGGTGTTTGCTAGTGTTCATCAGATTGGTGAAAAAAAGAGTCTTCCCAAATACAACTCGCCCCTCAAATTTTATCCGATATTTTTTCATTTTCATCACTCAACCTTGTTAAAGATTTTGTAGAAAATTAAAGAAACTCGATAATATTTGAATGACTCGTGGTATTACCTTCGATAACTTCCACAGCTAACTTATCGGAGAAATTGCCTAACGGCAAAATATAGTTGTTTCGAATCTTTTTTTTTTGTTTTTCTTAGGTTTTCATGAAGAATGGCATTGATCACTTCACTGACATGATGCCGGCCCTCCACAATTACATCACAATCGATACCAACGCCTTTCTATCGAACGAACAACGTCTGTTAGCTATTTTCAACATGTGCAAAGAAATACTTACCAAGGTAAGAAATTCTCAGTTTTACTACTCTTTGAGTATATTATGTGATACATTCTATAGATTCATCATAAGTTTATTTGTTCGTCTTATTGTATTCTGCAAGACCGTATAATTTTTTTCAGTAGAGAAAGTCCTAATATTGGCGCCGCAAAATTTATTGTGTAAGTTCATTCATAGGAATTCGGAAAGGCTTTATATTGGCGCCCAACGTGGGATGAAAACAACTTTCAAACTTCGTTATTACTGTCATTTTTATAGTGATTTAGAAGTAGCACGAGTTGATAACCTGACCCTAAAGTTTTGATTTGAGGTAGTACCATGAAATTTCCGAAATAATCTCATCAACTTGCAAGAAAGTTCCGTTTTGGCGCCCAAACTGAGACATCAATTTTGACTAGCACGTGATAAAATATAAAAACAGATCTTTCTTCTCGGGAGTGCGGTATACGGTTTGTCACATCCATAATATTGTTATTATATTATCATCATGTTAGGATTGCGGACCGGATCCCGAATCTCACGCCGCCAAACAGTTGGATTTCGTTATTCTGCAGTGCCAGAAAAAGATGGACCAGGTCGCTCTCACGTTGGTCAATGAGGGAAGGGGGATGATCTCTCAAATATCTCCAAAATCCTTATCGGTCTAGTTAGTCGTGTTGTGTTCTGCAAGACAGTATAGTTTCTTTCAGTGGATACAGTCCTAATATTCGCGCCCAATAAGAGCTTGAAATATCTCCCAAACTTCATTACATCAACAACTGAAATTACAGGTATCTGACGTGTAATGTCATTTTGATCGATGACACTCAAAATGTATCACAGCAACTGATTTTGTATGTTTTTTCGGCACTGGGACGAAATAGCGCAGGACAAAATAGCGCAGAACGAAATAGCGCGGACGAAATAGCGCAGGGACATAATAGCGCAGAGACAAAATAGCGCAGAGACAAAATAGCGTAGAGACAAAATAGCGCAGGGACGAAATAGCGCAGAGACAAAATAGCGCAGAGACGAAATAGCGCAGAGACAAAATAGCGCAGGGTCATAATAGCGCAGGGACAAATTTGAGCGCGAAAACGTAGTGCATCATCTATGATTACGTTAATTCGTTTGTCAGGGCATAGACTATTTCTTCAAATACTAGATGTTTCAAAAGGAGACTACCCTTACAAACGAAGTAAATTAATACTAGGTATGCCGTTGGATTGTTAAAGTAGACCTATGATTAGGTTAGTTTGTTTGCTAGGGTATAAACTCATTTTGAAACACCTTGTATTTGAAGAATGAGTCTTTACTCTAACAAACGAACAAACCTAATCATTTCGTCTCTGCGCTATTTCGGCTCTGCGCTATTATGACCCTGCGCTATTTCGTCTCTGCGCTATTTCGTCTCTGTGCTATTTCGTCCCTGCGCTATTTTGCCCTGCGTTCTTTTGTCCGCGCTATTTTGTCCTGCGCTATTTCGTCCCAGTGCCGTTTCTTCATAGGAATTCTGAACGGCCAGATATTGGCGCCGAACGTGGGATTAAAATAACTGAATAAAATACATTTTATGATTACTCTAATTCTAATAGTATTGTCGTACTAGTAGCACGAGTTGATAAGACCGGTGGAGGAGGTATTTCCATGAAATTTTTAATTGTCTCATAATATAATCTCATCAACTTGCAAGTAAGTTCCGTTTTGGCGCCCAACGTGGGGTGTGAAAATGGTCTAGCACCCAATAAAAAATAACTGATGCTTTTTTTGGGAGTGGGATTAACTGGGTCTCACATCCATAACATCGTTATGATCACGTTAGGATTGCGGAGAGGATCCCGAATCTCACGCCGCCAAACTGTTGGAGGTCGTTCTTCTGCAGTGCCGGAAAAAGATCGACCAGGCGGCTCCCATGTTGGTCGAGTTGGCAGCCACCAGGCTGCTGAGGGAGGTGAAGACCAGCGAGCTCAGAACGATGTTGCTGCAGGTGCTGATCGCCGCCCTCTACTACGACCCTCAGCTACTCTTCTCAGGTACGATCACAATCTCAGACTGAATAACATCATCAATTATTTTAATCATTCATTCCCTCAAACGAGGATCAGCTCATTCTCTAAGAAGTACTAAAATAATCATACCTATACTTTATATGTAATAAAATACTTGTTTTCAATGTTCCCTGTTATAAACATACAGAGTGACCCATTTGAAAGCGGGCCACCCTCTCAAAACTTTTGTTTATGTAGCGATTTGGACGAACTTTTTTCAAATATGGATGGGGAAAAGGTGTATCCTGGAGCTAAGCAATATCCACTTTTTCTAAAATCCAAGGCTTACTAGATCACATTCAGAGGTCGAAAAATCCAGAATCCACATCAGTGAATTTCTTTGAACAAATCTGCATATGCCTCTAGAGTCGACGTCTTCTGAAATAGATCTGTACCAAGTGTCATTAACAAATATTCAACATCATCAATTCTATGAAATTACTAAGAAGTTATTCATTGTGCATTAAGAAGCTTTTCATTTAGTAACCCATGCGATAACAAATGGCATTTAACAAAAAACATTGAAATAATATTGAATTAACACACATGAATTGATTTCAGCTTCTGGATTTTTCAACTTTTTTTCTATTTGAACCCCTTAGGGGAGTTGGGTCGAGAGATCTGGAAGAAACTGCATTATTGCGGTCATCTGTGACCTCAATAATTGCAAGAGCTTCTCAATGCATGATAAACAAATTGTCAGTAATATAGTCAGAGAATCGTTAATGTTCAATATTCTTTCGTGAAACTTGGTACAGATCTATTTCAGGGGATGCCCATTCCAGTGCCGTGTACGGTTTGAAAAAAATCGCTAATAATAATTCTGGATTTTTCAGCCCCTGAATGCGATCTAGTAGGCCTTGGTTGTGTAGTAGTTCATAGATATTTATTACTTATTATTTTATAATTATGTTCTTCCTCATTCCAGAACTTGTTCTGACTGGAAGATATGTCTGATAAATACATTGAAAAAATAAATGAACGTTTACAAGGACTCGTTTGTCTATAGAACGGCAAAGCTTTTGGAATTCTTTGCCAAAGGAAGTATTTCCGAGAACTTATAATCTCCAAAAGTTCAAAAAAATGATAATATCTACCTCTTCCCCCTATCATCCCTAGGTACGCACGATGTTCTCCGAACATTATAAGGATTCCCTTTTGTGCACCCCAAGGGATGAAAAAAATGGGAGGGGAGAACGTCTACGTCCTCACTGTATAAATTATTGAAAAAAAAACTTTTTTCTTGCAGTATTGCAAAAAATGCCCGACTTCACGAACCACTTCATCAAGCAATGGCTGCACGACGCCGACTGCTTCCTCGGCATCCACGACAGAAAACTGTGCGTTCTTGGGCTGTGCACCCTCATCACGATGCCGACACGGCCGCCCGCCCTGCTGGAGGTGGCCGGCAAGGTGGTGCCCTCCCTCATCCTCCTCTTCGACGGCCTGAAGAGGGCGTACGCGGCCAAGGCGGCAGAGGGGGCCGAGGAGGAGGAGAGCGACAGCTCGGACGGCGAGATCGAGGGCGGTGAGTCATGTAGATTTTTTTTCTCCGGATTTTGACCCTCCAGAAAAAAGTTGGGTACGCCCCTGAGGTATTTTTTTTTTCATTCTCGACATTTAATATTTTTGACCCCTTCAGAAAAAATGTGATACGCCCTATGTGTCGATTTTGAAATGCCTAAATTTTGCCTCAAAAAATTTTTAGGTCGCCTGAGGTCTAATTTTTAATTCCCTATCATTTTTACCCCTTTAGAAAATATTTTGGGTAGATAAAACACACGAAAATAAGAAAAAAAGTTACTGTGCACATGGGTCCGGAAACGCTTCTTCAGGGAGCTAGGGCCCTTCGAAGATGACCTTCAAAAACTACTTTTCGTTTTATAGCTTCGGTACTACTGCAGCTATCGCAACCAATTTTGGGACATGAAATCTAGTTCGTAGGTTCATCAATTTGAGCCTTCCGGATTTTGTCACCTTTAATCAGGGGCGTACAAACCAGGGGGGTATTTGGGTAAATTTGACCCTACTCCTCTTAGGCTTCAATTTCTTACCATTTTTATATCTGATTATGATTCTCCAATGCCTTTTACATTAAAAAGGTACTTTTGTAAAAATCGCTATCTGTCACCGTTTCCTCCGAAATTGGCTAAATCCAATCAATAATAAATTATTGGTCTTAAACCAATTATTACGTTGAAATATGAAAATGAGGTTCAGTACAGATAGTTGTCAAAAATCTGTCAATAAAATATTGTGTCGCCAGTGATCGTTTTAGAGGACGTTGGATTGGACATGGAAGCGATGTCAACTGGCCAGCCAGGTCCCCAGATTCAACTCCTATGGATTTCTTTCTTCGGGGACATATGAAAAGCCTTGTATATGAAACTCCAGTTCAGTCGGAGGAAGATTTGGTGGCTAGGATTTCTGTTGCGGCTGAAATGATCCAAACCATGCCTGATATTTTCACTGACGTCAATTTAAATATGCTACGTAGGTGTAATGAATGTATTGAACGTGGTGAAAGGCATTTTCAGCAATTGTTATTTTGAATTTATTTTGGTACGTACAGGGTCAGTCAACGACAGCGTTAGTATATTCATCTTCAAGACAAAAATTTACTCTGCCTTATCCTTGACTCACTCGTTAAACCTGTTTGTGTTATTTGTTTATTTTGTACTTTTGAAACTCCAAAACTTCATTGGTGCTCGGGAATGATTTATAGCAAATTTATTATTAGTTTTGCTTGTGTAGGTTTAATTGTTTTTTTTTGAAATATTTTGTATACGTTCCCTTTTACTTTTTATATCCCCAATTTCGAAAAGGCAATAAATTTCTCTAATCTAATTTATTTTCATTAAAGAAGAAGATTTGACTAACTAATAATGCTCACTATCTGTACTGAACCTCATTTTCATATTCCAACGTAATAATTGGTTTAAGACCAATAATTTATTATTGATTGGATTTAGCCATTTTCGGAGGAAATGGTGACAGATAGCGATTTTTACAAGAGTACCTTTTTAATGTAAAAGGCATTGGAGAATCATAATCAGATATAAAAATGGTAAGAAATTAAAGCCTAAGAGGAGTAGGGTCAAATTTACCCAAATACCCCCCTGGTTTGTACGCCCCTGGTTAAAGGTGACAAAATCCGGAAGGCTCAAATTGATGAACCTACGAACTAGATTTCATGTCCCAAAATTGGTTGCGATAGCTGCAGTAGTACCGAAGCTATAAAACGAAAAGTAGTTTTTGAAGGTCATCTTCGAAGGGCCCTAGCTCCCTGAAGAAGCGTGTGTGGACTCATGTTCACGTGAACTTTTTTTCTTATTTTCGTGTGTTTTATCTACCCTAGAAGTTTGTAACATGATCACCGGAACACCCTGTATAAAACGTATGCTCTTGGAGGAATTCCTGACATTTTTTTTACCCCCATAGCAAAAAAAAACGGTACGCCCTTGGAGTTGGGTTCATATTTCAATAGAGAAGGGAAATGTATTCAAGAAACGAAAATGTCGATATGTTGTTAATATGCAGTTTTAATCAACACACGAATGAAGAAGAAAAATTATTGATGCAATCGATTAACTGTCAAACACATAAAACATTTTGTGTGGGTACACCGCCTACTAAGTGAAATAATTATGAAAAAATAGACTGATAGCCCTGTGGATCATCGTATAAGAGGAACAATTTTAGTTTTATTATTCCAAATGGGAAGATCATGTGATAGGTACATGGCGAAAATAAATGACAGATAGTTTCTGTAGGACTAGCTGAATCCGAAAAAATATGTTCCTATCTTAGATTCCTCAATATCATGAGTTATTGAGTTATTTTCAAAGGTTTTCATCTTGACTCAAACAAGCTATTGACAACCTGCAAACATTGATCAGAATATCAAAACATTTTGAATAATATCGGTTTACTAATGATATTTAAATTTCAAAGCCTACCAAGTGTCGATATTTCTCGTTTAAACGAATACTGATACAAGTGATTCTTTCCTGAATGCCTATTGATTTCGATTAAGCCAGGCCGCTAGACAACCACAGACCGGTTTCGAGCTCTTTGACTCTCATCAGTGCAGTGTAGTCTCCAGCCAGCAGTCCTAAGACCGCCGACTGAGCGAAGCCTAGCCAAACAAAAATCAAGTTGGCATTATATCCACCCCGAGGCGTCTTTCATCGATAAAATGAAAGTAACGCCATCTGAGTAGAACCGAGGAAAGAATCACTCCAAAACTGAAATTGAGTTGTTTTTCTCCCGAAATCTACCATTGTTGTTCATTTTTTTTTGTGAACACTGGGTGGAAATGACTGTGAGCTTTTCACATTTATTTACTATTTCATTCCACTGTGAGCATTGTGGCTATTTCGTAGTTCTTATCACGCCAGTCGGGCTGCCAGCCACTCCCGTATGGGAATTTCAGTTTTGGAGTGATTCTTTCCTCGGTTCTACGCAGATGGCGTTACTTTCATTTTATCGATGAAAGACGCCTCGGGGTGGATATAATGCCAACTTGATTTTTGTTTGGCTAGGCTTCGCTCAGTCGGCGGTCTTAGGACTGCTGGCTGGAGACTACACTGCACTGATGAGAGTCAAAGAGCTCGAAACCGGTCTGTGGTTGTCTAGCGGCCTGGCTTAATCGAAATCAATAGGCATTCAGGAAAGAATCACTTGTATCAGTATTCGTTTAAACGAGTCGATGCATAGATTTCGGGAGGATGTAATTCAATATCCTGCGTGGCATTAGCCAGGGAAGTAGTTGTTTTTCTCCCGAAATCTACCATTGTTGTTCATTTTTTTTTATGAACACTGGGTGGAAATGACTGAGCTTTTCACATTTATTTACTTTTTCATTCCACTGTGAGCATTGTGGCTATTTCGTAGTTCTTATTCTTTTTGAATAAAAAGCAATTCAACAGCGAAATAAGAAATAAATGCCACTTTGTGATACATGGTAGGATAGAGAATTTCAAGGCGAAAAAGATAGACTGAAGAAATGTACAGGGTGACATTTAAAAAAAAAAGTTGGGGTCACTTCCGGTCAAACAGGTGGTTAAAAAAATGGTCGTTAAGTTCGTAAAGTGCGCTACCATATATTATATACCCCCTGTGAATTTCAAAGTTTTATCTCGTCGAATAAAGAAACTACAGGCTGCTACATGTCTCCTGTGTCACCCGGTTTTTTCGGAAATCCAATTCGGAGGAGAATTTATGGAGTGACTAATATCACACTATGTATAAAACTTCGTCTGGGACGAAAAGTAGGCTGATGAAAAGCAATATGTAAAATGTGCAGCAAAATAAAGAATAGAATATACTATACCACCATGTTATACATACGATTTTTCCGTCTCCCTGCTTAAATAAGAAGTCATTTTCGAATAATTTATTGGTAAAAAGTTACAAAGAAGTAGGTATACGCAGTATAACTTATTGGCACGTTATTTTCACTCTTGCATCCTACATAATATTTTCTATTTGCGGTAGAGTAATAATTATATAAGCTAATGTCTTTCACCATATTGGATCCGTCATCTTGAATTTTCTAATTGTGACGAAACAATTATTATCTTCTACCCCGAAAACCCCCAGATACCAATTTTGAATAAAATCGGATCTTCATTACAAAACTCGTCCACCATATTGGATCCGCCATCTGGAATATCCCAATTTCGACGAAATAATTATAATCTCTGACCCCGGAAATCCCCAGATACCAATTTTGATTTTTTGAATAGAATCGGATCATAATTACAAGTTTCGTTCGCCATATTGGATCCGCTATCTTGCATTTCCCAATTTTGACAAAAAATCATAAAGTTCGACCCCGAAAACCCTCAGATATCAATCTTAAATAGAATCAGATCATAATTAGAAATTTCTATTGCTATATATTGGATCCGTCATCTTGAATTTTCCAAGTTTGATGAAACAATCATCATCTCCAACCCCGGAAAACCCCACATACCTTCCAATTTAGAATAGAATCGGATCATATTCAAAAAACTCGTTCGACATATGGTCTTCCTCAACAAATAAATACCCTGTACATACCTATTATTAAAATTTTGGATGATTTTCTGTAGCGCCCATGGATGTGACGTGACAGCAATGTCAGGGATGCCAGCAGACAAAACTAAAGTCTCTAGATCATTGAAAAACAGTGCAGCTGTGATCTGTCCGTACCCTGTTAAGATTAGGGTCCCTTGATGGAAATTGACGTTAAAGTCATCTAACAGGGTACGGACAGATCATAGCTGCATTCTTTTTTATTGATCTAGAGACTTTAGTTTTGTCTACTGGCATCCCTGACATTGCTGTCACGTCACAGCCATGGGCGCTACAGAAAATCATTCTAAATTTTAATAATAGGTATGTACAGGGTATTTAATTGTTGAGGAAGATCACATTGCGAACGAGTTTTGTAATTATGATCCAATTCTATTCAAGATTAGGAGATATCTGGAGTTTTCCGGGGTTGGAGATAATGATTGTTTCGTCAAACTTGGAAAATTCAAGATGACGGATCCAATATATAGCGAAAGAAATTTCTAACTATGATCTGATTATATTTAAGATTAATATCTGAGGGTTTTCGGGGTCGAACTTTATGATTTTTTGTCAAGATTGGGAAATTCTAGATAGCGGATCCAATAAGAATCAAAATTGGTATCTGGGGATTTCCGGGGTCGGATATTATAATTATTCCGTCAGAATTGGGATATTCAAGATGGCGGATCCAATATGGTGGACGAGTTTTGTAATGAAGGTACGATTCTATTTAAAATTGGTATCTGGGGGTATTCAGGGTAGGAGATAATGATTGTATGGAAAAAATTGGAAAATTCAAGATGAACGATCCAATATGGCGAAAGACATTAGTTTGTATAATTATTACTCTACCACACATAAAAAATATGTAGGATGTAAGAGTGAAAATAGCGTGCCAATAAGTTATACTGCGCATACCTACTTTTTTGTTACTTCCATCAATAAATTATTCGAAAATGACTTTTTATTCAAAGTATACTCTATTTTTTCATCAGCATACTTTTCGTCCTAGACTAAATTTTATACATAGTGTGATATTAGTAACTCCATAAATTCTTCTCCGAATTGGATTTCCGAAAATATATTTAGTACACATGACATGAGTACCTACAGTAGTTTAGATACCCACATCGAGGTTTCCACCATTTCTCAAACATGAGGCTCAGCTCATAGATAAACTACTGCTCAGCTTGAATTCAGAATTCATTCAGTCAATTCAGTCAACCCTGGTATACAGTCTAAGAACAGTCTCTTTTGGTGAAATACATTATAAGCTTTCAGTACAATTTATATATTCCATACCTCGCAAAGATTATGCTGGAGTAGTAAACTCTAAAACAAGAGGATTGTTCATCTATATCTTGGTATAGTTGAATCAGGAATTTTATATGGAAATTACGTATGATACGCCAGTGACCTCAATATATCCTAAAAAACAACGAATGTCAAAAATCTAGTGTTTATCCTATATGGTTTATCCCCAGAATTGAATAAGGATGGAACTATATAACTGTTTCACAAACGCTTTAGAGTGAGAGGAGACGAGGATTTGTCCGTACCCTGTTAAGATGACTTTAACGTCAATTTCCATCAAGGGACCCTAGTTCATATGAACTTTATTTACTAAAATATCACAAGGAATCGCCTCGTTGAATTTTTTTCGGTGTTATTCAGATACACACCCTGTAATAGGAAACTCTATTTAAAATAAAACACTCCTCCCAGACCTGCTCAGCTCCGACGAGGACGAACTCGACGACCAAGGGCAAGACTACCTGGAGAACTTGTCGAGACGGGCGACGAGCGCCGCGGCGCCGCAGGGCATGAGCGTCGCGGCGACCATCAACGACCTCGTCGACGGCTCCGACGACGATGACGACGACAGCGACTTCGAGGCCAACGAGGAGACGGTGCTGGAATCGTACACGACGCCGCTGGACGACGAGGATTGCGACGTGGACGAGTACCAGGCGTTCAAGCAGGTCATGACCGGTGAGCGATTCAGATTTTTTAGATTTTTTTTCTGTGCAATTTTTTTCCAAGCAGCATTACTGAGATATTGGTTGTGAAAAAAATCTGGGACAACCGGTATATTTTTTCTGTGACGGAAAAAAACTTGAAATGTCATCTCTGTTGTCAGGTTAAAAAATGTCGTCACTTTTCATGAATAACTTTTTTTCCACGGGAAAAAAGTGAGTACTTCTTTCCTGGATATACAGGGTGTCCCAAGTTATCGTATACAGGCAATATCTCGCTTGTTTGACAAGATAATTGAAAAATTCACAAACTGCATTGAATGGCATTGAAGTACTTTCCTAATGACATAAAAAATCGATTACATCTGACAGTTCTCTGGCATCTAGCTCCCACTTTTCATTTTCAAATGGCACCCCCTGTATATTGTCATTGAGAATTAGGTGTCATCCTGTAAGGAATACAAAGAAGGCATACAGTGTGTCCCACTTACCATGCTCACCATGGGTATCTTTTTAACGGTAAGAGATACGAAGTCGGTTAAATGACACCAAATGTGGAGTTTGTCAAGGCCAACTATAATGTGAAAAAATATTTTGATAAAATCTATTCGTTTTTGTTTTATACGCAAAAAACAGATTTTGATCATTTTCATGTCTCCTCCGTAACTTCTTTATTTATGAAAATATTCAAATAGGAATTTCACATTCTCATGGCAGTTTTTCAAAGTGATTTCGAAAAAAATATGAAATTTATACCAACTCTTCTAGAATTTGAGATATCAGCACCAACTTTATTGTTTCGAATGTAGGTCATAGCTCACTATGACAGTTACAAATTACTTTTTTTTCTCTTACAGATGATATGACGCAGTAATAGTTTTGTGTTAATAACGAGTTATCGTCATTTATACAAAAACAAAAAATTATTCGGAAGCCGCCATCTTGAATTTATAAATTTTAACAAAAAAATCATGATCTCCGGCCTCAAAAACCCCCACTTACCAATTTTGAAATGAATCGGACCAAATCTTGTCCGCCATCTTGGAGCAGCCATTTTTTTTAATTACAACAAAAATGCCATAATGTATTGTTACCGAAATTATGAACACCTGCCAAATTTCAAGTTAATCGGAGTTATGGAATTTTTGTTGAAATTAAAAAAAATGGCTGCTCCAAGATGGCAGACAAGATTTGGTCCGATTCTATTCAAAATTGGTAAGTGTTGGTTTTCGAGGTCGGAGATCATGATTTTTTCGTTAAAATTTATAAATTCAAGATGGCTGCTTCCAAATAATTTTTTGTTTTTGTATAAATGACGATAACTCCGTTGTTATCAACACAAAACTATTACTGCGACATATCATCTGTAAGAGAAAAAAAAGTTATTTGTAACTAAGTCATAGTGAGCTATGACCTACATTTGAAAAACTGAAGTTGGTGCTGATATCTCAAATTCTAGAAGAGTTGGTATGAATTCCATATTTTTTTCGAAATCACTTTGAAAAACTGCCATGAGAATGTTAAATTCCTATTTGAATATTTTCATAAATAAAGAAGTTACAGAGGAGACATGAAAATGATCAAAATCTGTTTTTTGCGTATAAAACAAAAACGAATAGATTTTATCAAAATATTTTTTCACATTAAAGCTGGCCTTGACAAACTCCACATTTGGTGTCATTTAACCGACCTCGTATCTCTCACCGTTAAAAAGATACCCATGGTGAGCATGGTAAGTTGGATACACTGTATACCGGCTGATTCACGGTGGAAGGTACATTACACTTTTTATTTACAAATGCCAGCCCTTGAATATTGTCATTGAGAATTACGTGTCATTCTATAAGGAATACAAGGATAGCATATAGTTGGTATTTTTATATTATTATAACAACAAAAATGACAATATTTTTGTATGAATCTCAACTAAAATATCTATGCAAATCAAAAAATGAACTAAAAATCACAGCAAGTTTTTGTTACTTGTGCGGTGGCTTGTTTGTGTTGTGATCTGCAGAAATAGTTATTTATTATACAAATGTGTTAGATAGCATTTCATTCGCGTTGGCTGAGACACAATTGAAGTTTTATGTTATAAGTTTTAAGTTTTATGATTTAAGATTTAAGTATTATAAAATGAACACACAGGTCCTTGTGGCGAAAGACAGAATACAAATTTATGAAATTGGAAATAAGTTTCATGTTTTAAGATACGGACGTGATGGTTTTTATGATTTAAAATTTAGAAACCTAACCAATCACAGCAATCCTTTTTCACACGGAACTATTTCTGAATTTCTGTGCAGCTGTATGATGCATGTCACATAACCTCAAAACAAAAACATCAACGATCCATTTTCGAAAAAGTTTTGAAGAAAAACGTTGATTGATGTGTTTAAATAGTATAAAAACATGACACATTTTCATGATTATACAAATTTAGATTATTCGGACATGATACTGACACTGATGGGACCACTCAGTATATCAGTCAATACACCTTCAGATCCAGGTCATTTTAAATAATCAAACAATTAAATTTTAATTCACTTCAAATAATTCGATGGCGTCGACAAAAATCGAACGGTTTGGCAAAACATTAAATTAATCGTTGAACTCAGGAGTTTCACGACCTGGCACCAATTTAGGTAGTTTTGAGAAGTTCTTAGCAAACAAAGCAAACCGTTCGCAAATAAATACGGACCACACTGTGGCCGGAGGGGGATTCTGAATTCGGTCGAAATTCAGCCTAGATGCATTCCGAATTCATTCAAAATTCAGTCTAGATGTGATTCAGAAGTCAGTCGAAATTTAGCCGAGATTTTCCAAATTCATTCGAAATTCAGTCGAGATTCATTCCAAATCCAGCTTAGAAAAAGTTCAAATTCAAAATTGAGTGATTGAGTGGCGTTGGTATCGAGATTAACGAGATGGCCATCCAGGACATATCATCCCCCCGGCGAGAGTATTGGCAATACTGGTAGCAATGTAAGTACCTCGATCATTTGTTTTCAATATTAGTTGGCCCCATAGTTAGGGAAAATAGGGATCAGTACTCACTTTGAACGCTGCTAATCTCGTGCTAGGCCCTTCCGGCAACTTTAAGTAATCCAGGGATGAGGTTAGGTAATGTACTAATGAAGGGGTGTGTCACACGTTACCCTGGTAGGGACTAATGTTAGTAATGTTGAAGCACTTGATTTGTACACTGTGTTTTTGCTCATGATGGATCTTTTTTATATTTTTTCACACTTGACTCACTTTACTTTAACCATATTTGTTTGATTTGCTGATTCCTTTTACACGTACACTCGTTTTTATTTGTTCCACTTTGTACACATATATATTTATATATTATATTTATTTATTGTACAGGTAACCCCCATTATAATAAATACAAATCATGTATTAAATCTATGTAGTCACTAAAAGAGTTTAACTAATTGATAATTATAGTATACATTATAAATATGAAAATAGATGGAAAAATTACTCCCTCAGTAGAAATTATATACCAAAATGCCCATATCTATTGATTATACAAAATGAAACTTATATTATGTGATAATGATGCTCATAATGTTTTCAATACATTATTTTTGAATGCAGTAAGAGTTATGCCTGTTATATCTATATTTTTCTCATTCACCAATCCGAGTGTACGATCAATAGGAGAATGCATACCATAGTTAGAACGATGAAAGGAAATTCGAAACATATCAGAATTCCTGGGAATTCTACTAGGTACATGTAAAAATATCATTTCAAGGAGCTCAGGACAAATAACATGGCCTCCAATCAACTTAAACATAAACATCAGGTCAGCAATTGTTCTTCTTTTATTCAAAGAGTTGAGGTTGAGAATGTTCATAATAGAGGTATAGTCATGGTTATCAATACGAATGTTCATTTTATATGCACAGAATCTCATGAATTTATGTTGAACTCATTCTAATGTAGTGCAGTGATTCTCATAAAAGGGTGACCAAACAGTTGACCCATACTCTAACCGAGATATTATTAATGCCATATATACAGTACGTATTGAACTTACTGACAATTGTTTGCAGTTACGCAAGATAACTCCCAACAATTTTGATGTATTCACTGAAATATTGTTTATATTTATGCTCCACAAATCGTAACTGTTCATCAAAAGTAACTCCCAGGTCTTTAACTGATTTAACATATGTTAACTGGTTTCCATCAATAGAGTAAGAAGTACAAAATCTTTTATTCAATTTGTAGAAGCTAATTGAGCAACATTTATTGATATTCATATGCAAGTTATTTTCATTGCACCACCTAGCCAAGTTGTCCAAATCATGCTGAATCAAATTAACATCATCTAATGAATTTATTTGTCTAAAAAGCTTCAAATCATCTGCAAACAATAAAAAATCTGAATTTTCAAAACAATGTACAATGTCATTGACAAAAATATTAAATAGGAGAGGAGCACAATGAGACCCTTGAGGTACACCTGAAGGTACAGGAATAATATTCGATTTTGCTTTTTTCTTTATTTAATTAAATTGTATTTTTTCTTTATTCACACTCTCGTCATTTCTTTGCTGCAACTCCTCTTTGGTCAGATCACCTCTCGCATTGCCACTACGACCCCCAAATAATCTAAACCTCACAGCTCGGCATATCCCACAAGGGAACGTAGCCAGAGGTGTAGCCCATCACGGAGAAGTCAGCAGCCCCAGCAGATAGGGGGCATCGGGCTCTCCCCCGTGGTACAAAGGTAGGGAGGATCACCCTACCGTGACAAGGGTGGAGGCCGCAAGCTACTTCGTGACAATACTGTTAGAAAATGAAACTGATACTGAAATAACTGAATGTCCTGACTAAAATACACAAAGTGAAGAAGAAAATAATACTGTAAATAGTTCAGATGAACTCTTGATTCAGGTGGTAAAATCATACAACCTTATTGGTGGAATTCCAGCTTTTATATTTTGATTCTGTTTTGGATCCTGTTTTTATGTTTGAAACATAAATCTTGAATCTTAAACCTTAAAACTTATAACATAAAACTTCAATTGTGTCTCAGCCATAAGAATGCCCCAATAGTGATAATTTTGCGATTATAACATACTCATTAACTTGATTTGTTGTGTCCGGTATTCTCCTAAGTTGGTGATATTAAGGAAATTGTAGTGAATGTTTTTGCAAAAACCAAACAGTTTCGAAAATAAAGGGTGATTGGGGTGTGGAAATCATACCCCTGTCAGTTTTTTAACTATCAAGCGAATCTTTTTTCAATTACAAGCGTCGATAATGGGCTCCGGAAGAAAACAAGCCTGCAATGGCACATACTTTTTACACGGTATTCCAAGTGATTTTTACTGCCTCCAAATAATTCTCTTTCTATCGATTCCAAAATGAATGGAGTTTTTCGTGGTTCTTATTTTTCAACATAAGATATTTTCACAAAATAGTAACTTTTCAAAAAGTCATGAGTTTTTCATTGTATTTATCACTTAATATACAGGGTGGGTCACGGTCGATGGCACCTTAGACGTTTACGGAGAACGGTACATTGGATTATCCTGAAAATTTGGTTACTCTAATGAGCGTTTGTGATCTAACGATTCAAAATATTTTCAGCGACGCAGCGTTGCCACTTTTACCAAAAAGTAGAATCATCTTTGTTATTTCAAATGGAACACCCTGTATTTCATTGCGTTTTTAGATTCTTCTCGAAGAGCTGATTTCATCAATGCATCACACTTGGGGTCTAGCGGAAATTATTACAGAGGTATAGGGTGTGAAAAATCGACATTTTGCAACTTTAGGAATTTTTTTTGTCGAAACTATTCATTATTGGTCAAAACGGCTCACATGTCCCTATCCCAACTTTTGATCAACTATCTACTGACATTTAATTGAAACAAATACAGGGTGGTGCAGAATTCAGATTCTTGATCACCCGGTATATGTCCCAATTAAATATCAGTAGATAGTTAATCAAAAGTTGAGATAGCGACATGTAAGCCGTTTTGACCAATATTGAATAGTTTCGACAAAAAAAAATTCCTAGATTTGAAAAATGTCGATTTTTCACACCCTATATCTCTGTAATCATTTCTGCTAGACCCCAAGTGTGATACATCGATGAAATCAGCTCTTCAGAGAGAATCTGAAAATGTGATAAAATACAGGGTGTTTCATTTAAAATAACAAAGTTGTTGCTACTTTTCGATAGAAGCGGCAACGCCGCAGAGCTGAAAATATTTTAGATCGATAGATCAAGAGCAATTACTTGAGTAACCAAATTTTTAGAATGATCTTATGTCCCGTTCTCCGTAAACGTCTAAGGTGCCATCTACCGTGATCCACCCTGTATAATGGGGTATCTTTGGAAGAAGTCCATGGTAACTCAAAGTGGAGTGGTGTCGTTCATAGATGAAGAAACTCAAAGTCATGCCAAAGGTGACAATCTCGGGTTTTGATGTTTCCATGTTTGATTTCATTTTCAATTCTTTTGGTAGGAGGAAAATAACAAGTGACCTTGTTTGACGCAAGAACTTTCGCTTGTCAAATAAATTGTGACTTGATCCTAATGTACTATCACTTCACAATTTTACTACTCGGTACCTATATCATTTCCTACCACCTGAAAAACAATGTGTCGATAAAAAAATAATCGCCATGGCGATCGTTATTTGTTTTTGTTTTGTTTGTAGCTCTACAAAATCAGGATCCCGATTGGTATAACGCACTGACGAACGGTCTAACCGAAGCACAAGTGAAGTCGTTGGGGGAGATTTGCGTACTGGCCGAACAAAGGGCGGCCGCTAGGGAAAGTAAAAGAATTGAACAGCAAGGAGGTAAGTGACATAATTGTTTTACAAAGTAACATTGACTAACACATTAGTATTGGATATCCTCTATATTTGTCGATTTTTCCCAAGAATGGCAAATTATTCGATAGGCGGCCCGGTGGCGATTTTACTAGATATACTGCACGCTAGCACAAACCACGCCCACCATAATACGTCATATCGCCAAACATTACCGATACACTCGGAGTCAGCATATCGCCCTAAATATACTGTGCTCTAACGCAAGAATACACTTTCTATGATTTTGACACGAATTCGACTGAAGCTCTCTCGTTGTCAATCTCTTGTACGCAATAAATTCATATACCCAAATGGTCTACTGGTTAGCGCTGTTGACTTTCAGTCTGATGGTCCATGGTTCGGCAACTTTTTTTTTTTCACCAATGTTTTTTTACTTCATTCTGGTTTTCCTTTTTCATAAAATATTTGAGGTCAGGTTAGGTTAGTGCGTTTAGGATAAACAGTCTCATTTTATTCAATTTTGTTGAAGAACTCAACTTTTGAAATATACAGGGTGATTCACATAAGAACCGACATAGAGCAAGGGCATGTAGGGGGTCCCAAAATATGGCAATTCAACGCAACTTACCTCTATACCAAGTTGCTTCCTTAAGGAGTTGTAGGCTTTGAAAGTGAAGTTATAAATTTTGAAAAAAATCAATGTCTCCGTTATTCTTGAACTTAAAGCAACCAAATTTGGTACACTTTGTGGATGTATTTAGGGCGACACTTGACAGTAACTAGAGTTTAATTGAAATTTGAAAAGGGGGGTATACACCATCAATATTCAACAGAATTTTGTTGACCCTCGATGGATTTCAAAAATCTTTGCTTTGTTTTATGGGCAATTCAATTCTAAAACTTCTCTCAGTCTAGTAATTTCTCGAAAAACCTCATCATTTTCATCAAAAACTCGAATAACTGAAAACGTGTGCTCTAGGTGTGTTATTTAAAATCATCGAAAATTCAAAAGTTGGCTATGAAAATAAACGTCGACCTTGACAATGATGCAAGTAAGTTGTTCAATTAAGTAATTTATCGATAAACAATTGTATGTACTGGTTGTTGTTTGAGTTTTTTGTGTTTATTTTGGTAAGTTGTTAATCCGAGTTTTTCACATTTCGGTATCTGTACTTACTTTTGTTACGTATCTAAATAATAATTTGCCAGCCAATTTCTACTTACAATTAATGACCTACTTTCTTGTTGTACGTTCAATTTCATAGCCAACTTTTGAATTTTCGATGATTTTAAATAACACACCTAGAGCGCGCGTTTTCAGTTATTCGAGTTTTTGATGAAAATGATAAGGTTTTTCGAAAAATTACTAGAGTAAGAAAAGTGTTAGAATTGAATTGCCCACACAACGAAGCAAAGATTTTTGAAATCCATCAAGGGTTAACAAAATTCTGTTGAATAATAATGGTGCGCCACCCGGTATACCCCCTTTACAAATTTCAATTGAGCTCTAGTTACTGTCAAGTAACGCCCTAAATACATCCACAAAGTGTACCAAATTTGGTTGCTTTAAGTTCAAGAATAACGGAGATATTGATTTTTTTCAAAGTTTATAACTTCACTTTCAAAGCCTACAACTCCTTAGGGAGGCAACTTGGTATCGAGGTAAGTTGCGTTAGATTGCCATATTTTGGGACCTCCTACATGCCCCTGCTCTATGTCGGTTCTTATGTGAATCACCCTGTATTATTAATCAATGTGTTTCTACACTCCATTCGGTTTTCCTTCCTCAAAAATATTGCAATCAGGGATAGGTTAGTTCGTTGAGGATAAATAGTCTCTGAGTTTTGCCTAAGTAAAGTACTTTGAAGATGAGATATAACGGTGGGCGTGGTATGTGCTAGCGTACAGTATATTTAGTAAAATCGCCCCCGCACAACTTTCGACTTATGGGGCATTGGATCCAGTGCTGGGTCCAACGAGGAAATGCAATTAAAAAAAAAAAGATCTCTTCTGCTGGCCAGAATCGCCTGTCATTGCATACGCATGCTCTAAATACCTTAGTTGAACATGTGTGAATTTCAATTTTACAGAGCGCAGTTTATTTTCAGTCCTCTTTTGTGCACTTTTGGACTCGCCTGGCACCTACTTCTGCTCATCAGAATCGCCTGTCAATTTTTTTCTATATTCTGGAATACCTAAATAGGATCATAACAAAATTAAAAGTTTACAGCGCAAAGTTAATTTTTTTGAATTATTCTTACACTTTGAAACATATGGGGGATGGTGACGTGCAAGGGTGAGGCTTGCCAGGTCATGGTTTTTGCACTTAACAGCCTTTGATCCATCACTTTAGAAATCTCTAGCCTTACAGAAAAACCGTTATATAAAAGGTTCACGGGTTCTTAAACTAATACTGATTTACGACAATAGACTGTATAAACTATATGAAATTGCAAATAAGTGATATCAACGACAATTGATGAATAACACACCCATAAACAAATGAAGATCTGAGAGAAAAGTACGTAAACAAAATCATCTCGATTCGATTTCTAGCAGTATTTTCGTTAGACAAAAACGAAGTGTAACATCTTTATTATGCAATTCAAAAGCTACACGTGCTTCTCGAAACGCGTTTGTTAATGGCCGAATACAATTCCGGATTGATGGAAGCGCGGTCCGTTATAGTGGATCGTCGCTTGTTCACCTTCCTCTTGAACCTCGACCAGTCGCATAAGCCCTGCCAAAAGGCGTGGCCCCATCGTCTACACCTCGTTTTCTTGTTCACCTCGATGGATATCTCGGTGGGGGTGGGACTCGGGGTAGGAGTGGGACTTGGCGTAGGGGTGGGACTGAGAGTGGGCGTGTCACTGATAGGGGGGGTGGTGGGGGTATCGGTCGAGTCGAGGTTGCGCTGGATCTCGACGGCCATCGAGAAAAAGGAGACCGTGTTGGTGCTGGGTACCGGCCCGAGTGTGTAGGGGATCTCTTTTTCTTGGACGAGAGCGTCGTCGCTCCACAAGATGCTTTTGCCTCTGTCGCGTTCGGTATCTGGAACTGAAATTACACTTGTGAGGGAAGAATAGATATTTACGTGAACAGTTGGGAAACGCTTTGTTTTGTGTAACGATGGGCAAAATCACATAGTTACAAAAAAATTGCGTTTCCTTACGTATTACATACAATATTCTTTCTGATTTTGGTGAGGAAATATTATTTATTGAAAAAGCAAATCAACTAAAAGTGGCTTCATAAAACATTCATTATAATAACATTACCATTACATTACATTGTGTCCATTTAGTGCGTAATTCTTCGATATCTCGAAATCAATTATCACAAGAGTAAAACTTTGGAGAAAAAACTTTTTCAGTTACTAAAGTTGCTCATTTCGGAAATATTTTCAACAATACTGGATGTTTTATGAAGGCAGGGAAACTCGAAGACGATTTTTTGCAAATGGAACACCCAGTATTGTTCATTCGAAATTTATTCCGCTTAAGTTCAGCAGCTCTACATCGCTGTAAGAAAAATTGAATTTGGTTGCGGCGTTGCCAAGTTATAATTGATAAACCCATTTTTAATACTATTGAAGGGTCATGTTCAATTGGGTATGGTATATTTATTTATTGAAATTTCGAAAATATTTTTGGCATACAGTAGTAGCAAGGTCTCATGTATACCAATCCAGTAATCTTGCGAGATAATCCTCTACAGGGTGCTAAAATTTACATTCTGAATATTGTAAGATTCAGACGACGATCATAAGAATTTTTCAAATGGAACACCCTGTATTTTTCATTACAGTTATGAGTAATTTCCTTATTTTTAGTAATATTTCGGGGTAATTTGTACGTCATGAGGGTTCCTTAATTTGATTTGAGTATGGAAATATTGCTTGCCACATGACATTCGAGGTTCTACATAGATCATTCAGGTATTTTTGTGATATGTGCATCGTCCAAATTTGAAATATTCCGTAATCTTGTTCCTTATGATTCAAATAATATGTGAAACAAACAAACATGCCAAAAGCAACGCCTGTCATTGAAACAACTACTACAATACAAACAATGAAGATGCGGATTGCGAAAATTAGGATTTTTTTTTGAAATTTGGACCATTTTTATTGTCGTTATTCCCACAATCCAAATCTACATTCAACTTGAAGAAGGTAAACATGATGATACAAACAATATGGTCAATATGTCTCTACTACGCAGCTTTTGGGAGGAAATTCAGCAAAATGTCGAATCAATCCAAGATATATTTGATTGTAGCAATGTTTCACAGGTCATTACACAAATATTTCGAACAAAATTCAAACTTGGAGAGCCTGTAAATGTTCTTTTTGTGAAAAAATATATGAATGGTCAATGAACAAATTTGATTATACCGTAGCAACGCAATATTTCCACAATACAAATAAATGAAAGAACTATGACGTACAAATTACCCCGAAGTAGTAGTGAAAATAAGAAGATTAACCATAACTTGCAACGGCTTAAAGTTTAGTTGTATGTATATTTATATTATTCAATGTTCTGAAATTGTCAAACACCGTTCAAGAATATGTTAAATCAATTGATAGATCAGAATAGTAGGTAGGGAAAGTGAAATGAAAAAGGAAGGAGGTTGTCACGGAGATGGTACACAGATTAGGAGAGATTTTTCCGAAAGAAGAAAAGATAGACGGAAAAGGTATAAAGTAGAAAATTACTGAGCCCGTGAGAAAAGTCTGAAGGAGTGTTGGCAGTTTACACCAGCGGTACCGGATTACGCCAGATTGGGAAAATACCGGGATAGCGAGTGCTGGGTTATTCAGAAGTAAAGCAGAAAGCAGTTGGAAGTATATCATATAGTTCCTGTGGTCACACATACCTACATTTACATATGGAATACCAGGTCAGTGGATTTCGATATTAAAAGACCAAGCTTGGTGGCTTCGCAGATTAGTGACACCAGAAGAAAGACTTTATTTGGTAGGGTAGATAGTTTCGTTTGGAAAGATGGATGTTATTAGTTTCATATTAGGGCATTAGAAGTTGGTGCACCAAAGTAAAATAAAAAGTATATCGAATCAAACATCGAAAGTAGGATTTGTGATTTATGTACTTACCTAGTAAATGTTGTTTCAATAAATCTTGTTTCAAAATCTAATTTGGTTTGTCCTGATTAAGGACGTATAAGAATAAAGGGAATTCTTACATTGACAACGCCGCAACCGATTCCGTTTTTTTTTTCAGCGATAAAAAGGCGAAAGATGTCGGAATGAATTTTTGAATAAAAATACAAGGTGTTCCATTTGAAAAATTCTGATGAATGTCTGTTGTCTGTTGGAGAACATGTCGCAAAATTACTGGATTGGTATACGTTGGACCTTGCTTCTACCGTATGCCAAAAATATTTCCAAAATTTGAATAAATGAATATACCATGCCCAACTCAACATGACTCTTCAATAATGGTAAAAATAGATTTATCAATTATAACTTGGCAACGCCGCAACTGATTTCATTTTTTTTTCAGCGATGTGAAGGTGAACCTCGGCGGAATTAATTCCGAATGAACAATACTGGGTGTTCCATTTAAAAAAACTCTTCTCCGAGTTGCCCTGCTTTTATAAAACATCCAGTAATGTTGAAAACAAGTTTGAAATGAGCAACTTTAGTAACTGAAAAAGTTTTTTCTTCACAGTTTTTCTCTATAGGTTATGGCTTTCGAGATATCGAAGAATTACGCACTAAATGGACGCACTGTATAATTATGAGAGATAAAACGGGCCTTACTTGTTAATGGCTTAGTGTAATGTAAATGTATTTATGAACACAGTCATTGTTCTTCTATGCTCTATCATTTTGAATCCATAATGTAGTGATCATGTTTGTGAAGTATTCAGGATATTGCAGTCAAGTCACCATCTCTGATACCTGAGGATACCGTTAACCTAGTAGTGGAAGTCCAAATTTGAGTTAGAATACAGCATAAAACATCCAACTGCACTCAATTTCAAAACAAATATTTTCGAATTTTGAAATTTTTGTCGCAAACGCATGCGTCGTTACAACAAGAGGGAAACAAAACATTTCATCAGTTTATTCTTTATTCTAGTGACATTAAACTCACTCTCATGATTGTTCATCAAAAGACAATCGCGTGCTGCTTGTACATCAATTCTGGGTCAGTGATATTCATATTAGTAGAAACATGCGGAGTGAGACTGTCGTCTGTGTACGACTAACGCTTCTTAATGCACCTCAGTTGCAGAAGCATTCCCATAGGCCACGCCCTTTCTGCTGTTCCCCACCACGCCCCTTCCTAATTTCTCCACGCCTCTTTTTCTTACTCGTGTTTTTCACTACTTCGTTGGAGGTGTCACAATGATATTTATTGTGTTCTTCCTTTTTTATGTTTTTGATTCGCACACGCTACTTTTTTCCTCGACAAGTATTGTTATTATGAAGGGAGAAAAACAATTTGTTTATTCGATCATTATTTATTCAAGTGATATAAAATCCACAAAAATCATCATTTATCAAAAGACAATCGCATGGTGATGGTACATTGATTCTGGGGCAGTAAAATTCATAATTGTAGAAACATGCGGATATGAGACTGTCGTCTGTGTACTGACTAACGCCTCTTGATGCACCTCAGTTGCAGAAGCATTCCCATAGGCCACGCCCTTTCTGCTGTTCCCCACCACGCCCCTTCCTAATTTCTCCACGCCTCTTTTTTCTTTCCCGTGTTTTTCACTACTTCGTTGGAGGTGTCACAATGATATTTATTGTGTTCTTCCTTTTTGATGATTTTGATACGCACACGCTACTTTTTTCCTCGACGAGTATTGTTATTATGAAGGGAGAAAAACAATTTGTTTATCCGATCATTATTTATTCAAGTGATATGAAATCCACAAAAATCATCATTTATCAAAAGACAATCGCATGGTGATGGTACATTGATTCTGGGGCAGTAAAATTCATAATAGTAGAAACATTCGGAGTGAAAGTATCTTCTGTGAGACGCCTCTTCTTAAACCTCAGGCAGCCGCAGAAGCGTTCCCATAGGCCACGCCCTTTTTCCGATTCGCTACTCCCCTTCCTAATTACTCCACGCCCCCTTTCGAGTGTAGCACGCCTCTTTTTTGATACTTCACGCCTGTTCTCGGTTTTGTTAGATGATCCCTTTTTCTTTTCCGTGTGTTCAACTACTAGGTTGGAGGTGTCCGATTGGTGTTTCTTGTGTTCTTTGACGATCAGCGAGAGATGGGAGATGGTGAGGTCTCCCGAGATCGACTCAGGTTCTCGGATCTCTTCTTCTTCTTCTTGATTGGTCGGCCGTTCCTCGGTGTCCTCGCTCCAGATTATGCTTTTGCCTCTCTCTCGTTCCGTGTCTGAAATTGCGAATTCCAACTGTTCATTCGTTTCGTCTGGTTGGATTTGAGAATGTCAGGTAGCTTATCGACCTTGAGGTACTTGTGTTCGATACGCAGTCGTGGCATACGTTTTCAAATCATGATGCGGGTTAAAGGTTATCAATTTATGGTAGAGGCGTATGAGGTTAGTAACGAATACTACACAGGTTACATCAGAGCTGAAGGATCTCTCTCAGGAGGTCAGTGCCTAGACTTTTCTAGGCACTACTGCTATTGATTTCACGTAGTAACACTATATAAAATTCAACAAATTCTCACAATTACTTTTCCGTCGACCTCGTATTAACGAGTAAGTTTGATGTATATAAAATTGATCTTTAATGACCCCTATTGACGATGAGTTTGTCTATTAATGCACGGCAACCAAACATACACCGTGTCCATTCACTGTTCATGCTGTAACTTATGTAATCTCCATTTTAATCGAAAATATGGATTTCATCGAAGTTGTGCCCTTAACGGTTTAGCCATTCCAAGTTTCTGAAACGATTTTAATCTCAGTTTTCTAACACAAGTAATTTATTTCACCTACGGCCACTATAGAAAGTAGGCAAGAACACACGAGATGCAGCCCCAGTAAGTAGCTCTTTACGCACAGTAATCACATCGCACAGTTTTCGTTTATACCGCAAGTATCGGTATGTCATGATCGCGTAATGGCTGTCAACAGCGGATGACATAACTGTCTAGAATAATTCACACTGTTTTTCCAAACTATCTTGATGTACATACTATATGGCAGTAGGTAAAGTATGGTACGTAATGCGTGTGTAAATCAATTACGTAATACATCCATTCGTGTGTAATATGCTTCTTACAACACATATCACGTAATATACTATTCTATGTTGAATATTTCGAAAAATATCACTCATGTCAGTGATAAGTTGACCAGGGCTACTAGATGATTCCTGATGAATGATGAATCCGCGAACCAAGATTTCTTCATTTCAGGAGAAATGAGAAATATAGTTAACAGACAAATTTTGTAACCAACTCGTATATGAAAAGCCGATTAATACACTAGTTGGTTAAATAACTATTAACATATGATATTGAAAAAAAGCCTATTTGAATGTATTTTATGGCACATTATTTACATGGTTCATCAATTCATTCATCGAATTTTCATTTAATTGAATTTTTCATTGATTCATTCGTTCATTGAATTATTCATTGATTCTCTCATTTGGAGTAGACAAGATTTGAACGGCTACGCTGAGTAGGTAGATAACTATTAACAATTTATTCCCAATCAGATGATTCACAAGAGTAAGTTACAGATTATTAAACTGAGGTGCTTTTTATTTATTCATTTATCCAGCGGTACTCTACTTTCAGAGAAGTTGACCAATTCAATCTTCAATTTGTCTAACCATCGGTTTTTATAAATCAGCCAGTATATTTAATTTTTTCATTAAACAAAGTCGCAATGTGACATCAATCGCATGCATTAATTCTTGTTTATTCATTGCTTTTTTTACTCGTTGATTCATTCATTGATTTATTTATTCGTCGATTGATTTATTTATTGATTCATAATTGCTTCATTTTTTCGTCATTCATTGATTCATTGCTTGCTTCTTTCACTGCTTCATTTATTGCGTCATTTGTTGACTCTTCCATTGTGTCATTGCTTGTTTCATGCATTTATTTATCGATTGAATTATTCATTAATTCATTGATTAATTCATTGATTCAGCAATTGATTCATTCACTAAAAGATTGTGTATTGGCAATAATATACAGGGTGGCATAGAGAAAAGTACATTGCATAGGCCACCCAATAGAGGATACTTAAATAAGAAAAAAGTTCCTATTAACATGGGTCCGCAAGGTCTTCGGTTAAAAGATACGGGGTGTTGAATTTGAATTTTTTTTGGGTTTTCTCTGAATATCTTCAGCCAGAGACGCAAGAAATGGATAAAATGTGGTATACAGGGGTTTTTTATCATTCTGAATTCAATTATGATCTTAGTTTTGTGATGACTGATAAAGGGCGCTACATACAGGGTTCAGTTCCTATTGAATCGGTCGTAACTTTTTTGCTATACACTGTATGTCATTTTCGACGGAAAAAAATTGTTTTCCCTTCTTTTATACTTGAGAAGGGTATACCTTGTCCAAGTCGCTAGAAGCGATGGTTCCAGTATAAATGCATCTAAAAGCCGACAATGCACGCAAATTATTCAAAAAGCGCCAAAGTTACTTTTGCAACAACAATGATAAATACTTCAAAAATTACATTCTAATGGTATGATGAAAAATATGTTTAATTAGAACAAAACATTAAGTATTTAGAAGATGTTCAAATTGTTACCCTTGCACTTCAATACATTGCGGACCCATGTTCATAGGAACTTTTTTTCTTATTTTAGTGTCCTCTATTGTGTGGCACTATGCAACGTACTTTTTTCTATGACACCCTGTATAATAATCGATTGAGTTGAACCTAAAGTTCACGACATATTTGTTCTATATACCATCTCATCAGAGACTTTTTCCACCACTAGTCTAGAGCTACCATTATTTACTCCTTTTCAGGACGTAAAGTGTGTTTATACTACGAAGGTAGTTTTCGTCATTTTATCACTAGTCAATAAAGACTTAGCCACCTCCGATATTATTAACCCGAATTCACTGGTCTCATGCGAGATTCGCATCAATTGCATACGAATCTAGTAGGCAATTATCAATAAGGACTTGTCATATTATGCTGTCTTGTAAAAATAGCTACTAGATTTTAATTAGAATTGAAAATAAGTGCATTCATATTGACAATAGGTCCATATTTCAGTTTCACAGAACTAGTGGTGAAAAAAAAAGTAATATACACCTTGGTACTGAAGAATAATATAACCTCGGCTGAAGCCTCGGGATATAATCTTGGTCCCTGGGTAATACTGATATTCTTCACCATCTTGGTGTATAAATAACTATCAAACGACTTCTCTGAGTAGGTAACCATTAACGATATATTTCCGATCAGATGATCAGTGTAATTGTTGAAAAATAAAAACAATTCTAAAGTCATATCGAAGACTCACCGCTGATGGTGAAACTGCGCGACTTGATGATACTCTTCTTCCTCATCATCGAAGACGTGTCCCGTTGACCTTGACCTTCGTCGTCTTCCTGTTCCTTGGTCGACGCCTTGTTCGCAGATAGCGCGTCATTTTCTTCTTCTCTTTCTCCCGTCTTCGAATCGATCACTTTGAGGATCGAACCTTGCGCCTCCGAATCCACCTGTCGGAGTAGAAATACCGCATACAGGATGATTGTTTTGAAAAGGGCCCACTCTGAATAATATAACAAGTGTTTGAGATCATACGTTAAAAGGTAAGACCCCCATCATTCCTTGCTCGCACAAGTCTCTTGAAGACTTTTGAGGGTTGCTCGTGAGGGGGCAACCGAATGATGGATAAGAACAATTTCAGAACAACAATAACAAGCCGCAGTGAGAGAAATGCAACACCGCATCGCCGTGATCCGGAAGGCTTACCCCCGGTACGCTAACAGCTAATGTAACGTCAATTCCTGTCTTTGAAATATTTGAACTTTAATGAAAGAAATATTAGGGAATAATGGGGTAGGTCACAGTTCAGGTTTTATTCAATATCTTAGATAAAATGAACAACTGGCAAGTCCCATTTCAGATCGACCATTCAAGTTCACGAATTGCGAGGCAAGATCTCACCTAGGTGAGGAAGAATCAATTTCAAATCATTGAATCATCTCATACTTATTATCACCTGTTCCCATATTTGGAGTGCAGCACCCAGACATACCCTAAAACTGTTGGATTCTGTCCAAAAAAGGGCAATTCGTCTCATGGGTGATGCCTCACTCACAAACTCACTCACTTCTCTGGAACACCGTAAAAAAGTTGGCGATCTGGCTCTATTTTATAGTAAGTTTCATGGACGATGCTCTTCTGAAATATCAACAATTGTTCCTCCCTTGGCAGTCCCCGCGAGATTAACCCGTCGAGTTGAGGCTTCGCACCCCTTTCGAGGTCACTTTGGAGACCTGCAGAACATCTCTTCCCAAAGACTCGTTCATCCAACGAACAGCGAGGCTCTGGAACACATTGCCAAGGGAGGTGTTCCCCGAGGCATATAACCTCCAGAAATTTAAGAAGAACACCGATTCCTACCTTATTGCCCTTAGTTCTCACGATGTTCTCTGAACATTACAGCATATCCCTTTTCGTGGGAACCAGAATATAAAAACAAAACTATCAAATCTTGGGCCTGCATCTCATTCAAAACTACAACTTTAGAAGTTAATTTCAATACATCCTACTGGGAACTTTATTGATAAAAATAAATTCTACTCTCTGTCTTGTGGACTCCAATTCCAAAAACTATAAATTCTCAATTTTTCTGCATATTCTACTCTCTCTCTTGTGGACTCCAATTCCAAAAACTATCAATTTTCAATGTTTCTGCATATTCTACTACTAGCTGCTCGTAATTGAAAATATGGTCGAAATTTTCAAATTCAACGATTGTTTTATTTTGAACAGCTAAATATTTCTCACCTCTTTCTTCGAGAGTTGTTCTTGTTGATATAGTTAGTGTAGGTTCAGGAAGATGAGTTGGTAAAATTGGAAAAATTGAGGGATCTGCTGTTTTAACTAACTGAGGTTTTAGCAAATTTTTCCGAATTGATCCATATGGAAGCGAAAATTTATCATATCTAATATCTGTTTCATCGAATTGAGACAACATAAAACATAACCTCGATTCAAAAACTATTTTCGATGGTCTTTTACACACACACAAACACGGACTTTCAATAATATTTCACTTTGTCAACACATCAATTTACTCTTGAAAACTAAACAAAAACAAATTCACTCCTTTGCATCCACGACCCATATATCGTATATTATGTGCGAATGGCCGGCGAAAGAGCATTTGGACAGTGTTGCCAACTATCTCACCGCGGCTTTCCTCTTTAGAGCATACTATGGAATGATTCATTTGTTTCTTGCCAATGTGGTCCATGAAATGCTATACATTTCTGACGTCTTTCTTCGGAATTTTTTCTTGATGATATAGTAAGTAGGTTTAGGAATGTCACTGGAAAAATTGATGAAACTACTGTTTTGACTAGTTACAACATAACCTCAATTCAAAAACTATCATTGATGGACTTTCGCACAGACAAACACTGACTTTCAACATTATTTCACTTTGTTAATACATCAATTTACTCTTGAAAAGTAAACAAAAACAAATTCACTCCTTTGCATCCACAACCCATATATCGTATACGTGCGAATGGCCGGCGAAAGAGCATTTGGACAGTGTTGCCAAACTATCTCACCGCGGCTTTCCTCTTTAAAGCAGACTATGGAATGATTTATTTGTTTCTTGCCAATGTGGTCCATAAAATGCTAAACATTTCTGACGTCTTCCTTCGGGATTTTTTCTTGATGATATAGTAAGTATATCGAAGGCTGGAACCTTTGGCACGATAATACACTTCACTGTTTTACCACTAACCAAACCGATTTTTTAACGCCTCGACACGTGTTTCGCTAACTATGTTAGCATCTTCAGGAAAAGATTAAAACTTAGTGTAGTGTATATAGTAAGTAGGTTTAGGAAGATCACTTGATAAATTTGAAGAAATTGAGGAAACTGCTAACTAAAACATAACCTCAATTCAAAAACTATTATTGATGGACTTTCACACACACAAACACTGACGTTCAACAATATTTCACATTGTTAATACATCAATTCAACTCTTGAAAACTAAACAAATTCACTCTGTTACATCAAACAACTCATATATCGTATATGTGCGAATGGCCTGCAAAGAGCATTTAGACAGTGTTGCCAAACAACATCACCGCGGCTTTCCTCTTTAAAGCAAACTATGGAATGAGTCATTTGTTTGTTGTTTACTGACCGGCGAGTTGTGCCTGGTGAATATTTCCCTGGTGAAGCTTTCCGTGTCCAAGTTTACAGAGGGCGTTCGCATCGGAAATTGCGGCCTTTGTTGTTGCCCGTCCTGCACCACGATGTTCATCGATTCCATGTAGCTCTTCACCGTCTTCGCCGTCCTGTCGTTGATCTCGGAGTCTTCGGGACTGCGCAACTTGTTGTACCACACTTGGTCCGTCGATCGGTCCTGGCAAACAAATTGCATTCATTGATTGATCGGTTTTCAGATTCATTCATTTGTTCATTCATTTTGGTCCATTTATTTGTTGATTAATTCATTCATTTACGTATTCATTTGATCATTAATTCATTCATCGATTACCATACGTGGTCCGTCGATCGGTCCTGACGAACAGATATGACTCATTGATTGATTCTATGAGTAATTGATTGGTTGATTCATTGATTCATTCACGGATTCATTCATTGGTTCGTTCACCGATGCATTCATTGGTTCATTCATCAATTTATTTATTGGCCAATTCATTTGTTCATTGATTTATTCATTGATTCATTTATAATTGTTGTACCACACGTGATCTATCGATCGGTCAGCGCAAACAAATTGGATTTATTGATTGATTGATTTTCCGATTCATCAATCGGTTCATTCATTTGTCCATTCCTTTGTTCATTAATTCATTCATTGACTCATTGATTGATACTATGAGTAATTGTTTGGTTGATTCATTGATTTATTTATCGATTCATTTATTGGCCAATTCATTTGTTCATTAATTCATTCGTCGATTCATTCATAATTGTACCACACGTGGTTCATCGATCGGTCCTGGCAAATAAATTAGTACACCGTTTCATTAATTGGTTCATTCATTTGATCATTCATTAATACATTCATTGGCCCATTCATTTGTTCTTTAATTCATTCAGTTTCCCAGTCATATGTTCATTAATTCATTCATTGATTCATTTATAACTGTTGTACCATACGTGGTCCGTCGATCGGTCCTGGCAAACAAATTGGATTCATTGATTGATTGGTTTTCAGATTCATAAATTGGTTCATTCATTTGTTTATTCATTTTGGTCCATTTATTTGTTGATTAATTCATCCATTTGCCATTCATTTGTTCGTTAATTCATTCATTGATTCATTTATAATTGTTTTACCATACGTGGTCCGTCGATCGATCCTGGCAAACAAATTGGATTCATTAATTGATCGGTTTTTAGATTCATTAATTGGTTCATTCATTTGTTCATTCATTTTGGTCCATTTATTTGTTGATTAATTCACTCATTCACGTATTCATTTGATCATTAATTCATTCATCGATTACCATACGTGGTCCGTCGATCGGTCCTGACGAACAGATATGACTCATTGATTGATTCTATGAGTAATTGATTGGTTGATTCATTGATTCATTCACGGATTCATTCATTGGTTCATTCATCAATTTATTCTTTCGCCAATTCATTTGTTCATTAATTTATTCATTGATTCATTTGTAATTGTTGTACCACACGTGATCTATCGATCGGTCCTCGCAAACAAATTGGATTTATTGATTGATTGATTTTCCGATTCATCAATCGGTTCATTCGTTTGCCCATTCATTTGTTCAATAATTAATTTATTGATTCATTTATAATTGTTGTATCATACGTGGTCCGTCGATCGGTCCTGGCAAACAGATATGACTCATTGATTGATTGATTCTATGAGTAATTGTTTGGTTGATTCATTGATTTATTTACCGATTCATTCATTGGTTCATTCACCGATGCATTCATTGGTTCATTCATTAATTTATTTATTGGCCAATTCATTTGTTCATTGATTTATTCATTGATTCATTTATAATTGTTGTACCACACGTGATCTATCGATCGGTCCGCGCAAACAAATTGGATTTATTGATTGATTGATTTTCCGATTCATCAATCGGTTCATTCATTTGCCCATTCATTTGTTCATTAATTCATTCATTGACTCATTGATTGATTGATACTATGAGTAATTGTTTGGTTGATTCATTGATTTATTTATCGATTCATTCATTGGCCAATTCATTTGTTCATAAATTCATTCATCGATTCATTCATTGGCCAATTCATTTGTTCATAAATTCATTCATCGATTCATTCATAATTGTACCACACGTGGTTCATCGATCGGTCCTGGCAAATAAATTAGATTCATTGATTGATTAGTACACCGTTTCATTAATTGGTTCATTCATTTGATCATTCATTAATACATTCATTGGCCCATTCATTTGTTCTTTAATTCATTCTGTTTCCCAGTCATATGTTCATTAATTCGTTCATTGATTCATTTATAACTGTTGTACCATACGTGGTCCGTCGATCGGTCCTAGCAAACAAATTGGATTCACTGATTGATTGGTTTTCATATTCATTAGTTGGTTCGCTCATTTGTTTATTCATTAATGCATTCATTGGTCCATTTATTTGTTGAATAATTCATTCATCTGCCCATTCATTTGTTCATTAGTTCATTCATTGACTCATTTACGTGGTCCGTCGATCGGTCGTTGCAAACAGATATGACTCATTGATTGATTGAATCTATGAGTAATTGATAGATTGATTCATTTATTCATTCACGGATTCATTCATTGGTTCATTTACCGATTCATTCATTGGTTCATTTACCGATTCATTCATTGGTTCATTCATCAATTTTCTTCATTGGCCAATTCATTTGTTCATTAATTCATTCATTGTTTCATTGATTGATTGGTACACCGATTCATCAACAATTCATGGCATCTGCCCATTCATTTGTTCAGTAATTCATTCATTGATTCATTTATAATTGTTGTACCATACGCGGTCCGTCGATCTGTCCTGGCAAACAGGTATGAATCATTGATTGATTGCTTTTATGAGTAATCTGATTGGTTGATTCATTGATGCATTCACCGATTCATTCATTGGTTCATTCATAAATGTCCAACACGTGATCCATCGATTGATCCTGGCAAACAAATTGTATTAGTTGATTGATTGGTATACCAAGTCATTAATTGGTTCATTCATTTGTTTATTCATTAATGCAATCATTGTCCCATTCATTTGTTCATTAATTCTATTTTTGTTTCATTCATTTGTTCGTTAATTCATTCATTGATTCATTTATAATTGTTGTACCATACGTGGTCCGCCCGTCTGGCAAACAGGTATTACTCATCGATTGATTGATTCTCTGAGTAATTGATTGTTTGATTCATTGGTTCATTTATCGATTTATTCATTGGTTCAGTCACTTGTTCATTCATTAATTTATTCATTGGCCAATATATCGTACCACACGTGGCCAATCGATTGGTGCTGGCAAACAAATTAGATTCATTGATTGATGGACCACCGATTCATTAATTGGTTCATTCATCTGTTCATTAATTCATTCATTGATTCATTTATAATGGGCTTATATCACAAAAATATATCGCTGTGAGCTCCCTACGTTTTATAAAAAATTATTGAAATCCCCGATTTTTCGGACCTCTGAAAACGAGGCAATGATGTGACGTCAAAACCCTAATACTGAAACAGGACTATTCCAGACAGAGATGAATGATACATGATTTCTGGCAGAGTGAATTAGCGCGAGATCACAGTTGAAAGAATTAATATATCAGTTGCCTCAGTCTCCGTCCGGCGTTTGGTATTTTCTTTTAACTATGGCGAGATGAGGTTTCTACGTCATAAGAGGATCCGTTTTCAGATGGTACTATTATTTATGTCCAAAAATTGAACATTCCAGTAAATTTTTTGATCGAATTATGTCGACAATCATTATTTATGTATGAAAGGATCATTATAAACATGGTTTGAGTTGAAAGTTCTACCAAGGTGTACACGCCCATTGTTGTACCATACGTGGTCCGTCGATCGGTCCTGGCAAACAGGTATGACTCATTGATGGAGTAATTCTATGAGTAATCGATTAGTTGATTCATTGATTCATTAACGGAGTCATGTATTGGTTCATTCATTTGTTCATTCATCAATTTATTTATTGGTCAATTAATTTGTTCATTGATTGATTCATTCATTCACGGATCCTTTCATTAATTATTCCATTCATTAATTGATCCATTTATTGATTGATTTATCAATTCATTGATTGATTCATAGATTCGTTTATTAATTTATCAATGGATTGATTGATTGACTGACTAATTGATTTTCTTACAGCGAAAGCTTTCCGACAGAGTAATGTGAATTGACCAAAAATGTAATTCTCATGTATTTCTAAAAACATTTCGTGGCATAGAACCTTTTCATCCGTTTTCGATGTTTGATCAACTGTTTCACGGATTTCTTCGGGGGTTGGCGGTTGCAGGAGGGATGATCGTTTCGGGGTGCCGATGGCAGAAACGGTCCACGGGATTTTGTTGAACCTGTCTCGGTCGGTGTCGGTGGCAGTCGTCGCTCCTATCGCCTTCTGGATCATACATTTCACCTGGAAATCCACAGAAATTCTCAATGGCTTGCGGCGAAACTCTTGAGTAAATTAGTGAAATACAAATAAAATAGGAACAAATTCCTGGCGAGGTCAAAATTGAACGGGAGCAGAAAGTTTGACCCATGTTCCGATATGGCCAAAAGAGTCAAGCGTGACTCAATTCACAGGGTATGATAGCAGCAGAATTCCTCTTTCACATGAACTTTGAATCATGAGAAAATATGCATTTTCAACAAAGTTATTGAATAATTTGTCCCCCCGCCGATGTGTAATTACACGGACTGTGCTCTCCGGCATACAACAGAAGCTCATTATTCGAGGTGCGCTTCGTGCCGTTTTTCTCGAAACCGGGCAAATTTTCGAGAAAAATGATAAGGACCATTTTTGTAGAAAATTAACTGAACTTCAATTTTTATCTGAACCGAAAATCTCTAACTGCCATATTTTAGGAGATATTGGCTGAAAACCTATTTTCCTGGTCTTTTGGGGCCATTTTCTCCGCCATCGCACGCGTTTTCCAGTCAAACTTTGTCTCATGTTTAATGAGGTATATACCAAAAGCTACTTCCAACCGGAAGATGAAAATAGTGCGTAATTAACGTTAACTTTGCCTTTTTTCCCTCCTTCATTTATTGGACTATAATATTTCTCTGCGTGTGACTGAAATTATCATAGACCTACGCGCAACTTGCTATCTTCTTCAGACTTGCTTATAGATCAGCAATGTCTTTCATGACGTTTGTTGACATAATTTACGACATCGTATCTGAACTGAACGGGTTAAAAGCTTGAATACAGAGGTGTTCGTATGTCGAGATACATTTGAATCGGCTAATTCAGAGGCGTGCAGTAGGAGCTGAAATGACATCGTTTTGCGTGGCCATTGTCAAATATTCAACATGCCAGGAAGACGTTTGAATTCGCAAGCACGAAGTCTTGTATCGAATTTGTTACAATATTTGACAAGAGAGAAAGATAATAATGGTCCTTTAATCCCGTTTACTTCCATACCAGGTAAATCATAATTCTTCCTGATCAATAATAAAAATAATCAGACCTTACTTCAAGAATATCATCATGATGTACATAATTTTAGCGTGTCGCTGATGCCCTCAATATAAATCTGCGGACAGTTTCGGGTAATGAAGTACGTTCTGAGAGAAACGAAAGTTAGAGTACGCCAAGAAAATGTAGGACTAAAAAAACCCAAGACAGTAAATCTGGATGATAATTTGAAAATGGAAGTACGCAATGTGATCTATACGTGATTTCATTTGATACTTCTAGACTACCTTCAACTGACTATTTTACAGAAAAACACATCACTTAGGATTTTGAAAGAAGAACTCAGAACTAAGCATATTCTTGGTGCAAGTATAGGCACATTGAGCAAACTTCTCACAAATGTAGGATTCAAATATAAAAAAGAAGACAACAGACGGTCATTGGTTGAGAAAACGGACATATTATCTATGAGAGCAAAGTTTTTCAGGAAGTTTCATGAAAATCGCAATTCTAGTTACCCTAGAGAAATCGTCTTCTTAGATGAAACTTGGATATTTGCGAAAGGGAATAAGATGAGATTTTGGCAAGATCAAAGAACAAAAAGCGTTCGTAAACCAGAAGGTTATGATTACCCCAAAACGGCTTCTTTGTCCCCATCTCAACTTTTGATTAACTATCTACTGACATTCAATTGGAACATTTACAGGGTGGTTCAAGATTCAGAATTCTGATCACCCTGTATCTGTTCCAATCATTAAATGTCAGTAGATAGTAAATCTACAGTTAAGATACGGACATGAGAGCCGTTTTGACCGATAATGAATAGTTTCGTCACAAAAAAATCCTAAAGTTGAAAACTCTCGATTTTGAACACCCTATATCTCTGTAATCATTCCCGCTAGACCTCAAGTGTGATGCATTGATCAAATCAGCTCTTCAGGGAGAATTTAAAAATACAATGAAAAATAGGGTGTTCCATATAAAAAAATCAAATGGTACCCTGTAGATCGTTTGTTCCCAGCACCCTGTATTTTCTGATGTAGCGGAAAAAAACTTTATCGAAAATCATTTAAGATGATATTTCAAATTTTGAAATCGGTTCAAAAATAACTGAGCTAGAGGGGGGGACATTTATGGTGAATCACCCTGTACGCTAGCGCACATGCCCTAAATCTGGACTATAAAAGCAATAACCTTACAATTTCGTTGCATAAGGAGCTAAAATTTTGAATTTCCTAATGTTTTCTGATCTGGAAGAGACTGGGTTACTTTTATTCATGATCATTCTGTTGATTGCAATTGTTTCATGTTTGAACAAATTTCATAATATCTGTCAGATATCACGTCTGACATTGGTCTGACCAATCCATGCCTTCTCTACCAGTCGATGAAACCAATCCGCGATCATCTGCGTACTAATTGCGCACTAGAAGAAAACCTGGTTCAATCAAAGTAAAAAAGTTGAAAGTTGGCCAACTTTTTACTTGTTAATTGATAATAATTGTTCAATGTCTGCATAAACACCTCCATTGAAAACAGGAAGTTCAACTTTTCATTGCTATTTGTTAAATGATAAATGTTACTTGATAATTGTTAAATGATAAATCCACCTTAAGAAGCACGATATCCATGATCAAGAACCTAGTCTAACCTTCTGCTGCTACATTATAGTATATCTTCATTTCAGATGTAAGGTATGCATTTTGTTTCAATAGTCACTTTTGGCATATTTTTCTTCAATGTGATATTTCCTTTTTATTATTGCTTCCACTGGATCACTTTTGAGTGAAACATCGATTCATTATTCATTCATGTAGGTGTGATTTTTAGAGAGGTAGCAAAGTCATCTACACTACAGAGTGTTAATTAATTGAATGCCGATAATTGAAGGACTGAATCATCGGATGATTTCGAGGAGAAGGGTACACATCAGCATATGTTCTAAATCTCTTAGTTTTTGAGCTAAATGGTGTTAAATTCAGAGGGGTAGTTTCCTTTTTCAATCAAAACATTCATTATCAGGCCTACGTGACACCACTGATGAAAGTAAAAAATTGATTTTCGTCCCGGAACAAAATATGTTTCCACTCATAGTGGGTGCCTACTGAATTTCAACAAAATATCAAAAACACTCAATGAACTGAAGAAAAAGAATTTGTTGGCTTTTATTTTTTTACTCGAAAACGGTACGTCATATGAAAGCAAGTCTAGGAACCAAATTTGCTGTTTGAACACATTAGTGGCGTGCCATTTTTTCCTCAAAAATTGTCATTTCAAACCCCGTACGGGCGTCACTGTTGGACATTTCAAAAATCTTTCACGTCAAAAGTAGCAGTAGTAGGTACAAACTTTCATAAACATATGCGTAATAAAATTGTATGATGAAAAACTCCATTTTCAAAAACTAAGAGGTTCAAGGCATAATATGTTGATATGAAATTCTTTCCTTGAAATCACCCGAGGATTCACTGCTTGTATTATCGCCACTGAACATCCTGTATGAAGGTAAAGGAACTGATGAGTTTCCAGTTCCTACTCAAATTCAAATAGCATCAATAAAAAATGTGGACCTTTATAGGAATACGAATAATTTCTAGGGTTAGGATATATCAAATGAATAACATAACATAAACGTCGCTGGCTTACTGAAAATATCGTCGGAAAGGACAATTTTTTTTTTCTTCAATGAGTAGACACTATTATACCTCGCCTTCTAAATTTTCCTTCAGAAGGACAATGGACAAACATTCCGAAGTACACAAAAATGCGAATTTTTATTAGTTCAGATTTTTTTGTTTTCTTACTTCACTGAGACGATCATCATCTTGCTTGTCACTATTTTCTTCGTCTCCCTGCGTAGATTTATCCACCATCAAGAAATGGTACTTGCCCTTGTCATTTTCACTAGTACCGCTCTGGTCCATTTCCACTTCCGGTAGACACTTTTCATCGCCTGTGGCAAGCTGTGTTATTGATACATACAAATTTATTGGATAATCCTCAATATTTGTTGATGATTTTTTATCGATATTTGTTTGTGTTCCTATTATAAAATTATGTTTCTTGAAGTAATAAAGACAATCAATCAATATCATACGACACCGAAAAGCTGACTGATGTTTCAAATTACTAAAATTCAAATGTTGGCGATGCCATGAGAGTAATCGAATTTTATCAAGAGTACCTTTTTTTATAGTAAACTAGCAGACCTCGCAAATGTTGTTTTGCTATACCGGGTGAGTCATTGAAATGGGAAAGTGAGATAACGCCTTTGCTGTTTGAGATAGATGAACAAAAATTGTTGTGATGGTCTAGGCTCATGAGCAGCACAATTCCAAAATATTTCACTTCATACAGGGTGACTTAAAAATGCGTGACGTATCAGAGTTATACTTTTTCTTATGGGACACCCTGTATTTCATTGCATTTTCGGATTCTCCTTCGTGAGCTAGCAACAATGATTACAGAGATATAAGGTGTGCAAAATCGAGGATTTTTTTGGGTCGAAACTATTCATTATTGGTCAAAACGGCATACATGTCCCTATCTTAACTTTTGATTTACTATCTACTGATATTTAATTTGAACGAATACAGGGTGGTTCATAATTCTGAATTTTGAATAATTGAATTGACGTCCGTATTTACATGCTGATTTGTTGATCTTCGTGTTAGGTTCATAGTACAATAAGTATAATAGCTATTCAATTTTAATATTTTTGTCTGTGTTTGACAAAACTCTGTTTTTCTGTTTTTTGTGTGTGCTTTATTGATTTGTTACCATTTATATGCACTTATGTTCATAACCCTACATTACCCACTAGATGTAATGTTCATGACCTGCAACAAATGTATTTTTTTGTACATAACTAAACTATACACAATACATAAATCGTATCGTATAGTATAATTGCAATTTTCATGTTATGAAATATCGTGAATTTCAATAATTATTTACGATATGTAAAGAAATCTGAAGAGAGAACGGTCTGCGACAGTGAACAAAAACTGTCTATATTTTGATGTTAGGTCAATTGGATTTTTTTCATCAGTTCATTCCTTTCTACAACATATTCCAGAAATTCAGCCATTTTCAGAGATTTTTTCTTGAAAAAATTGCGTTTGGAGGTCAATATCGAGAAAACTGTCAATTTTTGGAGGTTAGGTGTCAATTGGATTTTTTCATCAGTTCATTCCTTTCTACAACATGCCAAAAATTCAACCATTTTAAGATACTTTCTTTCTCGAAAAAATGACATTTGGAGGTCGATATCAAGAAAGCTGTCAATTTTTGGAGGTTAGGTCAATTAGGCAATCCAACGACCTGTCAAATAATTTCAAAATGGCGTCTGGTTGGCAAATAAACCAAAGACAAGTTTGTTTACTTGAGAACATTGTGGGTTTTGGAAGCCTCTTACAGTATTATTTTATCGAGTTTCGGCTAGATTTATTGTGAATAATGAAAACTCAGTATGATTTCAAAGAAAAAATTGCCATTAACGTGAATTGTGGTCGATTGTGGAAGCAGTGCAGATTGGAACCATTTGCTGTTTTGTCACATTCCTACTGTAATACTGTGGAAATCTCTGAGCATTACCCACAGATGAAGAATCTATCAAGAAAAATTAGGGAAATATGGATAGCAGCCATCAAGAGAAAGAATCAGCAACAGAATCAATCATAATAAACCAGACAATATGTGGCAGACCGTTACCACCCCAGGCACTATTTTCATAACAGGTACCTAAGAAAAAAGATTTTAATATTATTTATATGTACCTACCTACTCTAGAACTGATGAGTTCAGTGTTTCATCCTATGGAAAACTTATCTATTTTTCATTTTGATAAAATAAACCAATACTCATTACTTTTGATGGTCCTACATAGTTTGGAAACATCATGTTTCTAATACATAAATTCATCATCTACCTCATTGTAGGAGAACGTAGTGCCTGAAAGATGAGAATATCCAGCTTGGGTCCCATTGCAATATAATATGGGTCATCAATCTCTTGTCCATTCGAAATGCAAGACTGATGTGGAACAAAAACTGAGAGCAGACAAAAGGTTCAAATCATGAATCAAGCATCAGAACAGAGAGACCTGGTATGTTCTCAAGAGAACACCTGATTACCTAATACTACTACAACATCATTTTTCATTTATTTTAGTGTAATGAAGATAGTGTCCTGGGAGATAAAGAAATAGAAGAGAAAATTGGTGAAAACAAGGTGAAAATCTACAAGATTATAAGTACTTTTACAAATTTCAGTTTGTTGTGATTTATTTTTATATTTTTATCAATTATAAATGTAAGACTAATAAAGTAAGTATATCAAAATAATTGTAATATTCATTAAATGAAAAATACATTGTATTATTCCACTATATTACAAAAGATCTACATTAGTCATGAAAAAATCTTCATATAGAACATTATAGTTATTCAGTGATCTGATTGAAACAATAATAAACAATGATTGAATGATATATTTATTATGAATAGGTACATATTTTTTTATAGAACTTGTTGAATCGGAATTCACAAGACCATGCTGATTCTGGTGTACCTAAAATATCTGCACATTTAAAATAGAACCATACAATTTCCCTTTATCACTGTCACAACTAGTCATAGGGGTTCCATCATCAGCACTTGAACACTTACACCAATAGTTCACTTCTGGTGAAATTAATATCCACCCAAAAGTCCAATTATTATAACTTCGGCATGAAACTTCAAAGCAATTTGTGAATGTTGTTCCCAAAAAACACGTTTTTCTGGACATTGAAGATATAGTAGGGATTTTGTATTAAACCATTCAGAGCAACTGTACCTATGTCCATTTCTGCTATTGGTATGATGGGCACAATCATGGTGAGAGTGGTGGCATGGGTCACAAAGCACATACACCAGTACATAAAACTGTTCCTTATTTACTTGCCCATTGCAATGCTTCCATTTGCTCATGAGGGTAGAAACTGTGGGTCACTATAAATAGTAGGAGAGTATAATTATGAGGTAGTCTAATCAGTCAGCAGTTTCAGATGTGAAGGGCTTCAAATCCTTGATCAACATCAGCTTCGTCAGATATCTACAAATAAATTATGGTTGTATGATAGTATCAAGAATGAAAATTTACTGGTTAGTTGAGAAAAATAGCCGAAAAAACAATAAATATTCATGTTTACCTCTGACCAACCTCTGGGTTTTCCTGCAATAACTTCTGGAAATATGAACTCAGCATATTGAAGCACTGTTCAATTCAGCTCCGAGACTCCCTCAAACACCTGACACATAAAACTACCAGAATAATAAGGTGATTCGGGCAAAATTCAATTTGATTACAAGTGATGTATAATCTTTGTTTGCCAACCAGACGCCATCTTGTCAGCTAAAATGCCACGTGGTTTGGATTGCCTAATTGGATTTTTCATCAGTTCATTCCTATCTACAACATGCCAAAAATTCAACCATTTTCAAATACTTTTTTTTTCTCGAAAAAATGACATTTGGATGTCAATATCGAAAAAACTGTCCATGTTTTGAGGTTAGTTCAATGGAAGATCTGTTCAGTATAATTATGAAAGTCTGCAACATATCAAAAATTCAGCAATTTTCATCGAGAGCCATTTTCCCTATAGTTTAGTGCGGGGTCCTTTCGAACTTTTTCTTGAAATATCTGGATAAATAGCGGTTTGTTCACATTTTCATTATCAAATTCGTGTTTTTCAGACATTTTTTTTTTTTTTTTTCATAAAAAATCCATAGCATGATAAGTGCAAAATTACCCAATACTCATTGTGAAAAAAGTAGCTCATGTTGAATTAACTTTCGGAAGGAGAATAGACCAAGGCTTCGAATGCGGTCTGGAATTGATTTGAACAATTTAATTGAATTATATGTGAAACTTATTTGATACATGACAGTCGAATGATGAGGCATCGTTAATACATTGAAATGTCCCATATTTACTGAATGTGTGCTGGATATCGGAATTCACTGGCAGCAATCATCATCTGATTGATTCCTAAGAAGCTAATTAAAATTACCCTACCATTTACCTTGAACAAGTTCATGATGCAATCGGGGTCCAGCTTGCACAGCTCCATCAGCTGCGCCACAGTGCACTTGGTGTGCCTGCAGCACTTCTGCGGCTGCGCCTCGCCTGGTTTCGCGTGCAGCTTCGCGAACAGATTTTTGCAGTCGCAGTCGCTGGGCTGACGAGTCGGTTCGCTGGCCTCGCTGGCGATGGCCATTTTTTTTTTGAGGAAAAAGATCGGTGATGAGGCAGAGACTTATGACATTTTCGATTTTGACGGGAGGAAGAGATAGGTTCCATTTGTGACGGTCAAATTTCAGTGACATTATTGACAGTACGCAGTTAAGGCGCGTTCGCATAGTGGCGTTTCTCTTTTAAGCTTAAAACGTATTCTCGTCTCAATGGTCGGTTTATCAAAAAGCGCTCATAATGCTAGAAAGTCGGTAGTAGAGTCCTGGCCATGGTGGAAATATTATATGGTGTGCTACTCAGGTAGCTTGAATTCGTCTTTTTTGTGCATAACGTCATTGCGAGTCTATACTCACACCAAAATGATTACGGCGACTCGGGCGAACTGATAACTGAGAGCTCAGACTGTGAGCAATTGTTTTACTCGCAGTGACGTATACGAAGATGCGTCGTAGCACACCATACTATAATTCCACCATGGTCCTGGCCATGTGAGTTATTGTTTTCGCCAGTGTGTAACTCGATTCTTAATCTGTCACAGTACGTAGGTATATTTACATCAACTAGGTAGAATAATGTTCTTCACATCTGCCGCTTGTTATTCATTTGCGGAGAAATGAAAAAACAAGTGTCTCTCATATACCACGAGATAGAGGATGAGTCACGTTGTGACCGAAAACAGATAATCACAAACTAGGGTACCGTTGGAAAGAGTAATATATACGTATTTTTTCTTCTTTTCGTAAGATCAAATTTCACTTCATTAAAAAATAGATAAAGGAGGAACTTGGCTCTTCCACCATTCCTATTACGTACTTTCTGAAAATCAACATTCACACAGAGTTAGAATACGATTCCCGGAAATTGTTCATTGAATGCATTATAACGGAATCATAACAGCAATGGGATATAATAGATAGATAGAAAGAAGTTTATTTGACCAAGTTACAATTCTTATGTTTTTGGCAAGTCACTGGAAGTACAAAATGTTTTTCAAAAACAATAACAGAATAAAATAAAATATACACCTAAGCTATCACAAACATACATACAACATTCTCACGAATCTAACAAATCTAAAATATAAATTTTGCTGTTTTCAAAATGAAATCAACACAAATTATCGAGAAGTGGGGGTGTTTTCAGATATTCATCAATAGGACAGCATGTGTCTTTGCAGTTTCAATTTGAAGCAGTTATAATTGAGAGTCTTGAACTCTTGAGGCAGGAAATTATAGATTACGATATTCAATGAATTCATTCGGGATTTGTTGAGCCTATATCGGGGAGGCCTCAAGTCGTTTGCCCCCACGAGTTTGGTACTCATGAAAATCGGAGTTGGCACACAAAGTTCTTTTATTCTTGTGAATTTCCAGAAGAGTAGAGTAGATGAATAGGAAAGGGACAGGCATAATAGAGAGTTGTTTGAAAATTTGTTGACATGGATCCCTGTAACCTGCCTGCACCGGCAATAATTCTTATCGCTCTTTTTTGTATCTTGAAAACTTTACACGAATGAACAGAGTTTCCCCATAACAGTATGCCATAATTTATATGTGTATGAAAGAAAGAAAAGTAACAGGATCGCACAGTACTTTCGCAGAGTTGATTTTTCATGTCGAGTCCTTCCACACCACTCAAAATACTGACAGACACAACAAGAGGAAGGGGGCTATGGGTGTCGGCTTCATTCTGTTCTGACCGATGGCGGTAAATTAGGAAGGATAGAATCATCGAATGTAGCCGATAGTGATTCGTTGATTCAATAATATTTTCGTTAAGGATTCGAGATATTTCAATGCACAAATAATAAAACCATAACCTGTCAGAATGAAGCCAACTACCTCCTGCATTCCTGCTCCGAGTGCCTTTGTGCCTCTGTATGTTTTTGATTACCAATGTTACTTCTATTTTTTTCTCGTTAGCTATTCGCTAGCTACATTCTTCACCATCAGCTATTTGCAGACTAGATTCAGAATGTACGTCACAATTTGCCGCCCCGAAAATAAGAAATTGCTATAATTTAAAAATGAAAACGACTTGGACTTATAGGAGTCAAGATAATTATTAAGATATAATCCTATAATGAATAATACCCAAGATGTACCTTTTTGGTAATCAAAATTATAATGTTTATTAAATCGTCATGGTTAAGACATCTGCCATTACATCACTATGATAACGACTTAAGATGTAGGTATAACATGTGAGTAGCCTACATAGCGCTATGTATAGGATTATATCTTGATAATTATCTTTACTCCTATATCGGTCGCCATTCTGTACAGCGTGGACATAAAACTGGAGAGTTCCGAACTTATTTTATGAAATATTCATATGAAGGAAACTTCCCTATTGAATTTATCAAACCACTATTATTATTCACTGGAAGGAAAATATTGAGGTTGGGAAGTTTCCAAAATGTCACCCTGTATAATGTTATCCTCTGTTCCCTTATAATTTCTTTTTTTTTGTTCACAGGTTATATATTCACACAACAAGCGGTGCCAACATCTTTCAAATTCGGCGATGGAAATTCATGAATGTGTTTGTTTTCCGTCTATTATATTCATTGACTGATTGTAAAATTGACTCTGTTGACCTGTGAAGTGATTGTACAGTTCCGATTAAAAATCATCTTTTTCATTTTTTGATTAAGTGCCTTTTTATTAGATTGTATTTGTAATTTAAATTGATTAAATTATATAGTGGTGAGACACCAAAACAGCATGCAGTTTTCTCTTGTAAATAGCTTTTGTTTTATGATTGATAAAATAAACGTCTTTTTATGTTCATTATCTTTATTTCACCACAATACGTTTTCCTTTTCATGAGCTCAAATTCTGGTATCTTACAGTTTAATTTTTATTAGTATCAGATCAGAAATAGCTGAGGGTAAAAAGGTTATTTTTTATTCCGTTTCCAAATTTTGTATCAGGATTCAATTATTTGTAATAACCTTTCTCCATCATCAAAAATTCCGATTTTGAAAGCGAAATATAAATATTGGTATCAGGAGAGCAGAAGTGTGTAGGAGGAATTCTATTGCATTTACTGTCGATCACGGAAATTCCTATTTGTAAGTCAAAAATCTCAATGTAGGTATCAGGAGATCAGAAGTGTGCAGGAGCAGGTATTTGATTTCGTTAATCAGAACCAAAATTTGCTTTCGATCACGAAAATTCCGTTTTCAAGTCAAAAATCTCAATGTAGGTATCAGGAGATCAGAAGTGTGCAGGAGGTATTTGATTTCGTTAATCAGAACCAAAATTTGCTTTCGATCACGAAAATTCCGTTTTTCAAGTCAAAAATCTCAATGTAGGTATCAGGAGATCAGAAGTGTGCAGGAGGTATTTGATTTCGTTAATCAGAACCGAAATTTGCTTTCGATCACGAAAATTTCGTTTTATAAGTCAAAAATCTCAATGTAGGTATCAGGAGAGCAGAAGTGTGTAGGAGGTATTTGATTTCGTTAATCAGAACCAAAATTTGCTTTCGATCACGAAAATTCCGTTTTCAAGTCAAAAATCTCAATGTAGGTATCAGGAGATCAGAAGTGTGCAGGAGGTATTTGATTTCGTTAATCAGAACCAAAATTTGCTTTCGATCACGAAAATTTCGTTTTATAAGTCAAAAATCTCAATGTAGGTATCAGGAGAGCAGAAGTGTGTAGGAGGTATTTGATTTCGTTAATCAGAACCAAAATTTGCTCTCGATCACGAAAATTCCGTTTTCTAAGTCAAAAATCTCAATGTAGGTATCAGGAGAGCAGAAGTGTGTAGGAGGTATTTGATTTCGTTAATCAGAACCAAAATTTGCTTTCGATCACGAAAATTCCGTTTTCAAGTAAAAAATCTCAATGTAGGTATCAGGAGATCAGAAGTGTGCAGGAGGTATTTGATTTCGTTAATCAGAACCAAAATTTGCTTTCGATCACGAAAATTCCGTTTTCAAGTAAAAAATCTCAATGTAGGTATCAGGAGATCAGAAGTGTGCAGGAGGTATTTGATTTCGTTAATCAGAACCAAAATTTGCTTTCGATCACGAAAATTCCGTTTTCAAGTAAAAAATCTCAATGTAGGTATCAGGAGATCAGAAGTGTGCAGGAGGT